>CADEHL010001232.1:1910676-1991738 GCA_902827135.1 Harpagifer antarcticus | reverse complement strand
GAGAGAGAGAGAGATGCAGCGTTTTGTAAGCGAGAGACCAGCATGTCTGTGAGAGAGAGAGAGATGCAGCGTGTCTGTAAGCGAGAGAGATGCAGCGTGTCTGTGAGAGAGAGAGAGAGATGCAGCGTGTCTGTAAGCGAGAGAGATGCAGCATGTCTGTGAGAGAGAGAGAGAGATGCAGCGTGTCTGTAAGCGAGAGAGAGATGCAGCGTGTCTGTAGAGAGAGAGAGATGCAGCGTGTCTGTGAGAGAGAGAGAGAGATGCAGCGTGTCTGTAGAGAGAGAGAGATGCAGCGTGTCTGTGAGAGAGAGAGAGATGCAGCGTGTCTGTAAGCGAGAGAGATGCAGCGTGTCTGTGAGAGAGAGAGATGCAGCGTGTCTGTGAGAGAGAGAGAGAGATGCAGCGTGTCTGTGAGAGAGAGAGAGAGATGCAGTGTGTCTGTAAGCGAGAGAGATGCAGCGTGTCTGAGAGAGAGAGAGAGAGATGCAGCGTGTCTGTGAGAGAGAGAGAGATGCAGCATGTCTGTGAGAGAGAGAGAGAGAGAGAGAGAGAGAGCAGCGTGGTCTGTGAGAGAGAGAGAGAGAGAGAGAGATGCAGCGTGTCTGTGAGAGAGAGAGAGATGCGGCGTGTCTGTAAGCGAGAGAGATGCAGCGTGTCTGTGAGAGAGAGAGATGCAGCATGTCTGAGAGAGAGAGAGATGCAGCGTGTCTGTGAGAGAGAGAGATGCAGCGTGTCTGAGAGCGAGAGAGAGATGCAGCGTGTCTGTGAGGCCCCGCCCCCGCACGCAGATGAGAGAGAGAGATCTCTTTTAAAATATATTGAAAGTTAGAAACGGAGATGGTTAGATAAAATGTGCAAGATAACGTTGATGTAGCATTTCTTTATTGTCGAAATGATGACATTTATAACGGGATAAAATCAAAGTGAATGGCCTGCTGCTGCTGAATGCATGGGGCAAGTGACTGGAAACAGTTTTAAAAGTGATTACATCGTTTCAGATAATAATAAATAATAATAATGATAATTCATTCTATTTAGGGGTGCCTTTCAAAGCACCCAAGGACGCCTTACAATTCATAACATATTCTAAGGAAAGGTTTACAGCAGGAGAATGCAGTCCGGGTGATGTTATGTGGGCTGCAGATGAGAGGGAGCTGTCCAGAATGACACCAAGATGTTGTGTTTGAGTTCTTGATAAGCCATTAAAACAGTAAAACAAGTGTCTCCTGTTTACCAAAACATACCCATCTGTTATGGAAAAAGAAAGTATTCTAAAAGTATTCTAAAAGTAACCTGAACACGTTACTTTTTTTAAGACACGTAACTGTAACTGTATTCTGATTACTTTCAGAGCATGTATTCAGTAATCAGTAACTGATTACCAACCCTGCCTAGAAGTGATCCTTCGTTAGCGTGAAGAGTCTGCTAAGCTTTATGCAGTAAACCCCCCCCGGCCCGCGATAGTGTCTATTGGATAGATTTTGGCCCTTGGACAAATGTAGTTGGTGATCCCTGATCTAGTTGCTCTTTCGGAAGAGGAAGCGGCATCCTGCAGCACTGTAGCAATAATCCTACAGTGTGTTATGTCTCCAGACATATAGAAACATTTCATAGTTTACATTACTGTCTGCAGCTGTTTGTTTGTAAATACATTTTTATGGGACACTGAAATGTAATGCTTTTTAAGACTAGTGCAATCCCGTTTTTAATTAATCAAAATGTATAACAATCATTCAAAACAAATATAAAATCTGTTATGATCCGTCCAAATCCAATACATTTTAATAGTAAGCACAATATGTCAAGTCCTATAATAATAGATTTATTTTGTTAGCGCTTTTACAGGTACTCAAAGACGCTTTACAGATATAGTGAAAAGAAGAGAAAACAACAACAAATAAAAATATAGTTAAAGTTAAAGTCAAATAATACAAAAACAATCACACATTAAAAGCCAGATTGAAGAGGTGAGTTTTTGTAAGTGTTTTGAAGGTGGTGAGGTCAGTGCAGTCTCTGATGGGTTGGGGGAGTGAGTTCCAGAGGGAGGGGGCAGCGACGGAGAAGGCTCTGTCCCCCCAGGTCCGGTGATTGGTGCGGGTGGGGATGGATAGGATGTTGGCTTCTGATGAGCGGAGGCAGCGGGAAGGGGTGTGGTGGTGCAGCAGGTCTGTGAGGTGGGGAAGGGGTGTGGTGGTGCAGCAGGTCTGTGAGGTAGGGGGGGGGGGCCTGATTATTGAGGGCTTTGTGAGTAATGAGGAGGACTTTGAAGTTGATTCTTTGACGGACGGGGGAGCCAGTGGAGGCAATGTTTTTGAGGTGGAAAAAGGCGGTCCTGGTGATGTGATTGATGTGGTGGTTGAATTTGAGCTGACTGTCGAAGATGACTCCGAGGTTGCGGATGTGAGGGGGGGGGGGGGGGGGATAGAGTGTGGCTGTCAATGGTGAAGTTGAAATTCTGGATGTCTTTGATACGGGATGGGGGGCCAATGATGATGATGTCTGATTTGGCACTGTTCAGTTGGAGATAGTTTGTTTGCATCTATGCTTTTATTTCTGAGAGATAGTTGGTGAGAGTGGAGTGTGTTGTGGGGGTGATGGTTTTTGTTGAGATAAAAAGTTGGATGTCATCGGCGTAGCAGTGAAATTGAAGGTTGTGGCGACTAATTATTTTGCCAAGGGGGAGCATGTAGAGGATGAAGAGGAGGGGGCCAAGCACTGAACCCTGGGGGACCCCTTGGGACAGAGGAGCAGTGGAGGAGGTGCAGTTGTTGATGTTGATAAACTGATGTCTGTCGGTGAGGTAGGATTTCAGCCAGCAGAGTGCTGTGTCGGTGATGTTGAGTGATGATTCGAGGAGGGACAGCAGGATGGCGTGGTTGATGGTGTCGAATGCTGCGGTGAGGTCGAGGAGGATGAGGATGTTCAGGTTGCCGGAGTCAGAGGAGAGGAGGAGGTCGTTTGTGATTTTGAGAAGAGCTGTTTCTGTGCTGTGTTTTGATCGGAAACCGGATTGAAATGGCTCAAAGAGATCATTGGAGCTGAGGTGGGATTTAAGTTGTGAGGCAACGACACGTTCAAGTATTTTTGACAGAAAGGGGAGATTTGAGATGGGCCGGAAGTTGGACATGATGTCAGGTGTGAGTCCAGGTCTTTTGAGAATGGGTGTGACAGCAGTCAGTTTGAGAGAGGGGGGAACTGATCCAGATCTGAGGGAGGAGTTAATGATGGTGGCGATGAGTTTGGAGATGGCAGGGAGGCTCTCTTTAACACATTTGGAGGGCATTGGGTCAAGTGTGCAGGTGGAGTTAATTCCAGTCATGAAGTCGGACAGTTGCATGGGGGTCACAGGGGAGAAGTGTGACAGGGGCTGTGAGGTGAAGGGGGGGAGCCAGGAGGGAAGGTGGGGGGTGCTGATGAGGGTGTCAGATTGCTGTAACTGTTGCTGATTTTGGTTTGGAAAAATGAGAGGAAGGAGTTGCACTGTTCGGTGGCGAAGGATGAGGTGGCGTTGTCACAGGGTTTGAGAAGTTTGCTGATGGTGGAGAACAGACGCTTGGGGTTGCTGGAGCCAGACTGAATGAGTTGTGAGTAGTCATTAGACCGGGCTGCTTTGAGTGCGTTACTGTACTGCTGGAGATAGTCTTTGTAGATTTGGTGGAAAACAGACGCTTGGGGTTGCTGGAGCCAGACTGAATGAGTTGTGAGTAGTAATTAGACCGGGCTGCTTTGAGTGCGTTACTTTACTGCTGGAGATAGTCTTTGTAGATTTGAAGATAATAATAATAATTCATTTATTTTATATAGGCGCCTTTCAAGGCTCTCAAGGTCGCACATAAACACATAAAAAACAAGATACACAATACATAACACCAGCATAGGAGTCATAAACAAGACAATGCAGTAAATAAATAGATCAAATAACCAAATAAATAAAACAGAGGATGTGTGATGGATAATGATCAGGGTGGATATGCGAGTGTGAAGAGATATGTTTTGAGGCGTGATTTGAAAATGGGGAGAGAGTCAGTGTTGCGGATGTCAGGTGGGAGGGAGTTCCAGAGGCGGGGTGCAGAGCGGCTGAAGGCTCTAGATCCCATGGTGGTTAAACGGAAGGGGGGTGCAGTGAGGCTGAGGGAAGCAGAAGATCTGAGTGTGCGGATGGGTGTGTTGATGTGCAGGAGGTCGGAGAGGTACAGAGGAGTGAGGTTATGGATGGCCTTAAAGGCGAGGAGCAGAATCTTAAAAACGATACGGGATTTGACGGGGAGCCAGTGATGTTGCTGAAGAACAGGAGTGATGTGGTTAATGGTGGGGGTTCTGGTGATGATGCGGGCGGCAGAGTTCTGAACCAGTTGAAGTCTGTAGATGGATTTGAGAGGGAGACCAAAAAGAAGGGAGTTGCAGTAGTCGATGCGGGAAGTGACCAGGGTGTGAACAAGAATGGCGGTGGTCTTAGGGTTAAGGGAGGGGCGGAGGCGGTTGATGTTGCGTAGATGGAAATAGGCAGACCGAGTGATATGACTGATGTGAGATTTGAATGAAAGTGTGCCGTCGAGGATGACACCCAGACTCTTAACCTGAGGGGAGCGGGAGACTGAAGAGTTGTCTATAGTAATGGAGAAACTGTCAGGTTTGGTTAGGGTGGATTTTGTGCCAATGAGGAGAACCTCGGTTTTACTGTCGTTAAGTTTGAGAAAGTTAGAGGAGAACCAGGATTTGATGTCCTGTAAGCAGTCAGACAGGGAGGATGGAGGGAGGATGACGGTTGGTTTGGAGGACAAGTAGAGCTGGGTGTCATCCGCGTAGCAATGAAAGTGGATGTTGTGTTTACGGAAGATATTGCCAAGAGGAAGTAAATAGATGATAACAAGAAGAGGCCCCAGGACAGAGCCCTGGGGAACACCGGTCGTGACTGGAAGTGGCTGTGATTTGAAGGTTTTGAGTTGGATGAACTGAGTGCGGCCAGAGAGATATGATTTAAACCAGAGGAGGGGTGTGTCAGTGATCCCGATGGAGGTCAGTCTGTCAATGAGGATGCTGTGGGAAATGGTGTCAAAAGCTGCACTAAGGTCAAGGAGGATGAGGATAGTTAATAGTCCGGAGTCAGCTGCTATGAGGAGGTCGTTAGTGATTTTCACCAGTGCTGTTTCTGTGCTGTGATGGGGGCGGAAACCAGATTGAAATTGTTCGTACAGGTTATTGTCAGACAAGTGGGTATGGATTTGGGATGCAACAGTTTTTTCCAGGATTTTTGAGAGAAATGGTAGGTTAGATATGGGACGGTAGTTATTAAAATTGTAGGGGTCTGCACCAGGTTTCTTCAGTATGGGCGTGATGGCGGCTGATTTGAAAAGTGAGGGAACAAGACCAGAGGTGAGGGAGGAGTGTATGATGACAGTTATAAGGGAGGACAATGAAGGTAGACAGGCTTTTACCAGGGGGGTAGGAAGAGGGTCTAACTGACAGGTAGATGGCTTGGATTTACTGATGAGGTCAGATATTACAACAGCAGAGGGAAGTGTGAAACTTGAAAGAGAATGAGAGAGATGGTCGGTGAAAACAGGGAGAGATATACTGCAGGTGGTGTTAGGATTTAGTTGCTGGTGAATGTTTTCTATTTTGTCATTAAAAAATGACATGAGGGAGTTACAGTAGGCAGTTGAATACTGATGAGGTGCAAGAGAGTCCGGTGGTCGTAGAATGTTCTTCACTGTAGAGAACAGGATCCTTGTGTTCCCTTCGCCAGAGCTGATGAGAACTGCGTAGTATGATGATTTGGCTGTAGAGAGAGTGTCCTTGTAGTGGAGAATGTGGTTATTGTACATCTCTTTGTGAACGACAAGTCCAGTTTTTTTGCAGAGGCGTTCCAATCGACGGCCTTTTGTTTTGAGTTGGCGTAGTTCAGGTGTAAACCAAGGAGCAGAATGGGTGAAGGAAACAGACCGGGTTTTTAAAGGAGCCAGGGTATTGAGCAGTTTATGAAGATTGTAATGAGAAACCAGTTCATCAGGCGGGGATGAACAATGTATGCTGGGGAGGTTGTCAATGCCACTGGAGAGTGTAGTTAAATTAATATCCTTGATGTTGCGAAGGAAATAATACGTGACAGATTTGGTTTGGACAGTGTTAAGGTGACAGTAAAGGATATTAATGAGTGATCACAAATGGGAAGATCAGTTGCAGTACATTTAAGAGGAGTGACAGCAGAACAGCAGATCAAGTCCAGAATATGTCCTTTGGAATGAGTCGTAAAATCGATATGTTGCTGTAATCCAAAACTGTCCAGGCAAGATGTGAAGTCCTTTGTGAGAGCATTGCTGACAGTATCCATATGTATTAAAATCTCCCAGCACTATTATGTTAGGTGAGAATGAGCAGAGATGTGTGATGAAAGCAGCAAATTCGTTTATGAATGTATTATTAAGCTTAGGTGGACGGTAGACGCTTGCAACTATGGTAGGGATAGGCCCATTGAGTTGTAAGGCAATTGATTCAAATGAGCCGTGAACAGGCACAGATACAGACGAGACTTTCAAACTCTCGCGGTAAATCATCACGAGACCTCCGCCTCTGCCGGTGGCACGGGGTTGACAGATGTAAACAAACCCAGGAGGAGTAGATTCATTCAGCTGTGCAAAGTCATTAGGTCGTTGCCACGTTTCTGTCAAACAGAGAAAATCAAACTTACGATCAATCAGGAGATCTTGGAGAAGAGGACCCTTGGTCGTAAGAGAACGGATATTGAATAGTCCAAAGTTGACATCAGTGTGGTCGTGTTTATGCTTGGCGCTAACGTTAGCCGACCTGGCTAAGCTGGCTAAGACAGTGTGGTCAACTTTGCGTGCGGAGTTTCTTGGGTGTTGTCGAGTTGAAGACCAGATGGATTGTATGGGTTTGGAGTCATCGATGTAAAATCTTCGCCGGGAACCACGGTGGATATATTTCCGACGGGGATGACGAGCGATGTCCAGAAAGAGGTGCAATGCCGGTGATGTGTCGGGCAGGTGGACAGACATCTTGCAGGTAATGGAGGTAGTGATTGCTGAAGGTGAGATGGATTTGAGATTTCTGTAGGTTATTGTGCGTTTTTGCTTTTGGGCGGGGATGGGGATGTTGATGTCCATGATGATGGCCAGGTGATCAGAGATGTGGAGATTGAGGCTGGACAGATGATGGATGGTGAGACCAGTGGAGCAGACCAAGTCCAGGATGTGACCACGGCTGTGTGTTGGGAAGTTGATGTGTTGGGAGAAGTTGCAGCAGTGAAGGGTTTCCTTAAATTCAGAGGCATATTAGCAGGTCGGGTCGTCAACATGAATGTTAAAATCACCTAAGAGGAGAACAGATGGGGATATGGCAGAAAGCTGAGTGAGAATGTCAGAGAGGTCGGAGAGAAAGGAGGGGTTTGGCTTCGGGGGACGGTAGATGATGGCTGTGACCAGGGGAGTGGGACCAGATAGTTTGAAGATCAGGTGTTCAAATGAAGAAACATCAGGGATGGGGATGATGGTAGCTTTTATTTCCTTTCTGATAACAGCAGCTATACCACCACCCCGCCCTTGTGGGCGAGGTTTGTCAATGTATGTGAATCCTGCTGGGGTGATTTGATTTAAAGAAAAATAGTCCAGGGGTTTTTGCCATGTTTCGGTCAGATACAGAAAGTCCAGTTTATTGTCTTTAATGAATTCATTTAGAATGTGGCTTTTATTGTGGATGGAGCGTGTGTTGAGCAGGGCTGCTCTGAGGTGGCGTTGCATTGGGGGGGGGGTTGTGTGGACCGGGGGAGTGGAAGGAGATTGGTCAGATTCACGTGTTGTTTGTTGTGATGGCGTAGTGTGACCGTGTGACAGGACCAAATGGACGGGATGGAGTGTGGAGACGTGGAATGAAATAAAAACTTACGGCCAGAGCCTCTGTGTGAAGGACGGCGTTTGCGGAGTATTTCATAATCTGCGAGGATGTCCATGCAGTCCGGACGCAGGCGGTTATTGAAGGAGTGGAGATCTGACAGGGAGTAGAGCGGCGGCATGATCCGGTGAAGTGGCGCTAGCACGGAGCTAGCTAATGCTGGGGACCCGGGCAGCAGAGACCAGGAGCCGGATGACCGTGGAAGAAGGAGCGGTGTGAGTCCAGATAAAATGAGAATTATAATCCACAGCATATCAGGAGAATAATTCCAGTGGTTTCCAGAGGAGAATCGTAGGAGGGGCTGACAGCCTGGTGCAGATGGGAGCCGGGTGACCAGCCTACTAGCTTGTTAGCTAGCTTGATAGCCACCCGGCAGAGAGAGACGATGTCAGCGGGGAAGCCGGCTGATCGCAGCGGGATGGGAAGACCCACACGAGCCGCAGAGTTAGGGTGAAGTTGGGGTGGAGTTGGGGTGGAGACAGAAATGTTAGCTCAGCATACTTCAGGGAGCCGAGGAGCATCTAGGTAGCAGCCTGCTAGGTCCGATAATGCTAGCTAGCTAGCGGGCTAGGGACCTGCGAGCAGGAAAGAGCCAGCAGGTAGGAGATGACAACACGAAGATCTGTGTCGATTCGATAGAGAGATGCTGCTACTTTTGCTGATGACTGACATTTAAAAAGTAGAGAGCCTGACAGGAGAGGTTCTGATCTGGACTAAAGAACAAGATTTGGGGCGGAGGAGCGGCGAACAAACAACGCCAGCACCCTCGGCGACCCGAGAAAATGTTAGGGTGTTATGCCTATACCAGGCATGTCCAAAATCTGATCCGATTTAATATGGCCTGCACTTTGGTCTTACTATGTATTATTTATGGCCCGCTAGCTTTGACGTACAGTGATCTGCGGTAAAACCCGGAACTGTTTTTCTTTCGTTGCCTTTGTTTTGTTTGTCTGTCTGGAGGTAGGGGTGGGAGGGACTGGTCTTAGGGGTTTTCTGTTTCTGTCTTATCATGTCATTGTGGTTTTTTTTATATAGCACCTGCATTTGTTTCTCCTGTTATTGTGTTATGTGTGGGAAAAACCAATAAATAAAAACGATGTCAGAAGGGACTATTGGTCCCGGGCATATTCACATTATCAAATCTGGCCCTCTTTGAAGAAAGTTTGGACACCCCTGCCCTATACTCTAGCGACTTCTCCTAAAATGTCAACCTGCCTTATTGCTATTGGCTATTAATGTTCTCTTTCTTAATGCAAAATGGAGTTAACTAGTTCGTCTTTTGTACCAAAAAGAGCCCTAGTCGTTGATGGCAGACATCAGCTTGTGTCAGTAATGTAGCCTCGTTGCGAGGGGGACCCAAGTTCCCATCAGCAAAAACACGTGGGTTTGCTATCCTGGCTCCAAAATGGTGGAATGAGCTCCCCATTGACATCAGGACAGCAGAAAGCCTGCACATCTTCCGGCGCAGACTGAAAACTCATCTCTTTCAACTCCACTTCGAGCTATAGAATTACTAACAAGGCGCTTATATACTAATAAAGGACTGGTTTCTCTATAGCCAGTTGAGTAGCACTTGAAGTGTTTGGCTCTATGATACCTGATGTACTTTATGATTCTGTTTTCTTCAAGGTTGTGTTTTCCTGGTCGAATGTACTTATTGTAAGTCGCTTTGGATAAAAGCAAGAGACCCGGGCCTGTCCCGGGTCTCTTGCTTTTAAGTTGAGCAATGTTCAAAAGTTGAACATTGCTCAACTTTTGAATCCTGAAAATCCTGGAAATGAATGGGCAGAAGCGTTGGAAGATTTTTTTATGCTGCTGTGTGGACGGGCCGTAAGAGTCATCTATCTCCATAATTCCACATCTCCCCATAATGTCCGTTTCAAAGAGACGCGGTGCATTCGAGGACCTCAGTAGAGAATCGGCCCTTTTTTGTGCCAGCCCCCCATGAGCCATCTTCCTGTTATGGCTGATTGCACATCCCCCAACGCAGTGTTATGGGGAATGGAAGCGCAGCCGTGTATTAACGGAGTAGATGGACAGGGTGCTGTGACTGGGTTATTCACTCCAGTTTTGCAGCATCCCTCCTCCGTTCACAGGCATAAGAGAGGCAAATTTATCATCCCGAGGGGAGATAGGTTTCCTCTCGGCAGAGGTTCAGGCCCTGTTGCAAAAACAGGCAGTGACTTCGCAGCCTGAATTTCCACATTGGTGCAGCCGGGCGATTGGTTCACAACCATCGACCTGAGGGATGCTTACTTTCATGTCAAGATTGCTCCGAAACACAGAAAGTATTTGCGTTTTGCCTTCCAGGGTGTAGCCTACGAGCACAACAGATATACCGTCTGGCTATTCCCTGTCCCCACCGCGCTCCAACCGCTGCGCGCCCGTGGCATGAGAGTTTTCTTTTATCTGGACGACCTCATAGTCATGGCCAGGTCCAGGGAATGGGCAATGTTTTACACAGCCCAATTGATCCTACACCTAACCAAAATGGGCTTTACGATCAATGTGAAGAAGAGCATCCCCATACCTCACCAACAGGAGTTATATTTGGGAGTGGTGCTCGATGCAGGTAGGCTACGCGCCACCCTGTCAGAGAGCAGACAGGCATCTTTGCTTCGGGCAGTTTGCGGACTGCGACAGGGGGCAACAGTGACAGCTTTGACTATCATGCAGACACTGGGTCTCATGGCGGCTGCTCGCGTTGTGGTCCCGCTCGGGTTACTGCATATGCGCCGCCTGCAGAGGTGGTTCTCCAGCCTGCGTTTGGATCCCAAGAGGCACAACTGGCGTCTGGTGACCATCCCCCCCTCAGTGGAGGGCAACCTCCGGTTCTGGGGGTCCCCGGATCACCTCCAGAGGGGGTCTCCACTAGGGCTGAACGATTAATCGATCTTAAATCGAAATCGCGATTCTAAATGATGCGATTATCAAATCGCAAAGCCTGCGATTTTTTTTCAAACATTTTTTTTTTTCTTTCTTCTTGTATATCAGTCATCCACACCAATCAGAAGTGCTGTGCTCCACATGTACCAGCCATTGTTAACCAATCAGAAGTGGCCCATGATAGATGGTGATAGACGGATTGATCCAATCACCTGCCAAGTATTTTTGAAAGAGCCTGCCCTTTCCAAATGGCTTCCAATGGAGCTTTCCTAGATGGTTTGAGTCAGGTTAGTAATGCTCCATCACATGTTTTACATCTATTACAGGGTGAATCTTTAACTGAAGCTTGACTTTAAAGCAACCCAACGGAAGTTTCATGTACATTTAGTTATTTCACTCGTAGCTCGGGCTGCGGGGGTGCTAGAGACGGGAGCACGTTGATACGACCTTCCTAGCCGGAGATATGGCCGCATTTTACATTAAACTTCTGTTGGGTCGCTTAAAAACAAATATCGCAAATCGCAATCCCAATATCCGTCAGAAAAATCGTGCAGCCCTAGTCTCCACTGGGACGGGTGACCGTGTTTTCACGGAGAACAGGATGGGGAGGGGGCTGCCTGAAGAGAGCTATAGGTGGGCGCTGGTTTGAACAGAAACACGGCACAGCAACCTCCTAGAACTACGGGCAGTAGTGTTGGTCCTCCAGCATTTCAAACCCTTAAATCCGGGGGAGACATGTACTGGTCAGGAGAGACAACAGCACCAAAGTGACATATATCAACAGGCAGGGCAGAGTCCGCTCCACCGCTTTGTTGACCACAGCGGAGAGGCTGTGGTTATGGGCTTCAGAGGTGGTGTTAACTCTGGGAGCCCTCCACATTCCGGGTCTGGAGAACAGGGCGGCCGACCTCATGTCGAGGGGCGGCCCCCTGCCAGGCGAGTGGGCGCTTCACCCAGAGGTGGTGAAGCAGATCTGGGCCCGGTTCGGGACAGCAGAGGTGGATCTGTTCGCCAGCCGGCGCAACAGCCACTGTGCCCTGTGGTTCTCCATGGCTTTGAGCGACGACCTGCCCTTGGGGGGGACGCGTCTGCACACGAGCCATGGCCAAGAAAGCTGCTCTACGTCTCATTCTCCCTCTCCTGGGAGAGAGTGAGGCGGGAACGTCTGTCAATCATCGTCGTAGCGCCGGACACAGATGAAGATGGGCCAGCCCTGGGCGCTTCCCCAGTTCTGGGGGGCGATGTCTCAAGAGGCAGGTGCAATCGGGGCGTTACACACTCTGGGCTGACCTCTCCAGGCTTGGCTCCTGAGAGGGAAAGGCTAAGACAGGGTGGATTGTCTGATAGTGTTATTCAGTCTATCCAGGCAGCTAGAGCGGGATCCACCACAGCTTGTTACAGGCCAAAGTGGCTGAGATTCCTGCGATGGTGTGAGGAGCGGTAAATAGAGCCCCTATCTTGTGAGTTGGGATCTATTTTGTCGTACTTACAGTTATTGGTGGACAGAGGGCTTGCTCATTCCACAGTGAAAGCAACCATCTCGTCCTGCCATGAGGGATTTGACGGCAGGGCAGCCTTTTCTCAGCCACTGATGTTGCGGTTTTTACGGGGGGTCAGGAGGCTGCGCCCAGTAGTGCACGCCTCCGCCCCCGCAGTGGGACCTGCCGCCGGTGCTTGAGGCTCCTAACCATTTCAGCCTCTGGAGCTCTCCTCCCTGAAAGCACTGTCGTGGAAGACAGCATTGCTACGTCAGCCAAGAGAGTGTCCGAGTTAACCGCTCTATCGGTGCACCCGAGTTGCTCGGTGATCCGGGGTGACCAGAGCGGGGCGACACTCAGACCGAACCCCTACTTTGTGCCCAAGAGCCTAAGGAGTGAGTTCAGGTCGAGGGCTATTCAGTTGGGAGGCTTTAATCTTCCACCTCATAGTGGGGAGAGGGAGGCTAAATTGCACCTCCTCTGCCCGGTGCGTGCGCTAGCGTGTTATGTGGAGCGGCTGCCCTTAGACGCACTGAACAGCTGTTTGTGTGCTTCGGGGGCGGAGTGACCGGGGAAGCCCTGTCCAAGAAACGCCTGGCAGGCTGGCTCTGCGAGTGCATTGCACATGCCTACGGACAGGCGGGAGATCAGTGAAGCTGCTTAGTGGCCAAAGGGAACTTCGAAACAAATAGTTACGTCTCCAGGGGCAAAAATATATTTTTGCAGAAACATGCATTGTGTAGCACGAACCCTTGCTATATATACACAACGACAGTGATGATAACAAATAAAAGTTTAGAATTAACATTAGTACCTCATTATTTCTGATTTAATAATTTTAGAAAGAAGCATACCTCAGAGCATGGTTTCTGCTTAGGCTTGGCTGTCGCTCTTGCAACATATCAAATATGTTTGGCTGTCGAAGGAATGCCACAATTTTGTCATTGTACGCTAGAGAAAAGATAGAGAAAGACAAATAGAGAATAAGCAGTTAAAAGATAAAAAAAGATGTATGGTGTACATCTCCCATACTGTTATATCGAAACCTGCCGAAGTGACGGACACAGTCCAACATATGTTGGGCGAGAAAACACAAGCAGCCAGTTTTTATAAAAAATAAATAAAAATAATTTAATTTAAAAACCTTCCAGATGGTACGTTTTTTTGTCCGGGCTGATACCAAAGTCCAGGTATTAGTATCGGCATTGAGAAAGTCGAATCGGTGCATACCTACTTAAAACAATGAATTGCATCAGGTTGATTGTGGCTTAATTAATGATATTAGGCTTTGACAGTGCTTACAAAGAGCAGTCAATTGTTGTGAGTTGTTGTGCTGATTTCCTATGGCGGCTACCATGCTGTTTCCAGGCCTGGCCATTAGGGAAGCCTCACGACTTCTGGACACATCAGAGGCCTGGCAACAAACACCAACAGCACAAACTTCACATAAACATTTTTTCACATCCTTCATTATCATATTTATAGGTTATTTTCTGTAGATGTATTTGTTCAACAAATCCCATGAGCATCCAAGTAACAAAATATGGACCTGATTAAAAAGTATTATGTGTATCTAAAGCCTGATATCTTTCATTCCTTTGTGCCATAAATCGCCTTTGTTGTCCAAAAGCGTATAGGACATCAGTCATGCTACAGTACATTTTCAGGAAGGGAAATATTTGTGGATTCAATGACGACAATGAGTCACTTAGAATTGATGGTACAGGCAGGAGTGTGTACCTCCCCAGCGCTATAGCTGCGCAATCTCTGCAGATGTTGCCTGTGAGCAAGGTGGCCAGGCAGCCGGCCACTCTGCAGAGGGATGCTCGGGTCAATGAACGTCGTAGCACGACTGTTGTGGTCCACAAAAAAAGACTAAGGAACAGAGAAAAAAAAAAACTGAAGAGGTACAGTGTGTTTTGCCAAATATTTATTTGAAATGATCTTCCACAGAATGAATACATTATGAATCAAATTTTATTTAAAAAAAAAAGAAGCTTTTTGAATATTAAAATAAGTACATTTTATGCAAAAAACATTGACATGCCTTTAAACTACATATCTACTCTCAATCTGACCTCAGAATTAATACAACATTAATATTCTATTAACATGATCATGATCATCATCTATATGGCTTGATCATTTACATAATATTATTGAGTTTGTATAGAATATTTCATAAAAATGTCATTGGTCTTGTCCTGTAACACTGCTTTTGGCACTGCATTAGTTGTAATCTCTGTCTGCTAATTGTGTAAAATTATTCATATAACTCTATGGTCACAATTCTATGCCCACCGTCATTTTACATTCGTAACTTACCTTGCCCTGGGGGTCAGTCTTGATCTCCCAGCCTCTTGGTAGCTCCGGCTGAATGTCTGCGAACTTGTTGAGGAAAACCACAAGGTCCCGGTTATGCTGGTAGCGCTCAAAGTTTCTGGCATCACGGCGCACCTTCAGAATCATGTGTTTCACACAACTGCTGTTGGTGAACACCCGGTAGGCTGCCTGTCAAGAGAACATTATCACGTTTACGGAACATTGAGCAGCTAAAGACCCAAATACTTTACTAAGGAGTTGGTGCAGAGCAAAAATAGAGCTAAAAGATAGTGAATATTGGACTTATCAGATGGACAGAAACACCATTTCAAATGTTAGTATGATCATGTTGCTCTGTATCAGCTCGATGTGTACAGCAAATAGGCATTTCACCATACATTCACCATGTGAAATATATAACTTACCTCATCGATATGGAGTATTGTGAGTAACGTTCTGTTCCACATCACAGCAACATCAGATAGCAAAACCTGCAATAAAAATAAAGATGAGCAGAAATTAAAAATAATGGTAAATGAAAAACGTTATATTGTTTGTGACAAACAATGTAACGTTTGCCTAAATATTACTGGATGTGGTGCACTTTTGCTAAATGTTTAGACAAATTGCTTGTGTTACCACCCTTACATGCTAAACTGTTATTGCACTTGATGGCACCCTTTAAAAAGGGAGAAGCTTTTCTTAATGATTTCATTGTACATGTATAATGACATGAAATGATTATATTCTATTCTATAGCCAAAAGCAATACATTATTTCTCACTTTTGGCAAAGAGCATTGTCCACCTCAAGACGGGTAACATTTAACCACACCTCGGAGCGCTTAGTTCTCTCTCCACCGTGTGTGTGTGTGTGTGTGTGTGTGTGTGTGTGTGTGTGTGTGTGTGTGTGTGTGTGTGTGTGTGTGTGTGTGTGTGTGTGTGTGTGTGTGTGTGTGTGTGTGTGTTGCATGCATGTAGCACACAGACGGGGGAGAGAGAGATCTCTTGTCTGGATTGAAAAAAATACATCATAGACGCATTTTGTCTTATTGCATATTATAAACGCTGTTGGCAAAACTAAGACTGCAATATAACGTTTAAGTAGCAATAACACATATGACATGTATTTTTTAAATGTCTCAAGTACCGATAAACAGACCGTCTTGCTAGAGAGGTGGTACTTTCCTGGGGAGAAAAGGTTCTAACAATTTCTGACTAACTTATGGCAACACAAAATAATACATGGGAGCGGTGGAGTGATGAGGAGGGCCCAATCCCAAACCACTCCCTCCACCCTACCCCTCCATGATGGAGTGAACTCCGTCTGTCGCCACACTCGCAGCTCAACGAGGCTCCTCCTGTCAGATGGAGGGAGTAAATACAGCAGCAAGCTTTGGGACGGCCTCCCCTCTCTCCGGCAGAAACAGGAAATGCCGAACTGTATGTAACAACGGTTTCAAATCAGCATCTCTTAGACAAAAAGTTTAAATGAATAACTCATTCATTTAAACTAATAAAACTCCAAACATCTTTCATTGTGTTTCAAAGCTCTTTTAGTTTTAAACCTGATGTTTATAAGCTTCTTAGTTTTTGCAACAGCCTGTAAATATACACAACTTTATAATAAAATGCACACATTTACCTTTTTCTAGACTAAACACAGGTATGATCCTAAGTTAAAACATATGAGGTTATCATGAGATTGTTAACATCGCAATTTATCAGTGGATGTTTGCTGGAACTACTTGTTAACAGCTTGTTTCCTGACGGACACACACAGCGTGACTCCGGTCAGGTAGAGACCGGTCTCAAGTCAGCACTGCTGCAGACTCGCTGTTTGAGGGCTTGATAGCCCACTCCCCCTCCACATTCGTTGCTTTGGAACAGCCCTTAATATGGCGGACCCTCCGCGTGAACGCGCAAACGGAGGGGTAGGGTGTAGGGGGCGGTTTGGGAATGGGCCGAGGTGTCGGCGCTTCTGGCGATTTACTCAGAAGGCTTCAGTAGAAGCCAGTCCCCAACTCCGGGGACTTCCGACCGGGGACTTCAGGTGGCAGTATATGCCGTGAAGTTGTTTGCGGTGTAGTGGGGCCGACAAACCCACAAACCATTTCCTCCTCAGGAAAGTAATAACTCGCTAGCAGGGACTATCTGGGGGTGAAAATAAGGTTCGGGGGAAAAGTACTCCGGTGTGAAACGTTATATGAACGTTAGCCGCAGTAACATTAACCCCTTGCCACCAGAGAGTAACCAAAACCAACGTGATTTCCACAGGAATCATGAACGCAGTAGGAACCACTAGTTTGCCCTTGAGTAAGGCACTTAGTCCTTAGTTACTCCAGGGAGAATGTCCCTGTAATTGGTCATTGTAAGTCGCTTTGGATAAAAGCGTCAGCTAACTGAAATGTAATGTTAATCTATCAAAACACACAGTCGATAACGTTAATGTTAGCTATTAAGCTACCTGTTTAAGTGTAATATAATACACATATAAAGGCTATAGATGAGCTACTTACTTAAAACGGAGAGCCGTGGAGAACGTTTACCACACGACAGCGGAGCTACGCAGGCAGTCCGGTCCTTCCGAATGGAAAATGGAGGGAAACGTGGCGGGCTGCTTGTGTGTATGCACATGCGCAGACAGGACAGTAAATGTGGTAATTAAATTGTACATATTTTTTTCTAATTACTTTTAAATGAATGAAATTAGCTTGTTTTAAACAGTGACAATATATGTTAAGATTAATTAAAAAAGATATGAAGGATGCAATAACACATTCAAATCTATTAAAAAAGGCTAGATTAAAACATGTAACATCTAAAACAGGGTTGCTAACTCTCACGCATCTGGCGTGTGACCCCCAGTTTCCACTGGGTCCGTCTGCGCTGCGCCGCGCCGCGGTTTTGGTCCGACCTCCTCTAGCCATAACCCACCGGATGCGTCCCAGAAGCGTTTCAGAAGCGTAGCGTCGTGCGTGCAGGCTCACAGTTTTGTTAATGATTCAGGCATCATGGACATTTGTACTTCTACAAGAAAGTAAGTAGGCTACGTAGTTAAATGTTTTATTTTTGTGTCTGTTTAAATTGTGTTTATTGTTGTTATAAATTTCCTATTTTGTTGTGTTGTAGTCTACAGACACAGTTTATAATAATTGTAATAGTCCACTTCCATGATGAAAACCTCGTCATCCATTATGCGTATCGTAGTGGAGGTGTTGTGATGAAGGAGGGGGGTCTGCTAAATTAGTATATGTGGGGGATGGGCCTGGCCCGGATGCTCACCTTTCCACTTCCTGCGAGCAGCGGCTGCTTGCCCGACCTTATGTTACGGCTGCGCCGCGGCAAAAATAGGATTCATCCTAATTTTAGAGAAGCGCTGCGCCGTGCCGCTTCTGGGACGCGTCTGAGCCGTAACGCGGCGCGTGTGTGAGAATAGAGCCGGCCCGCCCAGCTGTCGCCCATCAGCGACAGCTAACTAATTAGAGGGGCGTGGCCCCACTGCTGTGAGAACTCAGCAATCAGGCTCCTTTTTAGGTAGCTATTTCCTGGAGCGTCAGCTTCAGCGTCAGACAGCCGAAGACATTGGAGTCCTGCGGGAGTCTCTAAGACCGACAAAGACATTGGAGTCCTGCGGGAGTCACGAGGGTGGCAAAGAGGAGACAAATCCTACTTGGATTGAGCTAAGTATCGCTGGTGTTTTATTTTATTTTCCTTAGTTTTCTAGCCCCTCATGCTATAATCATGTGTATTTTCTCCATTCCTGTTCATGTGTCCTCTCGCAATTATCACTGGCCCCGTGTATCTCGTAATCGATATAACCGGCCTGCTCTCGTCTATCCCACATGCTCCACTGACATCCAACATCTAGTTTCAGGTGGCCTGTGGAACTGCCAGTCAGCTGTTCCTAAGGCTGACTTCATCTCTGGCTACGCTTCCCTGCAGTCCCTGGATTTCCTTGCTCTCACTGAGACCTGGATTACTCCATCCAACACATCCACCCCAGCAGCTCTCTCCACAGCATATTCCTTCTCCCATACACCCAGACCGACTGGCAGAGGAGGTGGCACTGGTCTCCTGCTCTCTCCCAAATGGAGCTTTTCCCTCTTCAAGCTACCTAACTTCACTCCTTCCACCTTTGAATTCCATGCCGTCACAGTAACCCATCCTATACAATTAACCATTGTTGTTCTCTACTGTCCACCAGGCGCCTTGGGGGACTTCTTGGAGGAATTAGATCATCTCCTCTCACACATCCCTGAATCCGGCCTCGCCTATACTCTGCGCAGTTGTGTATCGTCCGCCAAAGCACAATAAGGATTTCATAAATGACTTTTCTGACTTTCTGTCCGGGATCATGGTGAATTATGATCGTGTTTTGATCTCCGGAGACTTCAATGTCCATGTGTGTTGTGAGTCCAAACCTCTGGTTAGGGACTTTTTAAATCTCCTTGATTCTTTTGGTCTTGTTCAGTCCGTGGCTGGCCCAACACACGAAAAAGGACACACTTTGGACTTGGTATTGTCGTTTGGACTGTCTGTATCTGTGGATGAAATATGTGCAGCAACGCGTATCTCAGACCATTTACCGGTTCTGTTTACAACCTCCATCCCTTCCGCAGGAGTCGAATCACGTGCCCCGGCGCGTCGTCTGCGTTCGATTAACCCCTTGACTGCCTCACAGTTCTCTGATGTTTTTAATGCTTCTCCTATCTGTAAATTAGATGTGAACTGTGCTTTTAATGCTGATGAGCTTCTCTCTATGTTTGACTTGACATGCACACCAATACTGGATTCTGTTGCTCCTTTTACGCTTAGACGCAACAAAGTTCTATCAGAACCGTGGCTCAATGACTGTACTCGTGCTCTCAGACGCGCTTGCAGGCGTGCTGAGAGAAGGTGGAAAAAGGATAAACTCCATGTCTCCCTGGAAATCCTTCGTGCTTCCCTCTCTGACTACCAGACGGCAGTCAAAGCAGCCAAAACAGAGCACATTTCTCTGTTCATCTCTAAAAACAGCCACAAACCTCAGGTTCTTTTTAATGTCCTCAACTCCATCATTAATCCCCGTGATGTTTCTTCTGTTGTGCCATCGCCTGCTCTCTGCGATAAGTTTCTTAAATTTTTTATTGGAAAAATATCTGCTCTTAGGCTAGCTCACACTAGTGCTACCCCCGATCCTGCTCCCTCTCTGTGCCCTGCTGTCCTCGACCACTTTGAGCCTATTTCCCTCTCTTCTCTCTCGGACATAGTGGAGCACCTGCGACCGACAAGCTGCTCCTCGGACAGCATTCCCTCACGCCTTCTCAAAGAGGTTTTCCATTCAGTTGGAGCAAGTATTTTATTACTTTTAAACACCTCTCTTACCTCAGGATGTGTCCCAGCTGCCTTTAAACATGCCGTGGTTACCCCACTACTTAAAAAGAAAAGTCTCGACCCCTCCACTCTCGCAAATTTTAGGCCCATCTCCCAGCTACCGTTTTTATCAAAAGCCCTGGAGCGCGTAGTCTACGCCCAGCTGCAGTCTTTTTTAATCCTTCATGGCATCCATGAAAAGTTTCAGTCTGGCTTCAAACCCATGCACAGCACTGAAACAGCCCTTTTAAGAGTTTTTAACGATCTGCTCCTAGCCGCCGACTCAGGTAGCCCAGCTGTCTTGGTGCTGTTGGACCTGACCGCTGCCTTCGACACCGTGGACCATGGCATCCTGCTGTCACGGCTTGAACAGTCCGCTGGCATCACAGGCTCTGCCCTCGCATGGTTCAGGTCCTACCTTAAGGACCGTAGCTTTTCAGTGCAGCTAGGTGCCTTCTCCTCTACCAAAGCCCCTCTTACCTGTGGGGTCCCCCAAGGCTCGATTCTGGGCCCCATCCTGTTCCTACTATACATACTGCCCCTAGGTTCTATTCTAACTAAACACAACATTCCCTTCCACTGCTACGCTGACGACGTCCAGATTTATCTCCCGCTCAAAGCAAACATAACACAGTCACTACAGCAGTTGATGGACTGCTTAACGGAGATCAAATCCTGGCTGAGCAACAACTTCCTGACTCTTAACGAGGGCAAGACGGAGGTCATCTTTTTTGGACCACAACCTCCAGCCTCTCAGGTTGATATTCTGGGCTCCCTCCAACTAAACATCCTCCCCTCGGTCATGAACCTTGGCGTGACCTTGACGAACACTTTTAAATTCGATAAGCAGGTCAGCAGCGTAGTCAAATCCTGCTTTTTTAAAATAAGACTATTGGCCAAAACCAAGTCCTATTTATCTTTTAAAGACATGGAAAGGGTCATCAACGCCTTTGTGACCTCGAGACTGGATTATTGCAACGCTCTGTATGTGGGTATGGACCACGCGTCAATTAAACGCCTGCAGCTGGTCCAAAATGCAGCTGCACGTTTGCTGACTGGACACAAAAAGCGCGACCACATCACCCCAATTCTGGCCTCACTACACTGGCTTCCAGTTCAGTTCAGAATTGATTTTAAAATCCTTTTATTTGTTTTTAAAGCTCTAAATGGGCTGGCTCCGGCCTATATAGTTGAACTCCTCCAGCGCTACACCCCAGCCAGAGCTTTAAGGTCTGCTGACCAGCTGCTGCTGGTAGTGCCGAAGACTAGGCTCAAAACACGAGGGCACCGAGCCTTCGCAGCAGCTGGCCCGAGGCTCTGGAACACTCTGCCCCTCCATGTGAGGTCGGCCCAGACCCTAGGGGTTTTTAAATCATATTTAAAAACTCACTTCTTCTCTCAGGCTTTCTAGCTAGAGCGGAGCACGACTACTGACACTTCCCTGTGTATTGTTTTTTATATTTGCTGTTGCTAAATGTCTGTCTTTTTTACAATTACACTGCAGTGAAATGTTTTTATTACATGTACAGCACTTTGGCTCGACCAAACATCGTTTTTAAATGTGCTTTATAAATAAAATTTGATTTGATTTGATTTGATTTGATCCCTGAAACTGGCCCTCCCGCTGTACTTCTCGGAGACTTCAACCTCCAGACGGGGAAGATAGACGAACTAACATCTCTATTAACCGCCTTTGCTTTCTCACTGTCTCCATCCCCACCAACTCATAAAGCTGGCAATGTCCTTGATCTCATATTCTCAAGGAACTGCACTACTTCTAACCTCTCTGTTAACCCGCTCCACACATCCGATCACTTCTTCCTTTCATTCTCTCTACCCCTTTCCAAACATAACAAACTAATCTCTTCTCATCCTGCACCTGTCCGCCGTAACCTTCGTTCCCTCTCCCCCTCTACCTTTGCCTCATCGGTGCTCTCAGCCCTCCCTTCCACTGATTCGTTTCAACTACTGCCTCCAAACTCTGCTGCAGAAACTCTCCTCTCTACTCTCTCATCTTCTCTGGACTCTCTCTGTCCTCTCACATCTCGGCAGGCTCGTCAGTCCCCCCCCTGCTCCCTGGCTAAATGACGCACTGCGTGCTAATAGAACCGTCCTTCGGGCAGCAGAGCGGAAATGGTGGAAATCCAAACACCGTGACGACCTCCTAACCTATCAGGCTCTCCTCTCCTCTTTCTCTGCCTTGATCTCTCAGGCAAAGAGCACTTTCTTTCAAGGTAAGATCCAATCTTCCTATTCCAATCCCAAAAAACTATTTTCCATCTTCTCCACCCTCTTGGACCCTCCCAAAGCCCCTCCCCCCTCCTCACTTCTGTCAAGCAACTTTGTTAACCATTTTGAATTTTTTTTTGATGATATTCGCTCTTCTTTTTCTGACTCACCTTTACTGACCGCTGGGTCACCAGACCCTCCTTTCACCCACACACTGACCTCCTTTTCCCCTCTCTCGCACCAGTCTGGTTTCAAGGCAGGTCACTCCACAGAAACTGCTCTCATTGCTGTCACTGAGGAACTGCACACTGCCAAAGCAGCATCCCTCTCCTCTGTCATCATCATGTTGGACCTGTCAGCTGCATTCGACACGGTGAACCATCAGATCCTCCTTCGCACTCTCCAAGAACTTGGAGTTTCAGGCTCTGCACTTTCCCTCCTCACCTCATACCTCAAAGACCGTACCTACAGGGTAACTTGGAGAGGGTCCGAGTCCGACCCTTGTCAATTAACTACAGGGGTCCCTCAGGGCTCTGTTCTTGGTCCCCTCCTCTTCTCCCTGTACACAAACTTGCTCGGATCGGTCATTAGCCCGCATGGTTTTTCATACCACTGCTATGCTGACGACACCCAATTAATTCTGTCCTTTCCCCGCTCAGAGACCCAGGTCGTCGCACGCATCTCTGCTTGTCTAGCTGACATCTCTCAGTGGATGTCTGCTCATCACCTCAAGCTCAACCTTGACAAGACTGAACTGCTTTTCCTTCCGGGAGAAGATTGTCCCACTCTTGACCTGACAATCAACATCGGCACCTCTGTTGTTTCCCCGACTCAGACTGCAAGGAATCTGGGTGTGACCCTAGATAACAACCTGTCCTTCACTGCAAACATCGCTGCTACAACCCGTTGCTGCAGATATACGCTGTACAACATCAGGAAGATTCGTCCCCAGCTGACCCAGAAAGCCACCCAGGTTCTGGTCCAGGCTCTCGTCACCTCACGCCTAGACTATTGCAACTCCCTGCTGGCTGATCTACCTGCATGTGCCATCCGACCTCTGCAGCTCATCCAGAATGCAGCGGCTCGTCTGGTCTTCAACCTTCCAAAATGTTCCCACACCACTCCCCTCCTCCGCTCCCTTCACTGGCTCCCGGTTACTGCTAGAATCCACTTCAAGACACTGGTACTTGCATACCATGCTGCGAATGGATCTGGCCCTTCCTACATCCAGGACATGGTTAAACTGTACACCCCAGTGCGTGCACTCCGCTCTGCATCAGCCAAACGACTCGCTGCAACCTCGCTGCGAGGGGGACCCAAGTTCCCATCAGCAAAAACACGTGGGTTTGCTATCCTGGCTCCAAGATGGTGGAATGAGCTCCCCATTGACATCAGGACGGCAGAAAGCCTGCACATCTTCCTGCGCAGATTGAAAACTCATCTCTTTCGACTTCACTTCGAGCGATAGAATTACTAACAAAGCACTTATATACTAATATAGGACTGGCTTATCTATAGCCAGCTGAGTAGCACTTGAAATGTTTGGCTCTATGATACCTGATGTACTTATATGATTCTGTTTTCTTCAAGGCTGTGTCTACCTGGTCGTATGTACTGATTGTAAGTCGCTTTGGACAAAAGCGTCAGCTAAATGCAATGTAATGTGTGGTGGAATAGCACCCATTGACTAGAGTGGCCGCGATCCTTACGACCGCCGTGGCGCAGACGGACCCGGTGGAGACTGGGGGTGACACACACTCTCACCCCCAGTTTCCACTGGGTCCGTCTGCGTCACGGCCTCGCCGCGGTTTTGGTCCGACCTCCTCTAGCGCCATAACCCACCGGACGCATCCCAGAAGCGTAGCGTCTTGCGTGCAGGCTCGCAGTTTTGTTATTGATTCGTAGGCTACGTAGTTAAATGTTTTATTTTTGTGTCTGTTTAAATTGTGTTTATTGTTGTTATACATTTCCTATTTTGTTGTGTTGTAGTCTACAGACACAGTTAATAATAATTGTAATAGTCCACTTCCATGATGAAAACCTCGTCGTCCATTGTGCGTATCGTAGTGGAGGTGTTGTGATGAAGGAGGGTAGTAGGGTAGGAGGGAAACACTGGTAGTTTATTACAAGGATACGGCCGGAGAATTCATATCAGAAGTCACAGCAGCAAAAGGTTCTGACTGCACGGGTGGGTTGTCATGTCAATTCTGATCAGCCTATCTCTCGATAGACCTTTTAACTAGTTTACAGAGAGTTAATCAGCATATTGGGGGAGGCGTAAATATCTGTGGAGCTAGAGGAGATTATCCCCCAACTAGAAATACTCAATCACTTGTCAGTGGTGTTTAGAAGCCAGCGTTTCTACAGCCGTAAACCATTTTGTGACCGAGAGTTGAACTGGTTTATCAAGATAGCTGGAGCCTCCCATTCCTTAAGAGAGATAACAGAGCCAGGGTTTGGTCGTAAATGTCAACAGGCAATAAGGTTAAATATCTTAGGAGTAAGGAAGAATTATTATTTGACACTTAGAAAGAGAGAAGAAATATTCTCTAACAGTCCACTCTTTTTATCATCTTTGATAACCTGAAAACATTAGTCTAATAATAATTTGGTCAATACTTAAATCAATAGGCGTCTTCAGATTTGAGTGTGGTCTTACACAACATCAATTACATCACAGAGTAGAATAAGATTGAACCATTCAACCACAATGATTGATACAGACAATCACAATAGAAAATCATCTCTCATCAATGTTTGGATCATCTGTTGTCAAAAGCACAATAATGAACACACATAAAACACAGACGCATAATAGCAAAAACATCTTCTTTAAAATAATATGTTTTAACATTTAACCATTAGTTGATCTCACTTATCAAACTATAAAATCAAAACCAGCTAGCAGTTTAAAGATTTTGTTTGAGGCAATCACTAGTCAAATGCATTTAAAACATAGGATCATAAGAGATCCAGGTGAGGTATAAAATCAGGGTCATAACAGATCCAGCTGAGGTATAAAATCACAGTTAAGGTATAAAATTCACAGTGGTGATTTGATCAATTTGTAATCTGCAAAGTTACAGTGTCCTCAATTTTAGGATTACTTGACGTTTACTTCATTACATATTAAATCAAAAGACTATGGCATGATAACATAATTACATTACTTCAACTATCAATGTATGTCATTTCAAAATCTGAAGGGAAAATTAAACAATTCTCAAAATGTTTAACAATCTGAAAAGGAAACATTAGGCAAATATTCAAAGACTTTGTAAAAACCTGGAAAGGAAGGTTTAAACGTTTAAAACTTGAAACATCATTTTAGGTCTGTCTGTGCATGGGTAATGCGTTGAAGAGTAGTGTTGTTAAGCCTGATTGCTGGACAATTAAGGATAGTAACATTATCTGTTATAATATTAGAAATATCTTATTGTTCAATACCTTATAATCTGAAAATATCAATTAATTTATTTTGTTTAGTGTGAAAGTGTAATCTGATATGACAAAATATATTTATCACCACTATTTAACACATGTCTGTTCATAGGAAATATAAAAATAATCATGAATTGTACATCTGTAAACATCTGGTCATTCAATTCAAATGTTATCTTTGTACAAGAGCTGGAAGAACATGTCCTCCTGACTCGTTCTCCTTCTCTCTTTATGACACAGAATGTCTAGTGTGTAAAGGCATCCTGATACTGTATAGGTTAGCACTGAGGTGCTGATTGGCTCAAAACTCTTCTTCATCAGAGCGCCATATTTCAACCCCCCCCAATTGCAAATCCCCCCAGTGAAACGGAGGCTCATCTGCCTGCATTCCTTCTGCTATCTGCTTGAGAGCAGTGCAACTGCGTATTCCAAGTGGTGCCTCCAGGTGTGTCCCCCAGTGATGGGAGAAGTTAGGAAGACATCAAACTCCTCCAAGAAACATGGAACCTTGTATTTTAGAAGCCTCTGAAGCCCTCGCTCGTCCTGCAGGGTTGTCTGCTTGAGCCCACTGGGCAGAAAGATGAAGAAGCATCCCATCTCCTCAGAAAGTTGAAGATTAGAATCCTCTCATCTCGAACGACCTCGTGCTTCCTTGCCCGTGGCTGGGGTGCTCTCTGCAGCCGGAGAGTGTGACCCTCTCTCTCTGACCCTTGGCCTTCAGAGCTGTCCTTGTTATTGGGTTAACACTTGATAGGGATGTTTTCCTGAGTGAAGACAACTCAAGGTAATGGATTAGCACATTATCATTTAATTACAAAAATAGGATAGGCCCCTCAGAATTATTTGGGAGCCTTCCTGACACATGCACATGCATACATTTAAGGTTTGTGTTAGTCATTTATCATGCAAGAATCATATACTCATCAGTCCAAAGCAGATACATTTGATTTTAAGTTAAAGGTGAGCTAGTCCCTGTGGATATAACCCCTTCTCAATGATTCTAAATGTTATATTAATTCACCATTTACCGTTTGATAAAAGATTAGTTTATCAGAAATACATTTTCTCTTCCATAAAACATAGGTTTGAGAAATAAATGTTCCAATATGAAATCAATTACTCAATATAATTGACTCTCCCCTCCCTTTTCTTACATATGTCACATATGTAATAACAACGTAGGAGTCTATTTAAACATTGTATCGTCTATAAGCTATTAATCGAGAAGACGCAGTATCAGTATGCAACTCGCAAATATCTCTTCTCTCTTTCCTATCTCTTTCTTCTCTCACTTCTGTTAGATATGAAATAAAACATACGAGTCCATGTAAGCATGGTATAGATCATAATCCATTACTCGAGAAGACTCACCTGTGCGCAGCTCACAAAAAACAATTGTGAGAAACATATATTATGCAGGAAATGCATACCTTTGTTAAAAAAACAAAGCATAGCCGATTTGGGAGGAAAAGCCTCATCCCCCTTAACATCTGAGTTACCACTGAAGGAATAGCATGAATGATAGTGGGCGTCTGAAGGTGTCATTATTGAGAAATGTCAAACAAATTCAAAACCTTACATTTGAAAACAGGTTTGCATTCCTCCACTTAAGGTGGCGTTATCATTGGAAACAATAAAAACGAACTGTTTGGATGTAGAATCTATAAATTGAATTGTTAGAGCAGAACAGAATGGTTGTATTGTAGCCTGAGTTTCGTGCAGCCTCTAGTTTTACCAGGTGGAAACTGTGACGACCCCTCCACACCACGTGGGGTGCTGTCTGGTTGTGGGTGTACTTTGTGAGTGTTCACAGGTTCATGGGGATGAGTCGCACCTGTGGGAGGATACCTGCCTGATGAGCTGCACCTGGAAGGAAAGGAATATAAGAGGAGCCCAGCCGTTACGTCGCGCGATCTCCTCTGGATACTTGTCCTGTGCCAGCGTCAGGGACCTGTTGCTGGATCCTGTTGTTTGTGTTAAATAAATGAACATTATATCATACCCCTCGTCTCGCCTCCCCGCTTTATGTTGCAGCCCAGGAGCCGGGTTGTAACATATGGGGGCTCGTTGCTTTGGACCTGGGAAACGTGTGCGAACTGGATGTCCGTTGTGTGACGGATTTCGCGCAGCTGCTGTTGTCATTGTGTGCGGCCGATTGGTTGGGAGTAGCGTTACGGGGGTGAGTGTTTTGCAGATGTACAGAGATTGTGTGGCAGCGAGTACAAGCACAGTATCGTTAGTTACCGTGGTATCTGTCCCTGTTAGGTTTAGTACGGTCTTCCTTGAAGGTCGTAGGGGGGGCTGTTAGTGCGGTGTGAAAGTGGTTAGAGCTATTAGCTCGGGAGCACGCCGAGGCTGCAGGTGGAGTTGCCGGGTTGCTGGTCGCTTCGCCGAGCTTACGGTATTAAGTGCATAAGTACCCGCCATAACTAGCACCTGAAGACTAGCGGGGAGTTTAGCCAGTTACTGTGAGGCAGTTAGAGGGACAGGCTGCGGTAGCGTGTATGCTGTGTAGTAGCATGAGCGTGCCACACAGTGTTGTCATGATGGAGAGTGTGGAGGAGTTTGTGAGAGCGCCTACAGAGGAGCTACTGGAGGGCTTCTCACGTGAGCAGCTGATCGGGGTTGCTGACCATTTCCGCTTGGATGCTGGGGATAAGAGGATGAAGGAAAACATAAGAGGAATTGTTAATAATAATAATAATAATAATAATAGATTTAATTTGTTAGCGCTTTTACAGGTGCTCAAAGACGCTTTACAGAAATAGTGAAGGGAAAAGGAAGCAAATCTAGGGCAAATCTGTTCGAGTTAGGTGTTTTCAAAGGGGGACAAATTACTGTTGATTCAGGCAGAGACAGTGTCAAGGTGTCTGGCTCCCGTGAGACAGACCTGACTTTTGAACAAAGAGAGAGACTGTTAATATTACAGGTAGAAATTAAAAGGCTTGAGTTAGAGGAGTGGAGGTTGAGTTTACCTGCTGGGGCTGCAAGTCAGGGCCCTAATGTCTCTGATAGAGCTACTCCATTTGACGTTGCCGGTAATCTGCGGGTTGTGCCTCAGTTTAATGAACGAGATCCGGAAACATTTTTCTCCTTGTTTGAGCGTGTGGCTGAGAGCAGAGAGTGGTCAGATGCTAATGGTGTCACGGTTGAGTGAAGGAAGCAGGACCCAAGCGCAGATAACTTTGATAAACCTTTATTTCAAGGCTAAAATGGAACGAATACAGAAAAACACAGAACACTCACCGGTGAGGTCCGTCACCAACAAAAGAAGCACCGACACTGAACACAGCACGAGACAAGACTAAATACAGGGAGGGATAATTACAAGACACAGGTGAACACAATCGGCAAACGAGACACAGGTGAGGAGGGAGGAGAAAAACACAAGAGCCACAGGTGAACACAATTAGCTAACGAGACACAGGTGAGGAGGGAGGAGAACACACAGGGACACTAACGACAGGAGGAAAACATGACAGAGAACAGTGAAAACACCCAAACCTAGACAGAACTGTGACAGAACCCCCCCCTCAAGGGACGGATTCCAGACGTCCCTAAACCCCAACACAAAAATCCAAAAAAAATCCAGCAGGGTGGGTGGAGGGGGTCCGGAGGAGGGACGTATCCCTAGGCCACCAGGGTGGGTGGAGGGGGTCCGGAGGACGGGACTAAGCTGACCGCCCAGGAGCCCAGTAGGGGACCAGGAAGGGATCTCGGGCGGACGGCCCGGGGGCACGGCAGAAGCCGAGAAGGGGGACTCGGGCGGACGGCCTGGGGGCAAGGCAGAGTCCATGGTGGGGGTCTCGGGCGGACGGCCCGGGGGCAAGGCAGAGTCCATGGTGGGGCGTAGGCCACAGCGGGCGAACTCAGGGGGCCGAGCATGAGGGCGAAGGCAGCGGCAGGAAGAGTCAGGGGGCCGGGCTCGAGGACGAGGGCAGCGGCAGGAAGAGTCAGGGGGCCGGGCTCGAGGACGAGGGCAGCGGCAGGAAGAGTCAGGGGGCCGGGCTCGAGGACGAGGGCAGCGGCAGGAAGAGTCAGGGGGCCGGGCCCGCGGACGAAGACCGCGGCTCACAGAGGGTCGGGATCGAGGGCGAAGACCAGACAGCTCCGGAGGCCGGGCAGGACCCGGTGTCGGCCGGACAGGAACCGGAGCCGGCGGGACAGGCTTCGGCAGGATCCCCCACGGAAGAGGACCAGGAGTTGGCAGGACCCCCAGCAGGAGAGCGGTTGGCGGGACCTCCGACGAGACAGGACAAAAGGTTGGCAGTACCCCCGGCAGGAGAGTAGACGGCGGGACCTCCAACGGCACAGGACACAGGGTTGGCAGTACCCCCGGCAGGTGAGTAGACGGCGGGACCTCCAACGGAACAGGACATAGGGTTGGCAGGACCCCCGGCAGGAGAGTAGTCGGCGGGACCTCCAACGGGACAGGACATGGGGTTGGCAGGAACCCCGGCAGGAGAGTAGTCGGCGGGGCCTCCAACGGGACAGGACATGGGGTTGGCAGGACCCCCGGCAGGAGAGTAGTCGGCGGGGCCTCCAACGGGACAGGACATAGGGTTGGCAGGACCCCCGGCAGGAGAGTAGTCGGCGGGGCCTCCAACGGGACAGGACACAGGGTTGGCAGGACCCCCGGCAGGAGAGTAGTCGGCGGGGCCTCCAACGGGACAGGACACAGGGTTGGCAGGACCCCCGGCAGGAGAGTAGTCGGCGGGGCCTCCAACGGAACAGGACATAGGGTTGGCAGGACCCCCGGCAGGAGAGTAGTCGGCGGGGCCTCCAACGGGACAGGACACAGGGTTGGCAGGACCCCCGGCAGGAGAGTAGTCGGCGGGGCCTCCAACGGAACAGGACATAGGGTTGGCAGGACCCCCGGCAGGAGAGTAGTCGGCGGGGCCTCCAACGGGACAGGACACAGGGTTTGCAGGACCCCCGGCAAGAGAGTAGTCGGCGGGGCCTCCAACGGGACAGGACACAGGGTTGGCAGGACCCCCGGCAGGAGAGTAGTCGGCGGGGCCTCCAACGGAACAGGACATAGGGTTGGCAGGACCCCCGGCAGGAGAGTAGTCGGCGGGGCCTCCAACGGGACAGGACACAGGGTTGGCAGGAACCCCGGCAGGAGAGTAGTCGGCGGGGCCTCCAACGAGACCGGACAAAGGGTTGGCAGGAACCCCGGCAGGAGAGTAGTCGGCGGGGCCTCCAACGGGACAAGACATGGGGTTGGCAGGACCCCCGGCAGAGGGCTAGTCTGCGGGACCTCCAACTGGACAGGACATGGGGTTGGCAGGACCCCCGGCAGAGGGCTAGTCTGCGGGACCTCCAACTGGACAAGACCTGGGGTTGGCAGGACCCCCGGCAGAGGGCTAGTCTGCGGGACCTCCAACTGGACGGGACATGGGGTTGGCAGGACCCCCGGCAGAAGACTAGTCTGCGGGACCTCCAACTGGACAGGACATGAGGTTGGCAGGACCCCCAGCGGAACCTCCAACGGTACAGGACATGGGGTTGGCAGGACCCCCGGCAGAAGACTAGTCTGCGGGACCTCCAACTGGACATGAGTAGGGGCTTGAGTGGGGACTCGAGAGAGGGCTTGAGAGGGAACTTGAGAGGAAACTGGAGAGTGGACTCGAGAAGGAACTCGAGAGGTAACTCGAGAGGGGACCTGAGAGGGGACTTGAGAGGGGACCTGAGAGGGGACTTGAGAGGGAACTCGAGAGGAGACCTGAGGGGAAACTTGAGAGGTGACTCGAGAGGGAACTCGAGAGGGGACTAGAGAGGGGACTTGAGAGGGAACTCGAGAGGAGACCTGAGGGGAAACTTGAGAGGTGACTCGAGAGGACACTGGAGAGTTGACTTGGGAGGTGACTCGAGAGGACACTGGGGAGTTGACTTGAGAGGGGACTCGAGAAAAGACTCGAGAGGGAACTCGAGAGGGGACCTGAGAGGGGACTTGAGAAAAGACTCGAGAGGGAACTTGAGATGGGATGAGGGAAGGGACTAGAGAAGTGACTCGAGGAGGGACTTGAGAAGTGACTAGAGGTGGGACTGGAGAAGGGACTAGAGAAGGGACTAGGACAGCTGGGGCCAGAGCTAAGGCTGGAACCATGGCTGCTGGGGCCTGTACTGGGGCCGGAACTATGGCTGTGTGGGCCGGTTCTGTAGCCGGAACCATGACTCTTGGGGCTCGGATTGCTAGCCTGGACTTGCGACTCCTTCTCCTAGAAGCCGCCTGAAGGCTCCGTGGACCTCCAAAAGCCAGCCGAGTTCCAGAAAACGCCTCTTGGACAGGAGCAGGAACTGGGGCGGAAGCACTGGTTGACTCCAGACGGAACACACCGAGACGTTTATAGTCCGCAGGCTGGAAATCACACGCCCAGATGAAGTTCAACATCCAGTCAGGTAAGAACTTCACCAAGTCCGGTTTCTCCATAGCCAACCGGTGCGCCTCTACCAGAGCGGCCTCCTTCTGCCGAACACTGGACGCTCCCCTCCACCAATCATAGCAGCAAGCCAAAGCAAATGAAAAATGCTGTAATTCCACCTCAAAAGGGTCATCTGCTGGGTCCATCTCTGGTCGGTGCTTTCTGTCACGGTTGAGTGAAGGAAGCAGGACCCAAGCGCAGATAACTTTGATAAACCTTTATTTCAAGGCTAAAATGGAACGAATACAGAAAAACACAGAACACTCACCGGTGAAGTCCGTCACCAACAAAAGAAGCACCGACACTGAACACAGCACGAGACAAGACTAAATACAGGGAGGGATAATTACAAGACACAGGTGAACACAATCGGCAAACGAGACACAGGTGAGGAGGGAGGAGAAAAACACAAGAGCCACAGGTGAACACAATTAGCTAACGAGACACAGGTGAGGAGGGAGGAGAACACACAGGGACACTAACGACAGGAGGAAAACATGACAGAGAACAGTGAAAACACCCAAACCTAGACAGAACTGTGACAAATGGCACCTTATTGCTGCAGTGTGTGCTAACAGGTAGGGCCCAGGAAGCTTATTCAGCTTTAACGGTGGCGGATAGCAAAGTGTATCTGATGGGTAAAACTGCGGTGTTGAAGGCTTACGAGTTGGTCCCTGAGGCCTATCGACAGAAGTTTCGGTCCTGGGAGATGTCTGACAGGCAGACACATGTTGAGTTTGCCAGGGATCTGGTTACTTTTTTTGGTAGGTGGTGTAACTCCTTGAAAGTGGATACGTATGTCGCAGTATGTGAGTTGATGGTGTTGGAGCAATTTAAAAATTCTGTACCCAGCCACATTGCGGTTTACATCAGCGAGCGTAAAGTGAAGACTGCTGCAGAGGCTGCTGCTCTGGCAGATGATTATGTGCTAACGCACAGGGGCGGTCGCGACTTCAGGGTCCAGGATGAAGGGGGTATGTATCGTGCAGGGAGATGGGAAGAGAAAACAAATCCACACTGGGGTGAGCGTGGTATGCGAGGTCAGCCACAGGGTGATTCGGAAATCTGTCATTACTGCAGGGAGAGAGGGCACTGGAAGGCTGACCGTCCAAAAGCTAAGGCCAAAAGGGGGAACTGTGTAGGCCAGTTTAACTCTGCTGCTTGTGCTGTGTCTGTGGTGCCGTTACCTGTCATCTCTCCCTGTCAGCAGATTAATGAGCCATGCGGGTGGAAGGACCCAGTGTTTTCTGCATTTGTGTCAACCGGATACGTGTCATTGGTGGGAAGTGATGTCAGCGTGCCGGTAAAGATTTTGAGAGACACTGCATCGTATGATTCCTACATTCTGAGCTCTGTGTTACCGTTTTCGGACGAATCTGGAACTGGGGATTTTGTCCGGATGCGAGGTATGGGAATGAATGTTGTGACTGTTCCTCTGCATTCTGTTGTGCTTAACTCAGGTCTGGTGCAGGGTGAGGTCGCCATGGGCGTCCGTCCTGTAATGCCAATTGGTGGTGTGGATGTTATCCTGGGTAACGGCCTGGCTGGCAGCCGTGTGTGGGCTGAGGGTCCACCGCCTACCATGCAGTCATCTTCACCCACTGTGACTGTTAAGGCAGAGGAGAATGTCAAGTGCTCTCCTGCAGTGTTGGTGGCTTGTTCTGTGACCCGGGCTGTGAGCCGTGCACAGGAGGAATCTGAGCAGGGGGAAGAGGTCAGTGTGACAGATTCTGTGGTTATTCCTGACTTGTTGTTGTCGGTATCCCGCAGTGAGTTGGTGATGGAGCAGAAAGCGGATGTCTCCCTCAGTCTGTTTTTTGAGGCGGTTCTCTCCACCGGGGATGGAAGTGGTGTCACCAGGGCTTGTCAGCTGCAAGGGGGATTGCTGGTCAGAAAGTGGTGGTCACATGGGAAAAGCTTAATTGGTGGGCCAGTGTATCAGATTGTGGTTCCTGTTAGGTTTCGGGAGGAGATCCTCAGAAAAGCGCATGGGCAGTCGGGACATCTGGGTGTCCGTAAAACATGTGGTTACCTGTTGCGGTATTTCTTTTGGCCTGGTTTGAGGAGAGATGTGTCTCGGCTTGTTGGGTCATGTCACGCATGTCGGCCGGGTGGGGCAGTTCGGCAGCGACCTGGGGGTCAGGTCTTGGGTTTGTTGCCAGGGTCTGGGTTGCAGTTTCTGGAGGGACATTCCGGGTTCTTCCAGGTGCAGGGTCAGGGGACTGGCCAGAGTAGTCGTCTGTCCAGGCCGGAATGTCGGAGAGGAGCTCCTGGCTATTTGGGTACTAACGGTGTTCTTAGGGGAACTCCTTTCTTATGGGGGGGGGGTGTGACGACCCCTCCACACCACGTGGGGTGCCGTCATGGTTGTGGGTGTTCACAGGTTCATGGGGATGAGTCGCACCTGTGGGAGGATACCTGCTTGATGAGCTGCACCTGGAAGGAAAGGAATATAGGAGGAGCCCAGCCGTTACGTCGCGCGATCTCCTCTGGATACTTGTCCTGTGCCAGCGTCAGGGACCTGTTGCTGGATCCTGTTGTTTGTGTTAAATAAATGAACATTATAGGAACCTTGTCAGAAACAATTCGTAGCTTAGACTAAACTCGAAGGAAACTAGACTGGAATTTTTTTTTAAGAAATCAAAACAGCTGGGTGAATACTCTCTTTATGGTATTTAAATCCGTCCAAGTAGAACCCCTTCATGGATTTGGCTTGCAAAAGTGATACTGATCTCTGTCTGTTAGGATTTGGAAGTCTCATGATTTATTGTGTGGGCCTGTGAAGGAGAGGCCCAGGGAAAACAACATCTATCTTGGAACTGCAATTACTTATCTTAAAGAGATTGCAACATTATACTCCTTTAAAAAAATTGCTCAATTCATTTAACACATTTATTATGCATACAATAAAAACCTCAACAAATATATTGATCCTGGCTTAACCAGCCACCTTTACTCTATTGTTCATAAGCTCAGTAGCTTAACAACTATTAGAATTGTAGTAATGTCTGTAGACCAATTGTACTAGAAATAATTTGAAACAGTTTAATAAAGAATGTTAAACTATATTTAAAACTGTAATTGAACTTTAACCTATATCAATTATCTGATTCCAGTGGCCAGTTGGAATAGATAATCAACAAAGTTTCCATTTTGCAGCAACAGCGCAAAAGGTTTCAACAACAATTAGTATTATGTCTGAGTCTAGTTATGTCTCATCTGCTTTGTTTCGGAATGTGTTCAATACATTACTTTTTTTATTCATTATTACCATACAATACATAGATTAAGAATAAATGAAACAAATAATACAACATTGACCTAATTGAGCAGACAGATTTTTTGCAACCCTGATCTCCTCAGGCAGGTATTTACGACCAGCAGTGATGCCTCTGAGGGTCTCAGGGTGTAAGACGGGACATAGGGTGTATACAAGTTCACAAAGATATCTTAACATACCAGCAATACAATTTAAAATGTATTGTTAAAGCAATATCATCTTATTTTCTTCTTACACCTACAGCGCACACCTTGAACAGTGTGCTTCTTGTTTACATTTTACTCTGCACACTCAGATGCAGGACATAAAAACTTAACATTTATTTTCATTTTGCAGCACATTTGCTGCACATTTATACTATAATGTATAATTTTGCTTTACATCTTTACATTATTTATCTTTCTCAAGTCATTTACTTTTGGTGAGATAACTAAAGTTTAGTTCATTTTACCCTGGCTATGGACAGATTCATTATTAGTTGTTACAAAGCATACACAAGACGGCGGGTAGACAAACCAATATAGACCCCCTATACAAACAATTAGACAAACAAACATGAACTCGCAATAAACACCAGCGCGACAGCAAAGCTCATCCAGCTCAATTTAGTCCAAATTAAGAGGTTTCAGAGGGGGTGGGGAATTATAGAAATGGAGCACCTACTTGGGATACCAGAATAATATGCATCCAAAACATATTAACAACGTTTAAAAAAGAACTGGTGTCGTTTTTTGGTTTTTCGGAAAAACGGAAAACCAAAAAACCGACGTTATTCAGTTTTTAAACCAAAACGGGAAAACAGATAAATCAACGTTTTGGTTTTGTTTGTATGAGTTACGGATAATCCAGTGATGGGAAAACGAGGAGTGTGTGTGTGTGTGTGTGTGTGTGTGTGTGTGTGTGTGTGTGTGTGTGTGTGTGTGTGTGTGTGTGTGTGTGTGTGTGTGTGTGTGTGTGTGTGTGTGTGTGTGTGTGTGTGTGTGTGTGTGTGTGTGTGTGTGTGTGTGTGTGTGTGTGTGTGTGTGTGTGTGTGTGTGTGTGTGTGTGTGTGTGTGTGTGTGTGTGTCATTGGCATTTGTTTTCAGAAGATATAGGCTACCTATGGAGTTAGCAGATGTGTGTAAATTACTGTTCATGATCATTTGAAAACAAATTCTGGTGTCGGACAGACACAAACACAAAGCTGAGCACACACACACACACACACACACACACACACACACACACACACACACACACACCTAATCTGATCAACCTTGGGGAGGAGCATTACATGCTGCGTCTCCCTGAGCCCATCTCTCTCCCCCAAAGCACATTTCTTCATTTACAACCACCTCCTCCCGCAGAGTATGGCCCCCTTTCAGATTTTTCAGAGGTCCCAGCCACATTATGGGCCAAGCACAAGAATCATGTGAGGTTTGTAAGTTCTGCACCCCCTCACAGAGTGACACTTAAAGCCAATGCCAGATTGCCAGCGATCAGACAGTACAATTTACCCCAAAAAGCCATTTTGGGCATTGAAGGGGTAATAGAGTCACTGCTCGATCAGGGGGTCCTGGTTTACACCTCCAGCCCCTGCAATGCACCCATTTTGCCAATACCGAAGCACAATCGCCCTGAAGAGTGGCATTTTGTCCAAGATTTGCAAGCTATTAATGCCATTGTCATTCCAACAGCACCCATTGTGCCTGACACCAATTCAATCCTTGCTTCTTTGCCTCCAGACTCCACACATTACACAGTCATTGATATTTGTTCAGCATTTTTCTCTATTCCTTTGCATCCAGAAAGCCAGTATCTGTTTGCATTTACATTCAGAGGTAAACAAATCACATACACGCGCCTCCCACAGGGGTTTGTTGAATCACCTACTGTGTATGCAGCAGCTGTTAAAAGAGATCTGGACACTCTGATCCTGACAGGAGGTAGCACCCTCCTTCAGTATGCTGATGACCTGTTGATTGCATCCCCTAACAGAGACGCCTGTCGCATCGATTCCATTCTGCTCATGAAAAGACTTTCTGAATGCGGACACAGAGCATCCCTGGCCAAGTTGCAATACTGCCAGACTGAGGTCACATTCTGAGAGATGGACACCGCCTCCTCTCACCTGCGAGAGTCTGCCTTTTGAACAAAGTGCCACCACCACGTACAAAGAAGGAGATGCTTTCCTTCTTGGGCATGGCAAACTACTGCAGACATTGGATATACGAGTACGCTGCTCTGGACTCCGTCCTGCGTGCTGCCACTCTGCAGGTCGCACCTAACATTGTTCAATGGTCTGAGGACATGCACACAGCTTTTCAGGACTTAAAGCAGGCCCTCACATCGGCTCCGGCCCTGGGTCTCCCTGATTAGCATCAACCTTTTCATCTACACGTCCATGAAAAGGGGGGCTTTGCAACCGGCATCTTGGTACAGAAGCATGGCTCTAATTTTACGCCTGTTGCGTACTATTCGTCTCGACTTTCCCCTGTGGTACTTGGTATGCCTTCATGCCTGCGAGCAGTGGCCGCAGTTGCAATAGTTATCAAGCAATCCTCTCCCATTGTACTGGCCAGTGACTGTGTAGTTCATGTCCCACATGCAGTTTTGCATATTCTGAACACCTCTGCTACTCAGCATATGACAGCAGCAAGGTGCTCTGGTTATGAGGCGTCATTCTTTCAAGCCCGCACATCACTCTCAGGCGCTCCCCTCCTCTGAACCCTGCCACACTGGTCCCAATACCAGACTTTGATCTAACACATGACTGCATCACAACCATTGATCTATCTTCTTCCCCCAGAACTGATATGTTGCAAACTCCAATCCCAAATTCAGATATGATTCTGTACACAGACAGGTCTGCCTGCAGACCGTCTGACACATTACGCTTATCTGGCTATGCTGTTGTGAACGACTGGGAAGTCTTAGAAAGCCGAGCGTTGCCCAATGGCACGTCGGCTCAGGCGGCAGAGTTGTATGCTCTACTCAGAGCGTGCATTTTGGCTAAAGATAAAGTTGCGACCATTTTCACAGACTCCAGGTATGCTTTCGGTGTATGCCACGATTTTGGAGTCCTGTGGAAAATGCGCGGTTTCTTAACATCAGCTGGTAAGCCTATTCAACATCATGCGTTATTGTGGCTCAACTGTTAGACGCTATCCTGCTCCCGGCACAGCTAGCAGTAGTTATATGTGCTGCTCACACAAATTCTGATGATCCTATTTCACGCGGAAATGCGTTAGCCGACACCGCGGCTAAACAAGCGGCCGTTTCCTCCTCCTCCATGGTGCTCCAATGTCCCTCCACACAACCCGCAGAACCCATTTGTTTGCCTTCCTTTAATGATATCGCGGACATGCAAGCCCGCGCTGATGCTAGGGAGAAAGACTTATGGCTGCGCAGAAGTTGTACACTTGACGCAGAGTCCCGCTTGTGGCTCCACCCAGATGGCCGAATGGTCTGCCCCCGCTCGTTCCTCCATGTTTTGGCACATGTTGCTCATGGCTCTACACTTGTAGGAAAAGGAGAGATGAATGGGATTATACAATCACAATGGTTTGCCCCAGGCATCACACTAGCGACACAGGCCCTAGTAGATAGATGCATGACATGCCAGCAGACGAGAAAGAAAAGAGGCCCAGTCCAACACGAACACTTGGTTTGTACAAATGCAAATCGACTTCTCACACATGCCACCATGCCAAGGTTGCAAGTATCTCTTGGTAATAATGTGCCAGTTCTCCAAATGGGTAGAGGCCTACCCAACCAGAAAAGAAGACGCTAGAACAGTTGTAAAGTGTCTTCTCAAATATGTTATTCCTAGATTTGGTGTGCCCACAGGAATTAACAGTGACAGAGGTCCAGCATTCGTTTCTAAGATAACCCAGAGTCTAGCTACAGTGTTAGGGTTCAGATGGCAGTTGCACATTCCATATCACCCACAGAGCTCAGGCCAGGTTGAGAGAATGAACTTGACCATAAAGGAGAAACTCACCAAGACAATGTTGACCACAGGATTGAAATGGGTAGATGCACTATCACTAGTCCTGTGCTCCATCAGAAGCACACCAAATGCTACGACAGGGCTTAGCCCCCACGAAGTATTAATGGGAAGGGTAATGTCCACAGGGTCCAGCCCCCCAGTAACACCCCATAAACTTACTCTTTTGTGGACAGATGATTAGGCTAGGCAAGGCAAGGCAAGTTTATTTATATAGCACTTTTCAACACAAGGCAATTCAAAGTGCTTTACAAAAAATGAAAGACATTAAGAAAATGGCATTTAAAATCAGACATTACATGACTAACTATGTGAAATATCTAACCAACATGTTGAGAAAGTTTCACAGGCAGGTGGCTGACAGGCTTCCTCAGCCTGGAGAGGAGCCCACCCACCCTTTTCAGATTGGTGATAATGTGCTAATCAAGTCTCTTGAAAAAGATGTTCTGTCTCCCAGGTGGAAAGGTCCTTTCCAGGTGTTAATAGTGACCAGAACAGCCGTAAAAGTCCAAGGTAGGACAGAGTGGATCCACGCTTCACGATGCCACCTGTCTCCTCCACCGGTCAGTGAGGAGGGTCAGGGTGCTGGCGTGTGAAGGCGGTCCTCATACTCCTTGTTCTGGATCTACTATACCTGGCCAAGGAAGCCCTGCCAGATGAAGCTGAACCAATCCCGACGATAAGTGGAGAGGGCTCTCGCCCCTCAGAAGGGGAATATAAGGTGCTCTTATCCAAGGGCGCAGACAGGTTGACCACTCAGGGCCCAGACCCTGAAGGCCAAACCACATCGACGGGCACATCATTGCCTAGCGACAAAATCAGGTTGTTTCCAACCACCACACAAACATTAAAAAAAGAGAGAGAAAAAGAGAGCGAAGAAGGAGGAAAGTGGGCCCCGAGATAAGGCAACTCCCTCTCCCTGCTCTTTTCATTCCCAAGACAGGATCACAGAATATTTCCTTTGAATGTCCGACTACACAATGTAACTCACATGACTGTGTTGTTGTGTTTCCTGTGTTTTTAAGCAAAGGCTTGTGGGCGTGGAACGTCTATCCAGAGACGGGGTACCAGCGGTTCCAGGTCTCACAGCGGATGGTAAGAATAACACTCAACACCATTGCAAATGTACCCCCAGAAATGTGGTGTTTCACTAAAGGACAGTTAAAGAATGATCCTATGTGTACCACATGGACACCCAATTACAAAGATCCCAGTACAGGGGTCACTAGATGCTCATATATAGAACCAGGTCCAGCTGTAGTTAAGTCACCAGGAAGTTATGTAGATTCTTTAAAGAGTGCCCTAATCACTCCACCTAAACAAACTAAAACCAATTCTAATTCTGCAATAAGTTTAATGTTAGATTATACACATGAACGCAATGTTAGCAATTGTTGGCTGTGTCAAAATATGCCAGAGTCCATGCACTCTCCCATGTTCAGCCCAATTCCTTTCACAAAAGCTGACTACAGTTTAGTTAGCTGGAATGATATAGCATCCCGAATTAGCGATGAGGCCGATGATTGTTACATCCCTTCTTACCCCATAGACTCTAAGCAACCTTTAAGGTACGAGGGCTTAATCTCGCTCATTGTTGACACAGTAAATAAGGATTACCTACCAGACGGTTTCAAACGATTAATGGTCCTAAAACTTATATATGTGAAGAAATACTTTAACCTAGTTATTGAATACAGATTCCAATTAGCTCTAGTCCAGACTAATTGCTCAGCTAACTATACGAGGCCAACATGTTCACCTCAACCACACACACCATCTTTGTTGGTTGAAGCCTTGGTAACAGTCGTACCCTGGTTTGGCTCCCGAACAGTGGACTCAGTTAAAGTTAAAATACATGACTGTTCGCTGCCGTTACCCCTAGGTAAGTCCCCTACACGTGACTGTTCAGTTTATATTCCCTCAGTTGTGGTGCATGAGTGGAAGAATGTGTCCATCTGCTTCCAGAAAGGAGGAGGGTTTCTACCCTCTCACGATGTGGGCCACAGCGACTGTAACACCGTAATAAAGGTCAAATTAACCAGAACTCCCCTCCCAGAGAGAGTTTACATGGTTTGTGGGGACAGAGCCTACGGTTGCGTGCCTTATGACACTTTTGATGGCACCTGTTATCTAGCCTATCTAATCCCTTTGATCCGTAAAGTAGAGACTGATGAGATTGCAGCAATACTCCCCTCCCTACACAGAAATCGTAGGACCATCACAACAGGTCAGCAGCTGGCTAGCGCTGTACTGCCCTGGTACGGCATTTATGTTTCCCAGCAGGAAATTATAGCTCTCTCCAAAATAGTGGAAAACCACCTCAATGTATCCAACACAGCCATGTTGGCTGAACACAAAGAACTGCAGGAAGTTAGAACAGTGGCATTACAGAATCGCATGGCACTGGATCTTCTGCTAGCAGCACAGGGGGGCACGTGCAAGGTGATTGGATCTGAGTGTTGTTCTTTCATCTCTGATGCTACACCTGAGGTCATGGATATGGCTCATGATACTGCTTGGGGAATAAAAGAATTGCACGAAACTCATGGGGTTGCATTTGGGGATTTATCTGGAACATTTGGGTCATGGGGAGCGGGATTGGTTAAACTTGCCGTTACCATTTCACTGTTTATCTTAGCTGTGCTAATCCTGATAGTGTGCCTAGTCACTGTTGTTAAACTAGTCATGCAAAAGATTATCACAACCGCCCTCCAGGCCCCACAGACACTGGTGGGGTACACCACCGTTGATGACACCGTGATGATGTACGACGTCGAGCTTCCAGACCCGTGGGTCTCTACCGTGGCAACCGAACCATGGGTTCCCCCTTTCAACGGATGGCCAATGAATTAAAACTGATGCTCAGATTAAAGAAAATATATTTTGATTTTTCCTTTTCAGGTTGTTACACTACAGGATAAATGTCTGACTTTTCCTTTTCAGATTTTGAATGTATTGATATTACTAAAACTAAGTGCCTGACTCTTAAAGTAATCCTAAAATTGAGGACACTGCAATTATGCAGATTACAGATTGATCAAATCACCATTGTGAATTCTATACTCTAACTGTGAATTTTTAGCTGGATCTCTTACGATCCTAAGTTTTAAAATGCTTTTGACTAGTGATTGCCTTGAAGTAAATCTTTAAAGCGGCAAGCTGGTTTTGATTTTATAGTTTGATGAATGAAATTAACTAATGGTAAATGATAAGAGATATTAGTTTAAAACAAATATTTAGCTATTTATGCATCTGTGTTTTATGTGTGTTCATTATTGTGCTTTTGACGAAAGATGATCAAACACTGATTATAGATGATTTTTCCTATTATGATTGGCTGTATCAATCATTGTGATTGACTGTTTCAATCTTATTTTACTTTGTGATGTAATTAATGTAAGGTGAGACCACACTCAAATCTGGAGACGCCTATTGAGTTAAGTATTGACCAAATTATTATTAGACTAATGTTTTTAGGTTATCATAAAGGATAAAAAGAGAGGACTGTTAGGGAAATTATTGTCCTCCTAGATTATTATTATATATAATTATATAATTATATAATTGACTCCTAGATATGACCTACATGACCAACCCCGACGTCTGTTTATCTCCTTTAAGGACATAGGCTGCTTCAGCCATAATGTTATTGTTCCCATTCTGTGACCGGGCAACACTAGGTCACAGATGGTCTGTTGTTGTGGGTGCACTGGGACACTTCCTTCTTTGTTGTTTGTGGACTCCAAGGTATGAAATCTTCGAGGCCATAAGTGACGGATGCAAGTGACTCAGTGTGCCCAACTGTCGAAGCTATCTTGTCAAAATATGTTGATCACTCTCTGTGAAACCAGTTAAATGGGCTAACGAGAGAGAGGCGCTCCAGAATTGACGTGGCAACCCGCCCGTGCAGTCTCACCTGACTGCTGTGACTTGTGATGTGAATCCTCCGGCCGAAACTCCAAATAAATCATTAGTGTTTGACATCAAAGCTCCTGCTCTACCGTGTCTCCTTCCTGAGTCGGTGACTCCCACTGCATTGCTACACAGAATTTTCCTCCACAGTACTTGCGTACCATGCTGTGAATGGATCTGGCCCTTCTTACATCCAGGACATGGTTAAACCGTACACCCCAGCACGTGCACTCCGCTCTGCATCAACCAAACAGCTCGCTGCACCCTCGCTGCGAAGGGGACCCAAGTTCCCATCAGCAAAAACACGTGGGTTTGCTATCCTGTCTCCAAAATGGTGGAATGAGCTCCCCATTGACATCAGGACAGCAGATAGCTTACACACCTTCCGGCGTAGACCGAAAACTCATCTCTTTCGACTCCACTTCGAGCAATAGAACTATTAACAAAGCAATTATATACTAATAAAGGACTGGCTTATCTAAAGCCAGTTGAGTAGCACTTGAAATGCTTTTGCTCTGTGAAACCTGATATACTTATATGATTCTGTTTTCTTCAAGTTTGTATTTTGTTGGTCGAACGCACTTATTGTAAGTCGCTTTGGATAAAAGCGTCAGCTAAATGCAATGTAATGTAATATTGGGGGAGGCGTAAACATCTGTGGAGCTAGAGGAGATTATCCCTCAACTAGAAATACTCAATCACTTGTCAGTGGTGTTTAGAAGCCAGCGTTTCCACAGCCGTAAACCATTTTGTGACCGAGAGTTGAACTGGTTTATCAAGATAGCTGGAGCCTCCCATTCCTTAAGAGAGATAACAGAGCCAGGGTTTGGTCGTAAACGTCAACAGGCAATAAGGTTAAATATCTTAGGAGTAAGGAAGAATTATTATTTGAGACTTAAAAAGAGAGAAGAAATATTCTCTAACACTATTGTTAGAAATTAAAATCAATGTTTAATAGCATAATGTAGCTTAAACATACCGTCAGTTTAAATGCTATTTTATTTTGGAAAAAACCGGAAGTTCTCAATACCAAGCTTTTATTCTGAAAATCCTTCATGACAACATCCGGGACTACCGTCCATTATTATCACTAAAGTTGCTATTGACGCCGTTAACATGTATTACATATAAAGTTATGAAAGAGTTAAGGAAGAGAAAAGGCGTGTTTAGATATATTGAATGTACAATGTCTGTATCCTCTGATATGCGTAACAACGGACATTAAAACGTTGGAGAGCCGGCCCGCAGGGAGGAGCCAGCAGAGGATATAAATACAGTGGGACCTGAGGCGTTCGGTCTCTTTCTTCACCTGGCAGGGCCAGAAACACAGCTGTTTTTCTGTCGAACAATATTCTGTTTGTAACATTACCGCGCCTTTATTTGAATTAAAGTACCAATTTGAAACCATCTCAGAGACTCCATTTAGTCTCCTTTTTAAGCTTCTCTCCTGGACGCGAGAATTATTACACGGATAACACTATATATATGCTAAGGTCCCGCTACTGACACGATAGCAGTCATTTCGTGCGCATATGTGTAATTAAACCCATGATATCAAAATCTCACTCCAGCCAGGTACCCAAAGTTGGCAACCCTGATCTAAAAAGGGTCATAATCATTTTTTTCATGCTATTTTGACTACCACATTGACCCAGTGTTGTAATATTACAAAATAGACATAAGCTGCTCAAAATCAAAGTTGATGAATGTATTCCACAAAAACGAAATATGTACATGTTCTAGACATTGTAATAATCACAAAACAAAAATATTTGAGGCATTTTACTTACTTGAATCTGACAAATCCAGTCCAATAAAACAAAGAGACGTTGCTCGTTTGAAGATTCGGAAGTTGTATGAGCAGGACCTATAAACACATTTACTACCCAATAGCATTGTGAGGCTGAACAAAAGGACCTTTTGACTATGTAAATGTAGTCTTTAAAAAAACAAAACATTTACTGACTTTTTTAGGATAGCTTCAAGTAATGTTGTAAAATTACAACAGTGTAATTACAGGGTTTTAACTACAACGACGACTCTTTTTCTTCATTTTGAGTGGAATTTAGCTTTGTGTTAAGTCTGCGGCTCTTACGTCCGGATAAGAACACTAAAGGTACTGCAGCATCAGGACTAAAACCACCAGACTCAGGGACAGTTTCATCCCACAGGCCATAAGACTATTAAACATGTTATTCATTTTCCGAATAACCCAGCTTCCCTCAAATTTCTTTTTGGTGTCTATCTACACCGGGATCCTGAGTCGTTGCTGATCCTGTTGCTGTGGTCATGGATCCTGAGTCCTGGATCCTGAGTCCTGCATCCTAAGTCCTGGATCCCGGATCCTGAGTCCTGGATTTCGAGTCGTGGCTGAACCTGTCACTGCGGTCCTGCCTGACTCTCATCATACTACTTCCCTGATGGCTCCCACAGGATTGTTGACATCCTCGTGGATTCTTCTTCTTATTATAGACACATGCATTTCCAAACATTTGGTCTTTCCAAACATTTGGTCTACCTACGCTGTAAAATGTATTATCTCTTTGATTTACACACGGCATCTATCTGTCTGTCCGTCCTGGGAGAGGGATCCCTCCTCTGTTGCTCTCCCTGAGGGTTCTCCCATGTTCCCTTTAAACTGTGGGTTTTCTCTGGAAGTTTTTCCTTGTACAATGTGAGGGTCTAAGGACAGAGGGTCTAAGGACAGAGGGTGTCGTATTGTCATACTGATATTCTGTACAAACTGTGAAGTCCATTGAGACAAATGTAACATTTGTGATATTGGGCTATATAAATAAACATTGATTGATTGATAAACACCTGAACTCTGTGAAGTGCCTCCATAACCCAAAGCATTCATCTGGTTGCATCTTAAAATGTATTTAATTAATTATCTTAATAGTTATCACGAGATCAAACTGTATTTAATTGTATTTTGTTAGAAATTAAAATCAATGTTGATATGGCCTAATTTGAATTAAATACACTATTTAATTTAAATCAGTTGTATTCTGAAAAACCGGAAGTTCACTAACTATTAACTTAATACTTTTATTCTGAAAATTATTCACTTCCGGTTAGCATTAGCATGTAGCGAAATGCTGCATTTTCAAACCGTGAATCAAAGGTGAAATGACATGTGATGTTGTTCACTGAGCACACTGGGTTTAGCACTCATTTATTACCGCTGAATAATGTTTATTAGGGAATGTTTAAATAACCACAGACACCAGAATGAGATAATTTAACAACAGAAAAAGACAGGAATTGCATTGGACCCGCCCCCAACGACGCCGGCTAATAGGAGAAGACCTCAGATGACAACAGGAAGAGCAAGCCAAGGATCGGCCCCCTTCTACCTGCTGACCTGGACTGACCGGTCAGATGAGGAGAGCGCCTCCACTCGCACATTTCATTTTGCACACCATCGCATCTTTTGTGTAATTAAATGCTGTTAACTTTTATAAGCTTCCCTTGACTCTTTTCAGTCTCTCCTGCCTTCAGGGTTCAGAATACACTAACATTTGGCGTCCCTGGGTAGACCCTGAAGCAGGATAGAGCTGGAAGAGAGGGGAAGGCTACAAGCTAACTAGCATCACACTAGGCTGCAGCAAATGAGTTTTTGGCTGGGCCTAAACGAAAGGTGAGACAGTTACCTGTTTAATTCCGTGGTGATTGCGAGTGGTGTGGAGTTTGTATATAGTGTTTCTATTCGTCTCTGTTGTATCTTCGGCGCCGCTGGATTAATGTGAATATTACATAGTATTAAGACCTTCTGGGGAGGCACTAGATTTGATCTGGGATAGGACTGGGTCCACATTGTGTTAAATACCTCTGGGTAGGTACCAGACCTGATCTGTTTTACACTGGACTGGGTCCATTCATGTTAGTCTATATGTTTGATGTGTTAAACCTGCGTAGTCTGGTTTAATAAAGTATATTGTGTGGAGTTTTTAAGCCGAAAAGTATATTTTTGTGTGATGTTCTAAGCCGAAACGATTGTGTACAAGATTGGTATGAGATCAGCTTTTAAGGTCAGCATCTATAGAATTTAGAGCTAAGATAAATGAAGATTGTGTTGTTTTGTATTGTCAAGCAGTGTGGTTATTTATCTGCAGATGTTGAGTATTCCCATTGTTCCCCTTACCCCAGTCACATGTGGTTAATGCTATTCTGCTAAGCTAATTAGCTAGCCAGTTGGCATTACTAGATGGTGAAATAGTTTGAGTAAAGATACAACCGGTAACTACGGATTAAATACACAGGGATGGTGTAGATGAACGTTGAGAGTAGATTGAGTTGTTTTGTTTTTCATGCTTTTCAAAGAGAGTAATTTGAACTTTATATTTTGAGGAAATAAACAGGAAGTAGGTTTATAAACCGGAAGTACTAGTTGATACATTTGGGAGGAGTTACAAATAAAACAGCTCCCCTAGCGGACATAATAAGTGTTACAGTTAATACATCCTTCACCACACAGATAAAGATTACATGTGGTTTCTTTGAATTGAAGTATTGTAGTTAACACATTTTATGACATTTGCATAATTTCAAAATTTTAATTTAATTTGTCTAATTTTGATTTTCCAATCTCAGTTTTACAACATTTAAATTTATTTTTGACATAGGATAACTTTATAAAGAATACAAGGGTACTATTCAGAGGATTAGTAATTCATTTTTGATAACTTAATAATATTAACCGTGTACTTAAGAAACATGTCGCCAGAGTTAAGAGCACTCGCAGTGCCAGGCACAACTGCAGATATTAAGGAGAGAGTAAACACCTGGTCAGATGCTTCAACGACTCAAAGTCGTAGACAGAAGACATGGAACCAAATAGAGGAACTGTTCAAGCAGTGGCAAACGAGAGGAGTGATTCCAGCAGATGATCAACCTGGACCAACGGAAGCCCATAGAAAAGCTGTAGTTGAACATGAGAATGCTGAATACCTACAACAGGAAAAAGCATGGATCAAAGCCGGACAACCCCCTCGGTATGGACCTGCTAAAAGCGCTATGAAAAAAGCTGAAAAAATAAAAGTTATGGTTGCAAAACTGATTCTCTATCTAAAATATACCAGCCAGGGATTGACAAACAGCTTACATGTGGTAGCAGCAGAAGATCTGCCAGTAATGGAAGAACTCAGCCGAAGAATGGAAGCAGAACTTGGCAGAAGAGAGGAAGCACTCAGCAGAAGAATGGAAGCAGAACTTGGCAGAAGAGAGGAAGCACTCAGCAGAAGAATGGAGGAAGAACTCAACAGAAAAATGGAAGAAAGAAGGAAGGCAGATGAAGCCCATAATGACATTATTGAAGAAAGAAGAAAGGCAGTTGAAGCCCATAATGACATTATTGCAGAAGGACAAAGCGAGGAAGATAAATACCAACAACTTCTGGCGGAAAGACGACAAGAAGATGTAAGGTTCCAGGACATGATGGCAGATAGACAACGGAGAGAAGAACAAAGAACTCAAAGAACACGCCGAACAAACTACTCTCCTGACTATTCCAAAGGACGGGGAGATGAAGATGACGACAGCGGTACACAGTTTGAAACCAGTAGACACTCCCCATACCATGAACAGTCACAGCAACAATGCAGTTTTGCATCTCCTCCTGAGAATAATAGTAGCGGCGAAAACGAGCAACATTACCCTGGGACATGCCTCGAAACTAGAAAAAACAAGACAACTCGAAGAACCAAGACTGGTGCACACAACTCCATGCCATTGATAGCGGTTGGAAGAGGACTTGAATACCAACCATGGACTCACAGGGACATGGAATCATTAGTGGCAAAACTACCTCCACTCACCCAAGGAGGTCAGAAGTGGGTGAATGATCTGGAGAAATACACAGTCCAAGACCACTTGTGCTTGGGAGACTTGAGGGCACTGCTTGGACGGATAGAAGGAAGACTAGAGGCAAGAGCAGTAGATTCCGAGGCCAATTGCACGCACGACCCAGATGAAACTTCATTCAACAATATCAGGTCGAATTATTGGGCTGCTATTCGTCACATCTACCCGACAACACGCAGTTTACATGCCCTCAACAGCCTGAGAAAAGAACCTGGGGAAGACATGCATGCCTTCCTCAAGAGATGTGTGGGAGGACTGCACTGGAGAACGACATGACACTTCACCGGCTGTCATAATGCTGTGGAAGAACGCAGTCATCAAAGCCCTTCCCAAATCAGTGCAGGCACGCCTGGGAGATGTGGTGGGATTGGAAGCTAAACTCCCAGAAGAATGGAGACTAAATCTCATTCACCACGACATCAAATACCAGGAAACAAAGAGGGAAGATGATGAAGAAATTAAAACACTAAAACTAAGACTTTTGAAGATACAAGTAGCTGAGAAAGATGCCAAAGCTAATAAAAACAAGAAATCGACAAAGCAGATGGCCATACTAACAGTTCAACAAAGCGGAGGAGGAAGTGTATGTCCACAAAACCAGGTTCAGCAGACACCTGTGTATCTTCCTACGCAAGTACAGCCACAAGCACCACAGTATCTTCAACAGCAAACACCTGTGCATCTTCCTACCCAAGTACAGCCACAAGCACCACAGTATCTTCAACAGCAAACACCTGTGCATCTTCCTACGCAAGTACAGCCACACGCACCACAGTATCTTCAACAGCAAACACCTGTGCATCTTCCTACCCAAGTACAGCCACAAGCACCACAGTATCTTCAACAGCAAACACCTGTGCATCTTCCTACCCAAGTACAGCCACACGCACCACAGTATCTTCAACAGCAAATACCTGTGTATCTTCCTACCCATGTACAGCCGCAAGCACAGGTATACACTCCCATACAGCATCAACAAAAGGGACAATGGAGAGGAAAGCAACGATCAAGAGGAAGAAGGGATGATGTCTGCTTCATATGTGGAGATTGTAGACATCTGGCCAGAGATTGCCCCACTCAGCAATATCCACCACGAGGTAGCACCTCACAATACAGAGGAGAACCAGTGTTAGATATTAGAAATATTGAGGCTGAAGCATATGCCAGGGCCATGACGAATATTTCTGTTGGATCAGGTGATTGGGTAAATGTAAAAATCCACAAGATGAACTTGTTGCAACCTGTATGGAGTGGACCATGTGTATGGAGTGGACCATGTGTATGGAGTGGACCATGTGTATGGAGTGGACCATGTGTATGGAGTGGACCATGTGCATGGAGTGGACCATGGGAAGTTGTAGAACGCACTGCAGATGCGCTCCGGATCAAAGCTAAAAAAGGAACATGTTGGCACCCACTTACACATTGTGTAGCCGTACCGCCACCTTTCCTGAAATGGCACGGCAGTTAGAGCTGATTTTGGAAAACTGGTACAAAACAATAAGGAATTGAACATTTTTTACAACGACAGCACCAGGAGATGAGTAAACTCAAGAATCCGTAGAGTGGAAATACATTGAGAAAAACACATTTTTACACTCAAACTGTTTGCACATCATAGACAATGAATTTAGACAATATAAATAAATGTTCAGCAAAAGTAATAAGTATAATGGAAAGTAGACATAGGCCTACACTTGAGTCAAATTTCATTACTGTGATCTGATTGGTGTGCTCTGCAGGTTTACTATTGTTCAAAGTAACGGTGGGATTTAAAATATTGGAGAAAATATGGAGATGTTCTTTTGTAGTGTGTGGAATATGTGATGCTTGAAACATGTAGGTATTTCAATTATGTGAAAGAGTTATGTTGGGTAAATATGTAACAATGGATGAAACAATTTTTAGAGTGAGTTTTTGTAATATCATTAGTAGACATTAATTGTGTTGTTTAGATGGCATTTAACAACTAAGACAGATGGTATGATTAGAAAAAGACAGAGTGGAAAGGGTTGGATTTATTTAACCTCAGTGTGCTAGACTTCTTATAGGTAATGCGTCCCGAGACCTGGACTCCCCCTCTGAGTCAGAAAGGCTACGATCCCGACCCTCCAAGCAGACAAAAGACCTAACCCAACAGGAGACTCCTCCTTCTCCATCGAACAGACAGAGAACCAGAGCTGAAACAACAATTACAACAACAACAACAACAAGACTGCATCCAGAACTCCAGCCAGAACTATCTCCACTTGTGGCATCCAGAACCAAACAGCTTGCTGACAGGCAGAGATCTACTCTCATCAGTCCCTCGGACGGGGCATGAAGTTCCAAGCTGAGCCACAAGAATTGGCAAGAGCAAAGTGTGGGACATGAGAGCAGAATCCGCCCTCCATAAAAACAGCAATGGGACTGTAAAGGAGGAGATGAAATGCAAAGCAGAGCAACAACAGTGACATGATGGGGGCTGCAGATGTAACTGGGCCAAAGGCTGCCTAAAGAGTTACAGCGGAGGGATTCAACAGCTGATGGACTGAAGAGAAGACAGAATCAGAGGAGTTGGCATGGTCGATTAGAAGCGAGGAGGCCGGGGTCACGGCTTGAGACAACCAGGGGAGGAGAAAAGGAAAACGGGAATGAGTGAGTTTACACATAAACACACTTATTCACAAAACGCACATTTAAAGAACTTGAATTAACTTCATAAATACGTAAAGACAGAAAGATTTATTAACCATGAATTAATCAATTGGTAAATTAAAAATAGCAGTAAAGAGGAAACTATTAAATGAGAATCATCCTAAAACACACTGAGGGATAAAGGGGAAGACATGATGGAAATATTCACTACACTTTAAGCTGTGGGTGTTTTGGACTTAGGAGTACAGAGTAGAACCATATTCTTCAATCTTTTCATCATGTTAACAAAATATTCTTTAAGAGATTTTTATTCACGTGTGAATAAAGTAGTGATCTCATTTGTTACAATATTGATCACCATTAAAGGGATAGTTTTAGGAACCACTCTATAAGACAAATCTTTATTTGAATGGATAATGTTAAAGGGAGAGCTAGTGCCAAGCAAGATATAGTATTCCATCCATCCATCCATCTTCTTCCGCTTATCCGTGGTCGGGTCGCGGGGGTAGCAGTTCCAGCAGAGAGCCCCAAACTTCCTTTTCCCTGGCGACATCAACCAGCTCTGACTGGGGGATCCCAAGGCGCTCCCAGGCCAGCGAAGAGATATAATCCCTCCACCTGGTCCTAGGTCTACCCCTTGGTCTCTTCCCAGCTGGACGTGCCTGGAACGCCTCCCTAGGGAGGCGCCCAGGTGGCATCCTAACTAGGTGCCCGAACCACCTCAACTGGCTCCTTTCGACGCGAAGGAGGAGCGGCTCAACTCCGAGTCCCTCCCGGATGACCGAACTTCTCACCTTATCCCTAAGGGAGACACCAGCCACCCTGCGGAGAAAACCCATCTCGGCCGCTTGTATCCGCGATCTCGTTCTTTCGGTCATGACCCATCCTTCATGACCATAGGTGAGGGTAGGAACGAAAATGGCCCGGTAGACAGAGAGCTTTGCCTTCTGGCTCAGCTCCCTTTTCGTCACAACGGTGCGGTAAAGCGACTGCAGTACCGCTCCCGCTGCTCCGATTCTCCGGCCCATCTCACGCTCCATTGTTCCCTCACTCGAGAACAAAACCCCGAGATACTTGAACTCCTTCACTTGGGGTAAGGACTCATTCCCTACTTGGAGTGGACAATCCATCGGTTTCCTGCTGAGAACCATGGTCTCAGATTTGGAGGTGCTGATCCTCATCCCAGCCGCTTCACACTCGGTTGCGAACCGATCCAGTGAGTGCTGAAGGTCGCAGACCGATGAAGCCATTAGAACCACATCATCTGCAAAAAGCAGTGGTGCAATCCTTAGCCCACCGAACCGCAGACCCCCCCCCCCATGACTACGCCTCGAAATGCGATCCATGTATATTACAAACAGGATTGGTGACAAAGCGCAGCCCTGGCGGAGACCAACCCTCACCGGAAATGGGTCCGACTTACTGCCGAGGAGCCGGACACAGCTCTCGCTTTGGGAGTACAGAGATTGGATGGCCCTGAGTAGTGACCCCCTCACCCCATACTCCCGCAGCACCTCCCACAGTAACTCCCTGGGAACCCGGTCATACGCCTTCTCCAAGTCCACAAAACACATGTAGACCGGATAAGCGTACTCCCAAGCCCCCTCCAGGATCCTTGCGAGAGTAAAAAGCTGATCCGTCGTTCCACGACCAGGACGGAATCCGCATTGTTCCTCCTCAATCTGAGGTTCGACAATCGGCCTGACCCTCCTTTCGAGTACCTTAGAGTAAACTTTCCCGGGGAGGCTGAGTAGTGTGATGCCTCTGTAATTGGCACACACCCTCTGGTCCCCCTTTTTAAAAAGGGGAACCACCACCCCGCTCTGCCACTCCTTCGGTACCGTTTCCGACTTCCACGCAATGTTGATGAGACGTGTCAACCAAGACAGTCCTTCAACACCCAAAGCCTTCAGCATTTCTGGGCGGATCTCATCCACCCCCGGGGCTTTGCCACTGTGGAGTTGTTTAACAACCTCAGTGACCTCCCCCCGGGAGATTGGTGTCGATCCCCCGTCATACTCCAGCTCTGCCTCTAACATAGAGGACGGAGTTGTCGGGTTCAGGAGTTCCTCAAAGTGCTCCTTCCAACGCCCTAACACTCCATCAGTTGAGGTCAACAACGTCCCATCCTTACTGTACACAGCTTGGATGGTTCCCTGCTTCCCCCTCCTGAGGTGTCGGACAGTTTTCCAGAACAACTTTGGTGCCGCCCGAAAGTCCTTTTCCATGTCCTCTCCGAACTTCTCCCACACCCGCTGCTTTGCCTCGGCCACGGCTGAGGCTGCTGCCCTTCGGGCCTGTCGGTACCTTGCAACTGCCTCGGGAGTCCCCCGGGATAACAAATCCCTGAAGGCCTCCTTCTTCAGTCGGACGGCTTCCCTGACCACCGGTGTCCACCAGGAGGTTCGAGGGTTACCGCCCCTTGAGGCACCTAGGACCTTGAGACCACAGCTCCCCGCCGCGGCTTCGGCAATAGAGGCTTTGAACACCGACCACTCTGGTTCAATGTCCCCAACCTCCACAGGAATGCCCGAAAAGCTCTGCCGGAGGTGTGAGTTGAAGGCCTCCTGAACCTGGGCCTCCTCCAGACGTTCCCAGTTCACCCGAACTACACGTTTGGGCTTACCAGGTCTATCCAGAGGCTTCCCCTGCCACTCGACCCAACTCACCACCAGATGGTGATCAGTTGACAACTCCGCCCCTCTCTTTACCCGAGTGTCCAAAACATACGGCCTCAGGTCCGATGATACGATAACGAAATCGATCATGGACCTTCTGCCTAGGGTGCTCTGGTACCACGTACACTTATGAGCATCCCTATGTTCGAACATGGTGTTTGTTATGGCCAATCCATGACTAGCACAGAAGTCCAGTAACAAACCACCACTCCGGTTCAGATCAGGGGGGCCGTTCCTCCCAATCACTCCCCTCCAAGTGTCTCCATCATTGCCCACATGCGCGTTGAAGTCTCCCAGCAAGATTAAAGAGTCCCCTTCAGGAGCCCCATACAGGACTCTTTCCAGGGTCTCCAAGAAGGCCGTATACTCTGAACTGCTGTTGGGTGCATAAGCACACACAACAGTCAGAGTTTTCCCCCCCATAACCCGCAGGCGTAGGGAGGCAACCCTCTCGTCCACTGGGGTAGACTCCAACAACGAAGCACCCAACCGGGGACTTGTGAGTATCCCCACACCCGCCCGGCGCCTCACACCTTGAGCAACTCCGGAGAAGAATAGAGTCCAACCCCTATCCAGAAGTAAGGTTCCAGAGCCGACGCTGTGCGTAGAGGTGAGCCCAACCAGATCCAACTGGTACCGCTCCACCTCCCGCACAAGCTCCGACTCCTTCCCCCCCAGAGAGGTGACGTTCCACGTCCCCAAAGCCAGCTTCTGTCGCCCGGGTCTGGTCCGTCGAGACCCTCCGCTTTCACTGCCACCCTTCTGGCAGCGCACCCGACCCCATCGTTGTTTCCCGTAGGTGGTGGGCCCGCGGGATGGAGAAGCGGAGGTGTTGCCCACGTTGCCTTTTCGGGCTGGGCCCGGCCGGGCTCCGTGGCAAGCCCGGCCACCAGACGCTCGCCGACGAGTCCTCCTTCTGGGCCTGGCTCCAGAAAGGGACCCCGGGCTTCCTCCGGGCCGGGTATCCTCACTCCTTGTGTCGTCTTTCATGAGGTCTTTTTGAACCAATCTTAGTCTGGCCCCTTGCCTGAGACCAATTTGCCATGGGAGACCCTACCAGGAACACAAGGTTCCAGACAACACAGCCCCCAGGTTCATCAGGGCACACAAACCTCTCTACCACGGTAAGGTGCTGGTTCTTCAGAGAGGATTTCACCATAAGGCGCATTCACACCGCAGTACTTTTCCCACAAAGGTTCATGCGAACTTAGTTCATGCAAACTCTTTAGTTCGCATGAACTAAGTACAGATCGCGTTCACACCGGAAAAAGTCTCTGGGGGTGGATTAGGCAAATGAAGCCGCTGACTTCACTTCTTCTTCTTCTGCTTTGGGTTTACTGGCAGGCTACAAACAACTTCACGGCGTATACTGCCGCCCACGGTCCCCGGCCGGAAGTCCCCGGAGTTGGGGAAGGCTTCAGTAGAAGCTGCTGGGACTCCCAGCAGCTTCTACTGAAGCCTTCCGAGTAAATCGCCAGAACGCCGACACCTCCTCATCTCCACCGCTCCCATGTTTTATTTTGTGTTGCCATAAGTTAGTCTCTCTGCGTTTCTGCGCTGGGCTAATGCTAATGCTAATAATGCTAATGCGAGGATAATAAAATGGCGGCTTCACAAAACTTTTTGGAAGTTTTACGGGGCGTGGTTTGCAATCCGCCCAGCCAATCAGAAATATAGCTCTTTTGTGAGAAAAGAGCTATATTTAGTACCGGCTCTTTTTGGTGTGAACGCGATAAAAGAGTTCACTGAACTAAGTTCGCATGAACCTTTGTGGGAAAAGTACCGCAGTGTGAATGCGCCTATTGTGGCATAGTTATTACCATAGGAGGGCTTTAAGATGGAGATATGAAATGACTTCTGTTTTTAAATCCTTGATAAAGGAGGGAGTAATTGTTGCATGTTCGGACACCCAAGGTTCCACACACTGCTGAAGAGTTTAACATTGTTTTTTAGGTAGACCAGAATTGAAGATGAGCTGTGAAATGCATAGCAGAGCTACACGGATCCTAGTAATGTTTTGACTCAAGATAATAGTTATGTACACAAGTTTCTGAAATAGATCTATTAGACATTTTAATACTAATTAGGTGTAAATGAATTGCAGTAGTAGTAGTACTCTAGGGAAGTGAGTTTTGTACCAAGTTTCAGGAAAGGTGGGAGGCAGAAGTCCCAATGAAAAGTTAGAACCATCTGAAAATCATAGTTGAAATCGTGAATGAATATGGAATGGCGCTCCACATATGACATATTTTTGTAGATAAAGTGTACCCGCCTATGCTGAAATACCTCTGAAAAGACTCTGCAGAGCAAGACATGGCCAAAAGACCGAGATCAAATGACCTTTGACCCTGAATGACAGTGTGACAAAAGCACTGTTCATGACTGACTCTGGGGTGTACCTGACCAAACCTGACGTGACAACCAGACAGTGTGAGTGTGAATGAATGCCGGCATGTGATCAGTGTAACTGCATGATTCTAAAACAATAACTAACCAAGCATGTTTTTGGACTAACATATTATTACCCGTTTCTAATCTACTTGATGATATTTTACTCTCACAGGAGTTGGCGCTTTGCAAATGTAAAACTCAAACTAAAATCTGAAGATTCTGTTTCTTTTGGGCCATGAAGGACGGAGAGAAACACTTCTTTTCACTGAAGTGTTTACTGTGTAAATAATGTTTGTTATGTCCCTAACCAATATTTACCTGACAGTTTTTTTCCCCCCTCCCATTACAGGGTTTTATTACACATGAGTTCATGTGTAAAAAGGGGGGAGTGTGTATAATGTATTATGTCAACATGGCTGTCAAATTCACAATTTAAATGTTTCTTTTAAGGATTGACAGAAACCTTCCGCCCCAACCCAGATGTTCAAACTGAGCATTGAATGATAGTTTTATAATTAACCTGCTCCATATCTGGGGGTAAGATACTGTTTGATGAATGTTGACATGTTTCTAAATATTGATTGAGTTATAACAGGTAACACAGATGCAGAAGCAGTGGCCAAGGGGCTACTGTGAGAGATGTAATTACCGAAGAAGTTGACCTGTGATAATGAAACAATTTTGTAATATTTTAACAGACATTAGAGTAACTGAGGTTTGAAATGTAGAAAGAACATATTACAGTTAAGCTAAAACATAGTAATGTAATGAGACCGAATTTAATTTAGACAACATCTTGTAACTAGCCTGTTAAAGAATTAGAAGTAAAAGCCATAGACTTTATTGTTTAGTTCATTATGGGGATATACATTTAATTTAAATTCATAATAGAAAGACATTTGATGACAGTATGTTGGGATTCTGTATTCATTTTTCAGCTTGATAACAGACAGGTAGAAGCCGTATTGCCAGGTGAATCGATGGGATTTCTGCACACGATCCAAGCAGAGAATGACGTACCTTACAGGACAGATACACTCAGGAAATCATTCACTTTGACAGCATCATGACTTTAGTTGTTTTTGAATCCATAATGAAATGGTATTACATAACGTTAGTGTGTGTCTTTACCACAAACAGGAATAGTTCATTGTTATATTTAGATTTGAGAAAGATTACAAGGATTGTATTTAGTTCACCATGAAGATGTTATTTGTTTGTAACATATGCCCAGTAGTAAGATTCAAATATCAGCAGGTTCTGAATTATTATTCCTCTGTCCCACAACCAACAAGAATGTGGATGGGGAGAACTATATCTACTAGAACCAGCAGAGATTCATAAATTACACCAGAGACACAGTAAAAGTAAATGAAGAGTAATATTTAGCTATTTTCCTACTTCAGTTTAATCCTTCTTATACTTTGTAAAAGAACAAGTGCCTTTACACAAGATACAGTAAGAAGATGATTTATGATGTGAAAGGAGGGAGTTAGACGTTTTCCATACCAAGCTAATTGCTGCTATTCTACGAAGTGACATTAAAGGTTTAAGCTAGAAGTTATGCACAAATGAAAAACTTCATATTTATGATGAATATGTATTCTTATTTTTTGCTTTTATGTTCGGATGAAGAACTCATTGATTTCAATATTATTTACATACCTTAAAGGGTATGTAAGGAGGGATTGTTAGAAATTAAAATCAATGTTGATATGGCCTAATTTGAATTAAATACACTATTTAATTTAAATCAGTTGTATTCTGAAAAACCGGAAGTTCACTAACTATTAACTTAATACTTTTATTCTGAAAATTATTCACTTCCGGTTAGCATTAGCATGTAGCGAAATGCTGCATTTTCAAACCGTGAATCAAAGGTGAAATGACATGTGATGTTGTTCACTGAGCACACTGGGTTTAGCACTCATTTATTGCCGCTGAATAACGTTTATTAGGGAATGTTTAAATAACCACAGACTCTAGAATGATATCATTTAACAACAGAAAAAGACAGGAATTGCATTGGACCCGCCCCCCGACGACGCCGGCCAATAGGAGAAGACCTCAGATGACAACAGGGAGAGCAAGCCAAGAATCGCCCCTGCTACCTGCTGACCTGGACTGACCGGTCGGATGAGGAGAGCGCCTCCACTCGCACATTTCATTTTGACACCATCGCATCTGTTGTGTAATTAAATGCTGTTAACTTTTATAAGCTTCCCTTGACTCTTTTCAGTCTCTCCGGCTCTCAGGGTTCAGAATACACTAACACTTTCACTGTAGCCTACGATATGTAATACATTCTGTTCTTATATATCTTATTCTATTTACATGTATATATAATCCTGCATTTACTTATCATTTAGCTTATTGTATTTATTTATTTTTCTGACATGTATAGTTAACTTCATCTGTATTACTGGTGTTGCAACACTTTACACCTCTGATCATAACCACAGATATCAAATGTACAGCTATTTTCACAAAAAACAGGGAATGCCATGAAGTTAGTAAACCCTCAAAAGCATCTTGACAGCTCATCTCCTGGTGCGTTCAGGTTCCTCTCCCCAGGCTGTTTCTGTCTGTCTGCTTTGGAGGAGGATACACCAACTTTTCTTTGGCTCCCTGTTTGTCGTGTGTTGGAGGGAAAGGGTTAAATCACGTGCGTAGCGCAGTTGAGCTCTGGAGCTCATAAGAAGTGTCATCTGAAGAGGACAAAGACATCTCTGCCGTCATTCCTTCCTCCTCAGCTCCTCTGAGCTCTCTCTGATACTGCCATTATTTCTGCTGCGGGACAACACGATGCACGCTCTCCTGCTCTGCGGCAGCATCTTCACTCTGCACCTTTTCCTCTGCGCCAAATCTGTGCCGGTCCAGGAGCAGAGTAGCAGATCCAAGCCGCTGCAGGTGAGCCCCACACAGGAGCAGAGTAGCAGATCCAAGCCGCTGCAGGTGAGCCCCACACAGGAGCAGAGTAGCAGATCCAAGCCGCTGCAGGTGAGCCCCACACAGGAGCAGAGTAGCAGATCCAAGCCGCTGCAGGTGAGCCCCACACAGGAGCAGAGTAGCAGATCCAAGCCGCTGCAGGTGAGCCCCACACAGGAGCAGAGTAGCAGATCCAAGCCGCTGCAGGTGAGCCCCACACAGGAGCAGAGTAGCAGATCCAAGCCGCTGCAGGTGAGCCCCACACAGGAGCAGAGTAGCAGATCCAAGCCGCTGCAGGTGAGCCCCACACAGGAGCAGAGTAGCAGATCCAAGCCGCTGCAGGTGAGCCCCACACAGGAGCAGAGTAGCAGATCCAAGCCGCTGCAGGTGAGCCCCACACAGGAGCAGTAGAACAAGGAGAGACACACTGAGCTGGGGGGGACTGAAGAGGATGCCGTTCAGAGGGGGAGAAGTACTCAGATCTGGTACTTAGGTAAAAGTAGAAGTACTCAGATGGTGTACTTAAGTAAAAGTAGAAGTAGAAATACTCTGTACACATGTCCTGCATTCAAAATGTTCCTCAAGTTAAAGTAGAAAAGTATTCTCATCAAAATATAGTGAAAGTAGCGACAGCAAAAGTAGTCATTGTGCAGATTGGTCCATTTCAGAATAATATCTATGATATGTTTTATAATGATTGATCATGAAAGTGTTCTCAAAGCTGGTGAAGGAGCAGCTAGTTTGAATGGCTTTGTAGACTGCAGGGTAGCTGGTGAAGGAGCAGCTAGTTTGAAGTACTTTGTAGACTGCAGGGTAGCTGGTGAAGGAGCAGCTAGTCTGAATGGCTTTGTAGACTGCAGGGTAGCTGGTGAAGGAGCAGCTAGTCTGAATGGCTTTGTAGACTGCAGGGTAGCTGGTGAAGGAGCAGCTAGTCTGAATGGCTTTGTAGACTGCAGGGTAGCTGGTGAAGGTGCAGCTAGTCTGAATGACTTTGTAGACTGCAGGGTAGCTGGTGAAGGTGCAGCTAGTCTGAATGGCTTTGTAGACTGCAGGGTAGCTGGTGAAGGAGCAGCTAGTCTGAATGGCTTTGTAGACTGCAGCAGGGGTAGACATTAAGGGTAAAAAGCCACTGGCCCTCCGGGCCGGTGGAATTGTATTGTCACTGGCCCCACCATTGTAACCACTGGCCCCACCATTGTAACCACTGGCCCCACCATTGTAACCACTGGCCCGGAGCATTCGTCCAAAAAAAAAAATATCGACAAATAATGAAGAAAATTAACACATTTGTTGCAATAGTAATTTATACATTACTACTTGTATTACAACATTTGAACAATCAGTTCTTCCTCAATTGTTCATATTTGGTTTATTAAAATAATGATATTGTGGTCATTGTTAAAAAATGTCTGCTATTATTATGAGTATTATTATTTGTATAATGCACTTTCTGCCTTCCTGTCATTAGGAGTTAGACATGTAATGGCTATAGATTAGATCCTTCATTATCCTAAACTGCTGGGACATTTCCCTAAAGCCAATACCTTTTATATTGTCTACTCTTCACTTGCTTGTCAGCAGAGGTCGGCATTGATGTACAGAGCCGACAGAAGACCTTGTTTATATTGGCATCGTATTGAGAGGTGCAGTGACGCGTCCTAAAACCAGGAAGTAAGCTGCTGGTTCCCTCCACAAGGGTTTTGTAAAATAGCTGGAAATAAGGTCTGTGGAAAACAAACAAACCTGCACGTTTTGTTCAGCCGGATAATCTCCACATGTCTACCCTACTTTTATAATTTTCGAATCATAAATCTAATCGATAGATTATAAAAGGGTTTTAGGACGCGTCACTGCACCACTAGAAGCCAACTCCATCGATCAAGCTGAAACTTTCTCTCCCTCTTCTTCTCATGTCACTCTCCTTTAACTCCTCCTGTGACTTTCTTTTATTTGAAAATAGTTTTTTGCCCGGCGCTTGGCCGGTTACCGCTGGTATTAAAAACATTTTGGCGAATGGTTAGGTGGCGCGATACTCTGTAGTGAAGGAGCGCGCTCACGGGAGCCTGCTCGCGCTGAGCTCCGCAGCAAACAGCTGTTTGCTTTTCACCCAACAACGACAACCGACTCACGGAACGCTATGTTGTAGCGTTAATAAACGAACCAATTTAACTAAATTGCTAGTCAAAATACCAATACCACAGGAAACATTTTTTTTTAAACAATATTTTTAGTGGCCCGAGCGGGCAAGTGGAAAGTACGTTATGCTGGCCCGGGGTGTATAAATAGTGCTCCCGGGCCAGCGGGCCAATTATAATGTCGAGCCCTGGACTGCAGGGTAGCTGGTGAAGGTGCAGCTAGTCTGAATGACTTTGTAGACTGCAGGGTAGCTGGTGAAGGTGCAGCTAGTCTGAATGGCTTTGTAGACTGCAGGGTAGCTGGTGAAGGAGCAGCTAGTCTGAATGACTTTGTAGACTGCAGGGTAGCTGGTGAAGGTGCAGCTAGTCTGAATGGCTTTGTAGACTGCAGGGTAGCTGGTGAAGGAGCAGCTAGTCTGAATGGCTTTGTAGACTGCAGGGTAGCTGGTGAAGGTGCAGCTAGTCTGAATGGCTTTGTAGACTGCAGGGTAGCTGGTGAAGGAGCAGCTAGTCTGAATGGCTTTGTAGACTGCAGGGTAGCTGGTGAAGGTGCAGCTAGTCTGAATGACTTTGTAGACTGCAGGGTAGCTGGTGAAGGTGCAGCTAGTCTGAATGGCTTTGTAGACTGCAGGGTAGCTGGTGAAGGTGCAGCTAGTCTGAATGGCTTTGTAGACTGCAGGGTAGCTGGTGAAGGAGCAGCTAGTCTGAATGGCTTTGTAGACTGCAGGGTAGCTGGTGAAGGTGCAGCTAGTCTGAAGTACTTTGTAGACTGCAGGGTAGCTGGTGAAGGAGCAGCTAGTCTGAATGGCTTTGTAGACTGCAGGGTAGCTGGTGAAGGAGCAGCTAGTCTGAATGGCTTTGTAGACTGCAGGGTAGCTGGTGAAGGTGCAGCTAGTCTGAAGTACTTTGTAGACTGCAGGGTAGCTGGTGGATTTACTCCAGGTGGAACTGAAGTCTGATTTAACACTTGATTATATTTCACATCATTCATCCACATCTGTAAAGTAACTAAAGGTATTAAATACATGTAGTGGAGTCAAAGTACACCATTTACCTCTGAATTGCAGTGGGGTATAGAAGTACAAAGTATAGCAAAACATAGAAATACTCAAAATTGTAGTTCAGTACAGTACTTGAGTAAATCTACTTACTTTACACCACTGATGCTGTGTAAGTTTGACAGCACAGAGTATACACATATTGTATATGATGGAATCATGTTTTTTGGCAACACACTTACTTTACCTCACATTTAAAATAAAGCCTAGTTGCATTTCATGACAAATGTATTACAAAACTCAATAAATATTGAGTGCACAGTGCTGCCAGCAGACTGTCAGAGTGTGCAGGCAGAGGCAAGTCTGTGCTGACTCAGGAACAGCAGAAAGTAGCAGATACGAGAGAAACACATCAGGCCACATACTCCCGAGGCTGTTTTTACATCGTGCATCAAGCGTCTTTGAGCACTGGGAAAGCTAAATATCTAAATATGATGTATTGTCATGCTGAGTATCTGCAGCAAATACCTGCCCTGCCAATGCTTATCATGATGTTCATTTTAGAATCAAGATCAGGTTCATACAACATGCAGCAGACGCCTGACAGCACATTGTGTGTGGGCATTAAGCCCCCCCTCCAAAAGGGAAAAAAACATACAACATTTCAAAACTGTTCCAACCTGACTTTGCATCAATTCGGGAGAATGGCCCATATATGTTAAGACTTTTCTCGTTCTCAGTGGCGTTTTTTATATGTACAAAAGTGGTGGGGCACAAAAAACGTATATGTGTATATATAAGCTTCTGCAGTGACGTGCAGTGAGGTTCATGGCTGGTGAGGCACTGGCTCTGACTCTTCAGGTTTACAAATATTATATTTTGACCTAAATCAAAATATAATATTATTTTCAAAAGTTTTTTTAGTCTGATGCTTCGATTAATTTTAAATAGACAGTTCAACAGAAGGATTCCCAAAAAATGTAATTTTATCATTTAAATATTGAATTGTTCTATCTTAGTAAGATCCCATTTTCAATAAAATGGTGGTCTTACCTTGACTTGAAGATGAAGTCCATGCTGTCCTTCTGGACAAACATCTCTTTTACTTTTTTGTAAAAGTCCTCCTTATCTTCTTGTAGTTTCAAAAGTCTATCATAAATCTAATCGATAGAATTATGAATCAACATTTTTAAAAGTAGGATAGACATGTGGATATTATCCGGCTGAACAAAACGTGCATTTATCAAACAGCTACGTTTCCCACAGATCTTATTTCCAGCTATTTTCTAAAATCCTATGGAGAAATCTCATTGCTTTTTGTGGAGGGAAGCCATGCGCAGCTTACTTCCTGGTTTTAGGACGCGTCTCGTCTCCTCTTCACACACCACACTTTTCGTGGCACGCGTACTTACAGCCAATCAGCGCTGAATGATGTGAGATGACGTATGGTGGGGATGGCAGCTCAGTGCACCAATGGTCATTATTTTTTTGCCGCACACATTCAATTGGAAAATACTCTGAGCATGCGCAGTGTAGTTTTTATAGTCACCGTTCACTTTTTGTAAAGCACTTTGAATTGCCTTGTGTTGAAAAGTGCTATATAAATAAACTTGCCTTGCCTTGCCTTGCCTAGACCAGGGGTGCCCAACCAGTCAATCGCGATCGAGATTCCCAGTCGATCACGAGATGTGTCTAAAAATAGAACAGCAATATTATGTTTTATCGTTAATCAATCAATCAATCAATGTTTATTTATATAGCCCAATATCACAAATGTTACATTTGTCTCAGTGGACTTCACAGTTTGTACAAAATATCAGTATGACAATACCACACCCTCTGTCCTTAGACCCTCTGTCCTCAGACCCTCTGTCCTTAGACCCTCTGTCCTCAGACCCTCTGTCCTTAGACCCTCTGTCCTTAGACCCTCACATCGTACAAGGAAAAACTTCCGAAGAAAACCACAGTTTAAAGGGAAAAATGGGAGAAACCTCAGGGAGAGCAACAGAGGAGGGATTCCTCTCCCAGGACGGACAGACGTGCAATAGATGCCGTGTGTAAATTGAAAAGATAATACATTTGCAACATAGGTAGTCCAAATGTTTGGAAATGCATGTGTGTATAATGTTAATGTCCTATAAAATAATCTTCCTGTGCCAGAATAATGCACTTGAACACCGGCATGACCCTATGTGTCAGGGCGTGGCTGGTGGGCAGTGGGCACTAGTTGCTAACGTTGTCCGTGGCTGCGTTTCACTTCTCTTATTTTTCATTTCCTCGCTCCTCGGTCTCGGTCTCACCGGAAGTTGATTTGTCTGCGCCATCTTGAGTAGCGTCCCAATGGCCTTATTTTTGCCGGAGGAGCGAGGAGTGATAACGGAGGAGCTATAATCGAGGAACCACCAGACCATCCTTCGATGAAATCCTCAGACACTCGCCCCGCCCCCTTACTGTGTAACGCTCACTGATTGGACGATGCAGTGCATGCACTGATCTGATGCTTCTTGACATGAGAGCAGTTTCCCAGCAGAGTGAAGAAAATACATGAAACTCACGGGACTCACTCCTCAGTTTATACCGTGTTTTGTTTCAATTCATGTTTCATTTAGTTACAAATATGTGATATATCTGAACAACAAAGTGGTCAAAAATCATTTTATTCATTTATTGGAAACATTTTCATGATCGCTTTTTTCGTTTTACATTTTCATTTTCGGTGTATAAAATTCGATGTCCAAAATTGCGATGCAGCATCATCCGGGCTACTCAGACAGGATAAGCAATCGAGCCCGAATGCAATCAAACCGACTTCTGGCCTATCAGAGCACGGCTTTGTCAGTCATGTGATCACAACAACCCGGGAGGAAAATGACGGAGAACAGCGGGGCTCGGGTAAGTAGTCAGTTTGTGCTCTTTATTTTACAAGCAGTGAGGGCTTGACAGCATTTGTATCATTAGCTAGCTAAATGAGTGAAGTAGCCTTGTGCCTTGCTGTTAGCAAGCTCTGTAGTTATCATTAATTGAAGTGAATCACGACGTAACCGTGTCCTTTTGTGTGTGTGGGGGGGTAACAGTTTGCAAAGTAACATTACGATCACTTCGGTTAAATAAGTCAAGTAGACCTTGCCAGTCTATATGGCGCTGGACCATGCTACACTATACAAATACTCTCTTACAAAAGCCCTGCATTTAAACATGTTAATGTTACTTTAGTAAAAGTATGCTAGTATAATTAGGAAAGTGTTGTTAAAGTATTTAAAGTCGACACAAGTTATACTATTATATCATTTGTTTTATTGTTATTACCGATGCACGAGTTGACTTAACTGTTGTTAACCCTTGTTGCTTTTGAACAATGAGCTAACTAATGATTATTTTCATAATGGTTTAATGTGCTGACTATTTTCTACATTAATAGATGAAGGTCTGGTTTGTTCAAACTCTCAAAATAGTAGGACATGCTGTCATAATTACCCAGAGTCCGAAGTGACACCTTTATAATGTTAAAGCTGTTAGATAAATGTAGAGATATAAAAACTAAAATATTCAAGATAGTGTAGTGAAAAAGAGATAATGTTTTAAAAACATGTTACTAAAACAAAGTCTCTTGTTTTGGAATGACAGTAATGATTCAAGAAATAGTAGATAAATAAATACACACACATCAATCTGTGTGCATTTGTTCTGGATGGAACACAACAAATGGTGCTCTTACCTGTGATGCCTCCTCCAAACATTATAACCAGACTGTATCATTCAAACTATAAGTAACAGTTCTAGCTACTTGACATTACACAAACAATTCAAGACAAAATCAACACAATTTATTGAAAGACCAATCTTTATTTTACGGTGCCTCTCCTTTTGTTTGTATTATTAAACCCTGTCAATCTAAAAAACTGAGCAACTCAACAGTTAACTTTATATTTCTTATTGTCCAAAGCATCTATTACCCTATTTGTTCCCCTCTCATATTCACAGGATGGATGATTAGAGACTCTGAGGGAAACCTCAGCTTTATGAACGTCCTGTCTGTTGCTTTGGCCAGAGAGGGCTGAGGGTCTTTCCCTGCGAGGAGGACCAGGCCTGAGGGAGGAGGACCAGGCCTGATGGAGGAGGGCCAGGCATGAGGGAGGTGGACCTACACCAGCTGCACCTACAGAACCTAGCCCATGCTGGGCATAGCTGTTACCACCTGCACAGGCCTAGCCTGTCAATTAACAGATTAACATTTAGTGTAACATGTATAATATATATTTTTTTAAATGGTGATGGTTCATGAGGCAAAGCAGCGGGTGTGGGAGAAGTTCGGAGAGGACATGGAAAAGGACTTTCGGGCGGCACCAAAGTTGTTCTGGAAAACTGTCCGACACCTCAGGAGGGGGTAGCAGGGAACCATCCAAGCTGTGTACAGTAAGGATGGGACGTTGTTGACCTCAACTGATGGAGTGTTAGGGGCGTTGGAAGGAGCACTTTGAGGAACTCCTGAACCCGACAACTCCGTCCTCTATGTTAGAGGCAGAGCTGGAGTATGACGGGGGATCGACACCAATCTCCCGGGGGGAGGTCACTGAGGTTGTTAAACAACTCCACAGTGGTAAAGCCCCGGGGGTGGATGAGATCCGCCCAGAAATGCTGAAGGCTCTGGGTGTTGAGGGACTGTCTTGGTTGACACGTCTCATCAACATTGCGTGGAAGTCGGAAACGGTACCGAAGGAGTGGCAGACCGGGGTGGTGGTTCCCCTTTTTAAAAAGGGGGACCAGAGGGTGTGTGCCAATTACAGAGGCATCACACTACTCAGCCTCCCCGGGAAAGTTACTCTAAGGTACTCGAAAGGAGGGTCAGGCCGATTGTCGAACCTCAGATTGAGGAGGAACAATGCGGATTCCGTCCTGGTCGTGGAACGACGGATCAGCTTTTTACTCTCGCAAGAATCCTGGAGGGGGCTTGGGAGTACGCTTATCCGGTCTACATGTGTTTTTGTGGACTTGGAGAAGGCGTACGACCGGGTTCCCAGGGAGTTACTGTGGGAGGTGCTGCGGGAGTATGGGGTGAGGGGGTCTCTACTCAGGGCCATCCAATCTCTGTACTCCCAAAGCGAGAGCTGTGTCCGGCTCCTCGGCAGTAAGTCGGACCCATTTCCGGCGAGGGTTGGCCTCCGCCAGGGCTGCGCTTTGTCACCAATCCTGTTTGTAATATACATGGATCGGATTTCGAGGCGTAGTCATGGGGGGGGGGGGTCTGCAGTTCGGTGGGCTAAGGATTGCACCACTGCTTTTTGCAGATGATGTGGTTCTGATGGCTTCATCGGTCTGCGACCTTCAGCACTCACTGGATCGGTTCGCAACCGAGTGTGAAGCGGCTGGGATGAGGATCAGCACCTCCAAATCTGAGGCCATGGTTCTCAGCAGGAAACCGATGGATTGTCCACTCCAAGTAGGGAATGAGTCCTTACCCCAAGTGAAGGAGTTCAAGTATCTCGGGGTGTTGTTCTCGAGTGAGGGAACAATGGAGCGTGAGATGGGCCGGAGAATCGGAGCAGCGGGAGCGGTACTGCAGTCGCTTTACCGCACCGTTGTGACGAAAAGGGAGCTGAGCCAGAAGGCAAAGCTCTCTGTCTACCGGGCCATTTTCGTTCCTACCCTCACCTATGGTCATGAAGGATGGGTCATGACCGAAAGAACGAGATCGCGGATACAAGCGGCCGAGATGGGTTTTCTCCGCAGGGTGGCTGGTGTCTCCCTTAGGATAAGGTGAGAAGTTCGGTCATCCGGGAGGGACTCGGAGTTGAGCCGCTCCTCCTTTGCGTCGAAAGGAGCCAGTTGAGGTGGTTCGGGCACCTAGTTAGGATGCCACCTGGGCGCCTCCCTAGGGAGGTGTTCCAAGCACGTCCAGCTGGGAAGAGACCAAGGGGTAGACCTAGGACCAGGTGGAGGGATTATATCTCTTCGCTGGCCTGGGAGCGCCTTGGGATCCCCCAGTCAGAGCTGGTTGATGTCGCCAGGGAAAAGGAAGTTTGGGGCTCTCTGCTGGAACTGCTACCCCCGCGACCCGACCACGGATAAGCGGAAGAAGATGGATGGATGGATGGATGGTTCATGCTTGATAACTTTTAGTTCACATTCCAATAAATTGTATTTGTACTCCTTTTGTCCGTTATTCTCACTGAACGTGTTAGATCACACATTCACATCTGACTGAAGATTGGCCCCATTTATTTGTGGCGTTGCAAACTCTGCGGTACAAGGCACAAGTATTGTGAAGCTCATAAAGTGAGGCAAATGCATTTGATCAGCTGACTTTTTATTTTTGCCAAACTTTATAGGCCTGACAATAATCACACTGTCTCTGAGGTGCAACGTAAAACACAAACAAACACACAAATGAAGTTCCTGTTAGACTACAAAACTAGTCAGTGTGCAGGTCTTTGTGTTACAATATAAGTGTTTCTTAGTGAATGTCCTGTACTGCTCTTAAATCTCATCACATCAGCTTTTCCTTTCCCTCTTTGATGTTCTTCTGGACCCTCAGAGAAAGAGAACATGGTGAAGCAGTCCTGTCTCTCAGGCGTGTCCTTTCCTAACAGAAATATCAAAACACATTATTGCAGAGCAAGTGTGTTATTTAAGATAGAGGTGTGTTTGTTCGTTCAGGGGCTATAAATATAATGATTTTTTTATTTGAATGTGTTTTTTTAAATCCAACAGTGTACTACAAAGATAATCAGATTATGAATAAACTGTTTTAAATTCATCAACATTGAAATAAATGTATTATTTAAATAATATTTAACTGTTATCAAAGCTTAGTGCAACTGTAGAAGCTGTGCACTGAAAGAATAACTTTTAATATGTTGTTTTACAGTCAGTATGCAGAGACAAAGGGTCGCAGCTCTCACTATGTTCAATAATATTTGCCTTAAATACATTGAAATGTGAAAGTTGAACAAAAAAGTAATGTTGCTTGGTAAAATGTAAATGTAACCTTTTTCTAAGAAAGTACACTCAACATCACTGATGTGTAGGTGATCTAGTATTTAGTCATGTTTAATGGCATGTATATCAGTATATTAGAGTCATTACTTTATGCATTCTTTGTAAAGTATGAAAAAGGTGTACCTTGGAATCTGTGCTGAAGTTCTCTGCTGTTAGGAGTCCAGATCTGTCTCTCCTTCTCTGGTCCAGCCTGTCTGGATCACCTTAAAGGAAGGCTCCAGTCATTAGATAGTTAATCAAAACTTCAGTATTTAGTGAAACATTATGTTTAAACCATACCCTGAAGAAATCAGCGATATTCCCCGGTAAATAATGATTTTATAGCTCTTTATCAAAAGCTGTATATTCCGTCAGGCAGCTGCCATTTTGGCCATTTTCAGTAGTCACATGATCCGAAAAACTAGGTTGTGACGTTCACTTTGTAAACACACCACGAAAACATGGCGGAGTATTTCAGTTCGGACTTGTCAGCCGAGGAAGAAGTTTAGAAAAATAAAGTCCAAGCGGACTTACTTTGAATTATCACTATAGGTATTCATTCCATCCAAATACAACTGTAAAAAAAATAAAAAACATACTCTGTTATCCTCTTAGGCCCCACGGACCCGGTTCCGGGGCCGAAATCGCGTCATTTGCAGGAAACAACGTCTAAGGAACCTTAATATTTAATAAACTATGAATATTTTATATCCATATAACGGGAAAAAACTAATTTAACTGATCTTTTTCATTTTTTTCTTAAAAAAAAAACACAAAATGCTAACAGTGAGCCTCTGAATTAGCCCCGAGCGAAAAATGCTAACCTATTACTGCACCGAAAATCACTGCTAGCTCCATTATTACTTATCCTAGCTGCACATCCAACACATCGTTTATGATCGTAAAGACACAGAATCTTACGGTGCTCACCTCAACACTGAAAGATACAAACTCGCAACGTTATCAACAAAAACGTACATCAAAACAAGTGGCGCTAGGTACTAACATGCGCTAGGCTAATGGCTTACCTTCCTCTTTGTCTGGTCTAAACTGGTCTTCAATGGCATTACAACGATAAAATCAATGATGTAGTTAATCCATAGGTTAATATCCAATGTGACTGCGTCCCCTTTGAAATGTTCTGATCATCTATAAGCAATAAAACTGCAATTCCGTTATCTGCTGTCCGCTCTGTGCTCCGTGCGCTCTGGGTCCTGCAATTCCTGCTTCCTTATCTCGTAAACAATAAGTAAAGTCTGCTGCGTAATGTGCTTACGCTGGCTGGCAGTGGCAGTGCACTGCATCCACATTAAGTAATGGTTGATTAATAAATCCCATTTTATGTTTCATCAGAGTAGTCGTCCGGAAACTTGAAATGTTCGCTGCATACATGCGCCTGTGGATCTTTCGGTTCGGGTCGAGCACATTTCGCTAGCCACTGCCTCCGAACGTACTTCCTACGCTTACCCGTTGGCAATAGATGGAACCGAGCATTCCGTGGATTGTTCCTATCCGAATTGTGGCAATGTTTCGCGATAAAATGAGACATAGTTCTATAGAATTGAGAGAGTAACTAGAGTAAACGACATGAACATTGCACATACGTCACTTCCGGTAAAATAAGTGATGTGACTCGTCAAAATGGCGCCGCCCACAGGGTTGATGTTATTTCGGTAATTAATCAGTTTAAAGTCACTGATAACGTCATCGGATTAAAAAAAAAAAAAAAAAGACTGGCAGAGACTGGTCTGTTTTATCGGATGATAATTATTTAAAAATGCGTGTCATGAGCATTCCCTCCCTTTAAGGACACTTTGAACAAACAGATGTAAAGTTACATGCGTGGGTTACAGACTGAAATACTAGCATAAAATACACATTCTGGTACTCTCTTGAGAAGAAAAATAAATAAATCTATTACTCCACGACATATTTAAAAAATGAATGCCATTTAGTTTTGTGTTACTTTGTTCTGAAAGCTGAACCTGCTGCTCCTCACAGAGAGAAGAGGGAAGAGGCTGTGAATTACTTTACATGGTGGATAAGGGTGGATAGCCCCCATTGTTCTGTGTGTCAAAATGAAAGACAGCCCACACACCTATCAATCATCAAACCGTGGGGTCTTATTTCATTACGTGTTAATTTCTATCAACACGTAATGTTGTATCGATGTATGGAGATGTACTACAGCAAAAGTATTCTCCGTAGGGACTTCCTGCAACAACACCACGCCGTTATCTTGATTCTGATTGGCCAGAAGACATGATCAAAGATGTTCTATTGAGAAGATGATCACTACGTGACAAAAGTTTTCAAACCCGTTTCTGGTCTTCGGTATTCTTGTTTTTGGCGTGAGAATAGTTTGAGCAGCGTGAGAGCGTGAGATTGAGAGTGAAAGCGTGTGTCACACGCCAGATGCGTGAGAGTTGGCAACCCTGGCCATATTCATATGTATCACACACGTAAGGGGAAGACACAAACCTATTTAACAAATGCAATGCAATGGATAAGCTTAATTTTCACTGAAGTAACAGATAACGTCATATCTAATATTTAAACAAATAATTTCCTTGTCACTAAGGCATTACACTATTCATCGTCCTTAAATGCAGGCATTAAGTTACATGTTCCGTTCTACAGCCACGAAGAAGCTGTTTCTTAAGTGTGATGATAATAAAATGAAAAGAGGCATTGGTAATAATATTAAAAACAACAATGTTTGGGTCGTTCGTCGGATAGGCGGCTAGCTGCAATAACTCCAGTTCAACAAACCATATCACAATATCTAAGGGAGCGTTATTATCTTGAAATGTGACGTTCATATTTTAAAGATACACACATTTCATTGTGAGGTTGATTTAATATACACTAAGCCTCTCTTCAACAATACGTTGACGTTAGCTAGTCTATTTTATGCTATAGTAGAGCATAGCGAATTGAAATGAACCTTAACAATGCATACAGTAACCTAACTAGCAAACTAACTATCTAACGTACAAGGATGACCTTATTTTAGCAACCTCACACAGAAGCTTTTTGGTATACAGTAGCATCCCACTTAATGTTTTACACTCTTGGATGCTACGCATAGCATCGTTAGCACAGATGGAGCTACGATTGCTCAAATGCTAACCCAACTCTAAAAATGTATTACCGTTAGCTTAAAAAAAACAGCAGTAACATAACATAAAGTATGCAGGGTTGACTTACCGAAGCAACTGCATTCATGGACGGTCTGTTTTAACCGCAGATAAATCCTATATTTGCATGACGAAAAGTCCACCAGGAACCAACACAACAAACACGGCCGAGTTCAAGTAGTGTTCTCCTCATGAGCTGAGCCACTCTAGCATCACGGAGCCAATGGAGCTAACGGAGCTAGCAGTGAGAAAGAGGAGCTAGGGGCAGCAGTCCCGTTGTCATGATGGGGGAATCTAACTATATACAGAATATGTTTTTGTGGATCCAGGATGGAAACATGTTCATTTTCTGATGTTAAGTTGGACATTTTAACATAGGGTCTACGGGAATTGCTCACATCTGCATCCATCGCCTACAGTTTGCAGCATTGGGCTTCACCGCACTGTCCCGGGGTTTGCCGCTTGGCTCTGATAGGCCAGAAGTCGGTTTGATTGCATTCGGGCTCGATTGCTTATCCTGTCTGAGTAGCCCGGATGATGCTGCATCGCAATTTTTGACGTCGAATTTTATACACCGAATTTTTTGACATCGAATTTTAAACACCGAAATATTTGACGTCGAATTTTTTTCAATTGAATTTTTGGGATCTGAATTTGAACATTCACATTTTTTTAACTTGAATTTTTACATTTCTATTTCACATAGGTCAATTTGGAGCAAAAACAATTCAGATACATGATTTTCAAAGTAATTATTTTCAATGCTATAAATTCGGTGTCTGATAAAATTCAAATACTTCTGTCTCTTGTTTGCTTCCATACATATCCACACAAACAAAGTGTGCAATCCAATTAATGTTAATCTAACTGGGTTTTGATAGATAACATATCTCTTTTTCTTCTTTCAATTATTTTATTTCTATTGTGCACTCTAATCAATATTAATCCAACTATTGTTCGTTTATACATTTTAAGAATGGCGTTTATCTTTTTTGAGAATGAGTTCTTATTTGATTTTATTTATTTGGGTCTACAACAGATGATGTTTGTGTCAGTAACTGTGTAGGCGGGGTGTTTGTAAAAATAACGGGGACAGAGCTGCTGTCAGACGAACAGCTGTGCGGCGTCATCACAGATGGACGTCGCTTCACGTGACGCTCCCAAGCCCCCAGGAAGTGCGCCCGAGTCTGATGAGAATATTCGTGCTGGTCAAACGGCGGTACTACACTTCCTTTAGATTGCTGGGCCCGGAAACACTTTTTCCCATTGACTTACCATTGGGAAAGAGTGGTCCTGTAACTCGTTGGATAATTTTTTTTAAACTAATGAACAACCCAGTATGAACGTTTGTATAGCCCTTATTAAAAACATTCGTTCCTCAAGTTGTAAAAATGTGCTAATAACGTTATTCTGAGAGTTATTTCCCTCTGCATTATGAACGCGCATCTAACCCACGGGACCGCGCTGCCCGGCACGTTCATGTTACGTGTTCAGTACTACATGCGTTTATCTTTACCCATGGATGCACAACGGACCATATCGCCTGTATCGGAGCTGTAATAATGGATATATTGCACATGTTTGCTGTAATTCATCATTTGTAAAATATTATACTACATGGGCTGTATGATGTAAATCTTGTACGTAAATGTTGCATTAAATAAAGTTAATATTACCGACGTAGATTTAACATTCCTGTAGCTTCTTATTGCACTTGCAATTGTTTTAGTTACTTGTGGGCTACTTAACATGAATAATCACAGTTACTATCCTTTTACTCCATCACATTTCAAAAATAAATAGGCTATTGTTATTTTAACCTCCACCACAGTAATCCATCATCAGCTTACTTTTTAGATAAAGTTTTAACTCACAATTGATCATAACAGGCTTCAACATATACATTTGTATATATTACCAAGTGGTTTCAAGTACAACCCACACAAGTATCATGCTAAGCTCTGTTGCTTGGATATCACTAGATCCTGATGTCAGCGTAATATAAAAGTACATAACGATTGATGTGTAACTTAGCATAATTGACTAGCTAGCCACTAGCTGCTAACTGCCGCCTCGTTAATATAAATCCAGTACCATGCTGGCATGAACGCGCGGTGCTGTTACGTGTACGCAAATTCACGTGCTTAATGTGAACGAGCCTTTTGGGCGGCGTGGTTTAAAGTTGTGCATGCTCTATGAGTGCCACATACGGGTACCTTCTCAGGCATGCTGGGTAATCTGTGACGTTTCCACTCTCTCAAAAGTTGGGCCATTTTGTCATCATGCGCCAATGAGCAACTCTCATAGGAATGAATGAGGCCCCGCCCTCCCACGCTGTATACAGTTCTTATTATACATCCATGGACGCTCCGGAGGAAAGGACGTCCCATTGCTCTTAAAACTAATTTCCTCAGCTTCTCGTGGTTTCCTTGCGTCTATCCATGCTTCCCTGGTGGGAGGGACTAGTCGCAGGGAAAACGACGCAAGTGAGGGACGCAAGGAATCCATTTAACCGAAGTGAAACGCAGCCCGTGTCAACAGGATTGACAGGTCCGCACACACACAAAGACCGCAATTATGGCAGAAGCAAAAAAGCTCAAAATATATATTTTTCACTCAGAGTGGGGAGGATGATTATTTTTTTATCTATTTCCAATTCAAAGTCCATCTGTCTCATCTGCAATGTGACGCGTGGCTTTACCGAAGAAGGGTTAATTTAGGAGCGGCATTTCAAAACAGTGCACAAACGCTACGAGACAGAATTCCCTCCTAACCCAGTATGAACGTTTTGTAAAGCCCTTATTAAAAACATTCGTTCCTCAAGTTGTAAAAATGTGCTAATAACGTTATTCTGAGAGTTATTTTCCCTCGGCATTATGAAACGCGCATCTAACCCACGGACCGCAGCCGCCCGGCACATTCATGTTACGTGTTCAGTACTACATGAGTTTCTCTTACCCATGGATTGCAAGATAACAACAACACAATAACAACGGACCCTACCCTAGTAAAATGTTGTATTAAATAAAGTTAATATTACCGACGTAGATTAACGTTCCTGTAGCTTCTTATTGCACTTGCAATTGTTTTAGTTACTTGTGGGCTACTTAACATGAGTAATCACAGTTACTATCCTTTTACTCCATCACATTTTAAAAAGAAATAGGCTATTGTTATTTCAACTCCACCACAGTAATCCATCATCAGCTTTACCTTTCTTTTAGATAAAGTTTTAACTCACAATTGATCATAACAGGCTTCAAACATATACATTTGTATATATTACCAAGTGGTTTCAAGTACAACCCACACAAGTATCATGCTAAGCTCTGTTGCTTGGAATTCACTAGATCCTGATGTCAGCGTAATATAAAAGTACATAACGATTGATGTGTAACTTAGCATAATTGACTAGCTAGCTGCTAACTGCCGCCTCGTTAATATAAATCCAGTACCATGCTGTCATGAACGCGCGGTGCTGTTACGTGTACTAGGGCTGTGCATCTTCACTGGTCTCACGTTTCGATTACGATTATCCTGTCAACGATTCGATTCAATTCGATATCCCGATGCATCCCGATGCATCACGATTCATACCAATGCGTTGCATCCTCAATTTTCTATATTACTGCCCAGGCTTATTTTTCATCAATGCATACATGCAGTAAATACATATGAACTCTCTTTTTATTATTTAGAAAGTGCTTCAGAAATCAATAACATAAATGTCTTGACATTAATTTATAAACCAAAATAAATGAATTGTATAGGTCTAGCCTCCCTATATCTGTGTGTGAAGTTGTTCCATCCTCACAAACAAAAAAATAATGCTTCTGCAGTCTAGCTGCAGCTTCTAGCCACGGCCTTCTGTTAAAAAAAGGACACTGAATGTCCTGAATGTGGCATCACACACAGGACTTGAGTCTGAACACATGCAGACAACAGGAGTATTTACAACAGCATATAACAACTAAAATACTGCATGTGGGTGCACACTTACATTCTCTGTCTTACTGTTACATAAATCCCATGAATGTATGAGATTAAATTAGCTTCATTATATCTCAGTGATTAAGTGAATAATAAAGTTTCTATCGGGTCACTATTAGCCTGTCACTCATTATTTTCAGGGAGGGGGCGGGGCTTGGAGAACGGAGAGGGAGACGGTGATCGCGGAAGCTTTTTTCCTCCTGCTTTCACAAACTGTACACACGTATATATTGTCTGAAAATGCTAGAGGACATGCATATTTTGCAATCCAAGGACTTAATTAAATCCACCAAAAACCTGACATGATTGTAACGCGAATTACTTTTGAAAAACATAAATCCTTGTGTCTCTGAGCCGCAGCGACACGGAGTGGTGGGTGTTTGTGTTGGTGGATAAAGCAGACTTGCTCCGTGTTTGGTGTTGCTGTGCCGCTGTCACGTCTGTTCCCTGATCTCTGCGTCACCGACCGATTTGATATTAAAGTGACAGAAAAAAAAAAAACGTTTATGGTAAAGCCGCGGCCGGAAATCAGGAAGCAAAGTTACTACGCTATAACCGATTATCTTCCGTCACTGCATCGATACCGAATCGTCCACGTCTGCATCGCAATGCATCGTAGAAACGATTATTTTCAACACCCCTAACGTGTACGCAAATTCACGTGCTTAATGTGAACGAGCCTTTTGGGCGGCGTGGTTAAAGTTGTGCATGCTCTATGAGTGCCACATATGGGTACTTCTCAGGCATGCCGGGGTAATCTGTGACGTTTCGCTCTCTCAAAAGTTGGGCCATTTTGTCATCATGCGCCATTGAGCAACTCTCATAGGAATGAATGAGGCCCTGCCTCCCACGCTGTATACAGTTCTTATTATACATCCATGGACGCTCCGGAGGAAAGGACGTCCCATTGCTCTTAAAACTCATTTCTCAGCTTCTCGTGGTTTCCTTGCGTCTATCCATGCTTCCCTGGTGGGAGGGACTAGTCGCAGGGAAACGATGCAAGTGAGGGACGCAAGGAATCCATTTAACCGAAGTGAAACGCAGCCCGTGTCAACAGGATTGACAGTCCGCACACACACAAGACCACAATTATGGCAGAAGCAAAAAAGCTCAAAATATATAATCTTCACTCAGAGTGGGAGGATGATTATTTTTTTATCTATTCCAATTCAAAGTCCATCTGTCTCATCTGCAATGCGAGCGTGGCTTTACCGAAGAAGGGTAATTTAGGAGCGGCATTTCAAAACAGTGCACAAACGCTACGAGACAGAATTCCCTCCTAACCCAGTATGAATACTTGTAAAGCCCTTATTAAAATTGTACTAGACCAACTAGAAAACTGGGTGGGACTTTCGGAAACAGTTCTAAATTGGTTTGAATCCTACTTAAAGGACAGAAACAACTTTGTTTCTAGAGGTAAATAAAAATCTGAGTTGACAAATATGACGTGCGGTTCCTCAAGGCTCCATCTTGGGGCCCCTTCTCTTTAACATCTACATGCTACCACTGGCTCGGATAATGAAAAACAACAAAATAAGTTACCATAGCTATGCAGATGACACAAATTTACATAACCATTTCACCAGGAGACTATTCTCCAGTTAAAACACTGAGTAAGTGCATTGAACAAATCAATGACTGGATGTGTCAGAACTTTCTCCAATTAAACAAAGGTTTTTGGAGCCAAGGCAGAATGTTTAAAAGTTAGCGCTGAGCTTCAGTCTGCAATGTTCAAAACAACAGATAAAGCCAGAAATCTAGGTGTCGTCATGGACTCTGACCTGAGTTTCAACAGCCACATTAAAACAGTTACTAAATCAGCCGACTATCACCTAAAGAACATATCTAGGATTAAAAGATTAATGTCACAGCAGGATTTGGAAAAACTTGTCCATGCTTTTATCTTCAGTAGACTGGACTACTGCAATGGTGTCTTCACAGGTCTCACTAAAACATCTATTAGGAAGCTGCAGCTGATTCAGAACGCTGCTGCTCGAGTCCTCACTAACACTAAGAAAGTGGATCACATCACTCCTGTTCTGAAGTCTTTACACTGGCTTCCTGTGTGTCAAAGAATAGATTTCTAAATACTGCTGCTGGTTTATAAAGCTTTGAATGGTTTAGGCCCAAAATACATTTCTGACCTCCTGCTAAATGATGAAGCATCCAGATCTCTCAGGTCTTCAGGGACTGGTCAGCTTTCTGTCCCCAGAGTCAGAACTAAACATGGAGAAGCAGCGTTCAGTTATTATGCTCCATCTGGAACAAACTCCCAGAAACCTGCAGGTCCGCTGCAACTCTGACTACTTTTAAATCCAGGCTGAAGACTTTTCTTTTTGTCGCTGCTTTTAATTTGAATTGAAACTGAGCCGTTGTGTTCATCAGTAAAGTGGAACTTCTGTGTGAACTATTCATATCTTAATGCACCGTAACTTTTTATTCATGTACTTTTTATTCATGTATTTTTTCTTTTAATGTTTAATGTTTATCTTTTACTGTTTTTAAATTCTTTTGTCTGAATGTCTTTTATTTTTGCAAAGCACCTTGAATTGCCTTGTGTTGAAAGGTGCTATATAAATAAACTTGCCTTGCCTTGCTTTGCCTTACAAAATGGTATAAGAATGCAAACTTAAATTGATTGTAGTCTATTATCAATTCAGGTTAAGAAACTTGCTTGCATCCTATTTTAAAGGCATTTATTTTTATACTCTACTAAAATGCAACAAAAAAAGGGTTTGATTCTATTAATTTCTTTTTTATTGCACGTTGGCAGCAGATTCCTGTGTAGCTTCAGATCTGAGTTGTCTTATTAGTAAGCCTAATTTATACTTTTGTAGCAACACTATTTTTATATAGTGGCAAAGAAAGGGTTCAGTGTATTTTCTTTTTTCCCTGTGTCATGTGGCAGCACTGTTCAATGTTTCTTGAAAACATTACCCACTGTATTATGTCACGTGTGCATAAACTCCAACTCTGTATCAACAGCACTGTTGTGTAACTTCAGTTAAATACTTGTATGTGTGTAGATTAGAAAGAGGTAAGATAAAGGCTCTGCAGTATTTTATGAAGTATTAATCGTACAAAGGTCAGTTTTATTCAAGTAGAAGTGTGTATTCACCTGGTGGTAGGCTGTCAGTAATGGCTACGCCTCTCTATTTGGACTGGTAGATCTCGGCAGACTGGCAACTTTAGAAGTAGATCTCGGTTCAAAAAAGGTTGGGCACCCCTGCACTAGAACAAACCCCTTTATTAGCACTGAAGCATTTGCAAGCTTACTCACTTGAATTTCTAAGTATGTTTACATTATGAAGTAGGATGTAAGTACTTGGTTTACCACAGTCATTTATCTCCAGTCTGGACGACTCTTGATCTGCCATAGGAGGTGTGTGTGAGAGCCTGACTGTACCTGAGTAAAAGTAAAAAAGTATTTGCATTAAAAAATACTTTTAGAACCAAAGTAAAAGTATTCATTATAGAAAATGGCCATCTTAAGCACCAGGTATTTTTAAATGATTGTATTAATGTTGGGAAAATACTGAATGTACTCTTCTACTATAATAATGGGTTTCATTTATAACACACTTCATATTTGAGTTCAAATCCCGAAGTGCTACAAGCAGTGAGCATGGAACAATATAAAACAGTATGGAACAATATAAAACAGAACAATATAAAACAGTATGGAACAATATAAAACAGTATGGAACAATATAAAACAGCATGGAACAATATAAAACAGCATGGAACAATATAAAACAGAACAATATAAAACAGCATGGAACAATATAAAACAGTATGGAACAATATAAAACAGAACAATATAAAACAGAACAATATAAAACAGTATGGAACAATATAAAACAGCATGGAACAATATAAAACAGTATGGAACAATATAAAACAGCATGGAACAATATAAAACAGTATGGAACAATATAAACAGCATGGAACAATATAAAACAGTATGGAACAATATAAAACAGAATGGAACAATATAAAACAGAACAATATAAAACAGCATGGAACAATATAAAACAGTATGGAACAATATAAAACAGTATGGAACAATATAAATAAGTATGGAACAATATAAAACAGCATG
>CADEHL010001232.1:1810111-1910576 GCA_902827135.1 Harpagifer antarcticus | reverse complement strand
CCGGTAATTACCGGTTTTTAGCTGGTCAAATTGAATAAAACTGGTAATTCAAAATCTGCCGGTCAAAATGTCCGATGCTCGATCGATTGGCCGCCGATCATTATCGGCCGATGTTCACTCTTAATAGTTTGATCTGTGCTCTCTATAGGCCGATCAGGAGAGCTGGGTCTGTGCTCTCTATAGGCCGATCAGGAGAGCTGGGTCTGTGCTCTCTATAGGCCGATCAGGAGAGCTGGGTCTGTGCTCTCTATAGGCCGATCAGGAGAGCTGGGTCTGATCCATATGGACATAAACGCGAGTGAAGTGTAACCGGACGCGAGAGAGAGATCTGATCAGCTGCTGAGTCTGACCTGAAGCCCCGCCCACTGTTTAGCGCGCGGCATGAGAAACTGACGGGCTGTCAGGGAGAGAGAGAGAGAGAGGAGAGAGAGAGAAGAGAGAGAGAGAGAGGAGAGAGGAGAGAGAGAGAGAGAGAGAGAGAGAGATAGAGAGAGAGAGAGAGAGAGAGAGAGAGAGAGAGAGAGAGAGAGAGAGAGAGAGAGAGAGAGAGAGAGAGGATCCATTTCTCCCGTGTTATTATTCAAAGTTAATGTAAACTTTTTAATAATGTACTTCATCTACTACAAGTACTTTCTTTGAATGTAATAATGATGTTGTTTGTTGAATCATTTATTGAAAAATGAATCTGAATTTTTCGATCTGTTACGATTATAAACTGAAGCAATATAAAAACGAGCCCCATTAACTGAGTTTTAAACATCAGCATATCCGGTCCTAGTCCGGTAATTACCTGCTAACGGAAACTCTGTTACACAATTTTTATTATTATTATTGAAACATGTGTCCGGTAAAATAAATTCTGTTCGGACATTTGACCGCCGAGAAAAAATCCTAGCGGAAACCCTGATATATATATATATATATATATATATATATATATAATATTTACAGAAACACGCAACATCACACAAAGGCCTGGAATAAATTGTTCGATTTACAGTTTTTTGTGGAATCAGCAGAATACACAGTCCTAAATTGCAAGCCATATCATAAATTCTAGATTCATCCTGTAATTACAATGAATGAAGGAATGATTCATTCTGTAGAGAGTATCACCTAGTCAGCACTGTGTCTTTCTGCAACACTGTGGTGTGTGTAGAGACTGTGGCTACATTACAGAGACTCCCATGCTGTTTGTTGAACCACGACAGGCCTTTATGGTTCAACTCAACAGGGACACAAGCTGCAACACAGCAGCACCGACACAGTGTATCACTTTGGTGTGGGGGGGGTCGGCTCACGGTGGCAGTGGAGCTTGCCGGAGTTGCTGAGGTTTATATCACATCCTGCCGGTTCATTCATGTCTGAGCTTGTCCACACAGCTGAACAACAAGAAAGAGCCCATTCTCCTATAGCAGCGATTAACTCGTGAAATGACTACCATACACATACTCTCATATTCTATTGATTTGTAGTTTGTCTTGAAGTCTGTGCACCTGCAAACGCACTGGTGTTAAGAAAGGTTTCTTCAGATGACCTGAAGTGACCGTGTGAAGAAAATCAATACTGAGAAGTCTCCAGCTGTTTCAGAGCTACTGGTTCCCTGCTGGCATGCAGATTTGGACACAGGCAATTTATGGCGCGTTTCCACTGCAGGCCTCGCTCGGCCTCGCTCGGCCTGGTTAGGCCTTAATTAGGCCCGGCTCACTTTAATGCTGCGCTTCCATTACAGTTTAGGAACTGGGGTAGTTACTATAGTAACGCAGTGTAGGCGGAGCCGTGACGTCATCTTCATGAGAGCCCCAGAAAAACAACACAGCCGTTAGCTCTTAGCACTCAGAGCTCACAGCTCCTCATATCTGTTTCAGAAACTAGACAAAAGTTAAACAAGTACAAACCACAGAATGTCTGTGTCATGGAATACAGTCGCTGCTTTGTTTATGTCTGTAGGCCGTTGCTGTGAGTGTGGACGGTCGGAGCATATATAACGTTAGCTTAGCCAAGCGCCATTTAGAAAACACGCATTTTAAAAGGGGTTTTTCGCCTGCCGTCTGTCTGCAGACTCAAAGCATTAATTCATGGTTTTTACTAACCGGTATCAGTGTGTTGTTACTAACCGGTATCAGTGTGTTGTTACTAACCGGTATCAGTGTGTTGTTACTAACCGGTATCAGTGTGTTGTTACTAACCGGTATCAGTGTGTTGTTACTAACCAGTATCAGTATGTTGTTACTAATCGGTATCAGTGTGTTGTTACTAACCGGTATCAGTGTGTTGTTACTAACCGGTATCAGTATGTTGTTACTAATCGGTATCAGTGTGTTGTTACTAACCGGTATCAGTGTGTTGTTACTAACCGGTATCAGTATGTTGTTACTAATCGGTATCAGTGTGTTGTTACTAACCGGTATCAGTGTGTTGTTACTAACCGGTATCAGTGTGTTGTTACTAACCGGTATCAGTGTGTTGTTACTAACCGGTATCAGTGTGTTCTTACTAACCGGTATCAGTGTGTTGTTACTAACCGGTATCAGTGTGTTGTTACTAACCGGTATCAGTGTGTTGTTACTAACCGGTATCAGTATGTTGTTACTAACCGGTATCAGTGTGTTGTTACTAACCGGTATCAGTGTGTTGTTACTAACCGGTATCAGTATGTTGTTACTAACCGGTATCAGTATGTTGTCACTAACCGGTATCAGTGTGTTGTTACTAACCGGTATCAGTGTGTTGTTACTAACCGGTATCAGTGTGTTGTTACTAACCGGTATCAGTGTGTTGTTACTAACCGGTATCAGTGTGTTGTTACTAACCGGTATCAGTGGTTGTTACTAACCGGTATCAGTGTGTTGTTACTAACCGGTATCAGTGTGTTGTTACTAACCGGTATCAGTGTTGTTACTAACCGGTATCAGGTGTTGTTACTAACCGGTATCAGTGTGTTGTTACTAACCGGTATCAGTGTGTTTACTAACCGGTATCAGTGTGTTGTTACTAACCGGTATCAGTGTGTTGTTACTAACCGGTATCAGTGTGTTTACTAACCGGTATCAGTGTGTTGTTACTAACCGGTATCAGTGTGTTGTTACTAACCGGTATCAGTGTGTTGTTACTAACCGGTATCAGCGTGTTGTTACTAACCGGTATCAGCGTGTTGTTACTAACCGGTATCAGCGTGTTGTTACTAACCGGTATCAGCGTGTTGTTACTAACCGGTATCAGTGTGTTGTTACTAACCGGTATCAGCGTGTTGTTACTAACCGGTATCAGCGTGTGTTACTAACCGGTATCAGTGTGTTGTACTAACCGGTATCAGCGTGTTGTTACTAACCGGTATCAGCGTGTTGTTACTAACCGGTATCAGCGTGTTGTTACTAACCGGTATCATTGTGTTGACTGTCACGGTTGAGTGAAGGAAGCAGGACCCAAGCGCAGATAACTTTGATAAACCTTTATTTCAAGGCTAAAATGGAACGAATACAGACAAACACAGAACACTCACCGGTGAAGTCCGTCACCACAAAAGAAGCACCGACACTGAAACAGCACGAGACAAGACTAAATACAGGGAGGGATAATTACAAGACACAGGTGAACACAATCGGCAAACGAGACACAGGTGAGGAGGGAGGAGAAAAACACAAGAGCCACAGGTGAACACAATTAGCTAACGAGACACAGGTGAGGAGGGAGGAGAACACACAGGGACACTAACGACAGGAGGAAAACATGACAGAGAACAGTGAAAAAACACCCAAACCTAGACAGAACTGTGACAGAACCCCCCCCTCAAGGGACGGATTCCAGACGTCCCTAAACCCCAACACAAAAATCCAAAAAAAATCCAGCAGGGTGGGTGGAGGGGGTCCGGAGGAGGGACGTATCCCTAGGCCACCAGGGTGGGTGGAGGGGGGTCCGGAGGAACGGGACTAAGCTGCCGCCAGGAGCCCAGTAGGGGACCAGGAAGGGATCTCGGGCGGACGGCCGGGGGGCACGGCAGAAGCCGAGAAGGGGGACTCGGGCGGACGGCCTGGGGGCAAGGCAGAGTCCATGGTGGGGGTCTCGGGCGGACGGCCCGGGGGCAAGGCAGAGTCCATGGTGGGGCGTAGGCCACAGCGGGCGAACTCAGGGGGCCGAGCATGAGGGCGAAGGCAGCGGCAGGAAGAGTCAGGGGGCCGGGCTCGAGGACGAGGGCAGCGGCAGGAAGAGTCAGGGGGCCGGCTCGAGGACGAGGGCAGCGGCAGGAAGAGTCAGGGGGCCGGGCTCGAGGACGAGGGCAGCGGCGGAAGAGTCAGGGGGCCGGGCCGCGGACGAAGACCGCGGCTCACAGAGGGTCGGGATCGAGGGCGAAGACCACGGCAGGAAAAGTCAGGGGGCCGGGCCCGAGGACGAGGGCAGCGGCAGGAAGAGTCAGGAGGCCGGGCCCGCGGACGAAGACCGCGGCTCACAGAGGGTCGGGATCGAGGGCGAAGACCAGACAGCTCCGGAGGCCGGGCAGGACCCGGTGTCGGCCGGACAGGAACCGGAGCCGGCGGGACAGGCTTCGGCAGGATCCCCCACGGAAGAGGACCAGGAGTTGGCAGGACCCCCAGCAGGAGAGCGGTTGGCGGGACCTCCGACGAGACAGGACAAAAGGTTGGCAGTACCCCCGGCAGGAGAGTAGACGGCGGGACCTCCAACGGCACAGGACATAGGGTTGGCAGGACCCCCGGCAGGAGAGTAGTCGGCGGGCCTCCAACGGGACAGGACAGGGTTGGCAGGACCCCCGGCAGGAGAGTAGTCGGCGGGGCCTCCAACGGGACAGGACACAGGGTTGGCAGGACCCCCGGCAGGAGAGTAGTCGGCGGGGCCTCCAACGGAACAGGACATAGGGTTGGCAGGACCCCCGGCAGGAGAGTAGTCGGCGGGGCCTCCAACGGGACAGGACACAGGGTTGGCAGGACCCCCGGCAGGAGAGTAGTCGGCGGGGCCTCCAACGGGACAGGACACAGGGTTGGCAGGACCCCCGGCAGGAGAGTAGTCGGCGGGGCCTCCAACGGAACAGGACATAGGGTTGGCAGGACCCCCGGCAGGAGAGTAGTCGGCGGGGCCTCCAACGGGACAGGACACAGGGTTGGCAGGACCCCCGGCAGGAGAGTAGTCGGCGGGGCCTCCAACGAGACGGACAAGGGTTGGCAGGAACCCCGGCAGGAGAGTAGTCGGCGGGGCCTCCAACGGGACAAGACATGGGGTTGGCAGGACCCCCGGCAGGGAGTCTGCGGGACCTCCAACTGGACAGGACATGGGGTTGGCAGGACCCCGGCAGAGGCTAGTCTGCGGGACCTCCAACTGGACAAGACATGGGGTTGGCAGGACCCCCGGCAGAGGGCTAGTCTGCGGGACCTCCAACTGGACGGGACATGGGGTTGGCAGGACCCCCGGCAGAAGACTAGTCTGCGGGACCTCCAACTGGACAGGACATGAGGTTGGCAGGACCCCCCAGGAACCTCCAACTACGGACATGGGGTTGGCAGGACCCCCGGCAGAAGACTAGTCTGCGGGACCTCCAACTGGACATGAGTAGGGGCTTGAGTGGGGACTCGAGAGAGGGCTTGAGAGGGAACTTGAGAGGAAACTGGAGAGTGGACTCGAGAAGGAACTCGAGAGGTAACTCGAGAGGGGACCTGAGAGGGGACTTGAGAGGGGACCTGAGAGGGGACTTGAGAGGGAACTCGAGAGGAGACCTGAGGGGAAACTTGAGAGGTGACTCGAGAGGGAACTCGAGAGGGGACTAGAGAGGGGACTTGAGAGGGAACTCGAGAGGAGACCTGAGGGGAAACTTGAGAGGTGACTCGAGAGGACACTGGAGAGTTGACTTGGGAGGTGACTCGAGAGGACACTGGGGAGTTGACTTGAGAGGGGACTCGAGAAAAGACTCGAGAGGGAACTCGAGAGGGGACCTGAGAGGGGACTTGAGAAAAGACTCGAGAGGGAACTTGAGATGGGATGAGGGAAGGGACTAGAGAAGTGACTCGAGGAGGGACTTGAGAAGTGACTAGAGGTGGGACTGGAGAAGGGACTAGAGAAGGGACTAGGACAGCTGGGGCCAGAGCTAAGGCTGAACCATGGACTCTTGGGGCTCGGATTGCTAGCCTGGACTTGCGACTCCTTCTCCTAGAAGCCGCCTGAAGGCTCCGTGGACCTCCAAAAGCCAGCCGAGTTCCAGAAAACGCCTCTTGGACAGGAGCAGGAACTGGGGCGGAAGCACTGGTTGACTCCAGACGGAACACACCGAGACGTTTATAGTCCGCAGGCTGGAAATCACACGCCCAGATGAAGTTCAACATCCAGTCAGGTAAGAACTTCACCAAGTCCGGTTTCTCCATAGCCAACCGGTGCGCCTCTACCAGAGCGGCCTCCTTCTGCCGAACACTGGACGCTCCCCTCCACCAATCATAGCAGCAAGCCAAAGCAAATGAAAAATGCTGTAATTCCACCTCAAATGGGTCATCTGGGTCCATCTCTGGTCGGTGCTTTCTGTCACGGTTGAGTGAAGGAAGCAGGACCCAAGCGCAGATAACTTTGATAAACCTTTATTTCAAGGCTAAAATGGAACGAATACAGACAAACACAGAACACTCACCGGTGAAGTCCGTCACCAACAAAAGAAGCACCGACACTGAACACAGCACGAGACAAGACTAAATACAGGGAGGGATAATTACAAGACACAGGTGAACACAATCGGCAAACGAGACACAGGTGAGGAGGGAGGAGAAAAACACAAGAGCCACAGGTGAACACAATTAGCTAACGAGACACAGGTGAGGAGGGAGGAGAACACACAGGGACACTAACGACAGGAGGAAAACATGACAGAGAACAGTGAAAACACCCAAACCTAGACAGAACTGTGACAGTTACTAACCGGTATCAGCGTGTTGTTACTAACCGGTATCAGTGTGTTGTTACTAACCGGTATCAGCGTGTGTTACTAACCGGTATCAGTGTGTGTTACTAACCGGTATCAGTGTGTTGTTACTAACCGGTATCAGTGTGTTCTTACTAACCGGTATCAGCGTGTTGTTACTAACCGGTATCAGTGTGTTGTTACTAACCGGTATCAGCGTGTTGTTACTAACCGGTATCAGCGTGTTGTTACTAACCGGTATCATTGTGTTGTTACTAACCGGTATCAGTGTGTTGTCACTAACCGGTATCAGCGTGTTGTTAGTAACCGGTATCAGTGTGTTGTTACTACCGGTATCAGTGTGTTACTACTAACCGGTATCAGTGTGTTGTTACTAACCGGTATCAGTGTGTTGTTACTAACCGGTATCAGTGTGTTGTTACTAACCGGTATCAGCGTGTTGTTACTAACCGGTATCAGTGTGTTGTTACTAACCGGTATCAGCGTGTTGTTACTAACCGGTATCAGCGTGTTGTTACTAACCGGTATCAGTGTGTTGTTACTAACCGGTATCAGCGTGTTGTTACTAACCGGTATCAGCGTGTTGTTACTAACCGGTATCAGCGTGTTGTTACTAACCGGTATCAGTGTGTTGTTACTAACCGGTATCAGTGTGTTGTTACTAACCGGTATCAGTGTGTTGTTACTAACCGGTATCAGTGTGTGTTGTTACTAACCGGTATCAGTGTGTTCTTACTAACCGGTATCAGCGTGTTGTTACTAACCGGTATCAGTGTGTTGTTACTAACCGGTATCAGCGTGTTGTTACTAACCGGTATCAGCGTGTTGTTACTAACCGGTATCAGCGTGTTGTTACTAACCGGTATCATTGTGTTGTTACTAACCGGTATCAGTGTGTTGTCACTAACCGGTATCAGCGTGTGTTAGTAACCGGTATCAGTTGTTGTTACTAACCGGTATCAGCGTGTGTTACTAACCGGTATCAGTGTGTTGTTACTAACCGGTATCAGTGTGTTGTTACTAACCGGTATCAGCGTGTTGTTACTAACCGGTATCAGTGTGTTGTTACTAACCGGTATCAGTGTGTTGTTACTAACCGGTATCAGTGTGTTGTTACTAACCGGTATCAGCGTGTTGTTACTAACCGGTATCAGTGTGTTGTTACTAACCGGTATCAGCGTGTTGTTACTAACCGGTATCAGCGTGTTGTTACTAACCGGTATCAGCGTGTTGTTACTAACCGGTATCAGCGTGTTGTTACTAACCGGTATCAGTGTGTTGTTACTAACCGTATCAGTGTTTTGTTACTAACCGGTATCAGCGTGTTGTTACTAACCGGTATCAGTGTGTTGTTACTAACCGGTATCAGCGTGTTGTTACTAACCGGTATCAGTGTGTTGTTACTAACCGGTATCAGCGTGTTGTTACTAACCGGTATCAGTGTGTTGTTACTAACCGGTATCAGTGTGTTGTTACTAACCGGTATCAGTGTGTTGTTACTAACCGGTATCAGTGTGTTGTTACTAACCGGTATCATTGTGTTGTTACTAACCGGTATCAGTGTGTTGTCACTAACCGGTATCAGCGTGTTGTCAGTAACCGGTATCAGTGTGTTGTTACTAACCGGTATCAGCGTGTTGTACTAACCGGTATCAGTGTGTTGTTACTAACCGGTATCAGTGTGTTGTTACTAACCGGTATCAGTGTGTTGTTACTAACCGGTATCAGTGTGTTGTTACTAACCGGTATCAGTGTGTTGTTACTAACCGGTATCAGTGTGTTGTTACTAACCGGTATCAGTGTGTTTTACTAACCAGTATCAGTGTGTGTTGTTACTAACCGGTATCAGTGTGTTGTTACTAACCGGTATCAGTGTGTTGTTACTAACCGGTATCAGCGTGTTGTTACTAACCGGTATCAGCGTGTTGTTACTAACCGGTATCAGTGTGTTGTTACTAACCGGTATCAGTGTGTTGTTACTAACCGGTATCAGCGTGTTGTTACTAACCGGTATCAGTGTGTTGTTACTAACCGGTATCAGTGTGTTGTTTCTTCGGCATCATTTTGAAAGTGTATTACAATTAAATCACGGTCAGATATGTTCATCTTGTTGTAGTTGTAGCCCCCTTGCCAGCGATTCTCTCTCTAGTTTAGCATACTCAGCCCGACTCAGCCTGGTTGTTCCTGGCCCTAGAACCACGATTTTATGGGGCCAGAAAAACTGTGAATTAGGACCCGCTAGCCGGTACTAGGTCAAGTGGAAACGCAACCAAAAATGGGCCCCGCACAGCTCGGCACGCTTCAAGCGAGCTCCGCACTGCAGTGGAAACGAGGCTAGCTTTTTGCCACAAATGGTTTAATTGACACTAAACCCAAACGTGCATCTTTTCTCTAAGGAAAAACTAAAGCGAAGGTATCCAGTGAGGCCGCATTATCAACCCATTAATAATACATCTTAATCTTTGAACATGTGAATGAAACCCCACTATTCTCTAGACATACATTGTATGGAATATCAATATGAAGAGGAAGGCATTGGATTAAGCAACACGTCAAAAATATGTTACTGTTCGTTTTTAAATAAAAAATACAGATCTTTGGCGTGCATCAAAATTGTATTTGATTTGTTATTATTTGACAATGGCAATACCGATACACAAACATACAGTATTTATACAGTATAATAATATATATATATATAATATACGGTATATATAATAATATATATATAATATATATATACGGTATATATCTAAAAACAATGTTTACAATATATGTAATCAGATGTATAGGGCACGTATATATACTGGGATATGGACACATGCACAGTGTGAATGGTTAAATGGATGTAATTAAATCAATAAATATTTGATCACAAAAGAAAAAGTAAAAAGCATGCACTAAACTAAAGGCTCACACTTTCAGAAACGATCTTTATGTGTGTCACAACAGGATAGAGCATTTCCCCTGGCAGATGAGTGAGGGCAGGGTGCGGCAGGTCCTCCAGGAGGCCTTCAGTGTGTGGAGCGCTGTCACCCCTCTGACCCTCACAGAGGTCACCTCTGGAGAGGCCGACATCATCATAGACTTCAACAGGTAGGAGAGCCAGCAGCAGCACGCTACACACATTACATCTACACACATCACGGCTACACACATCACGGCTACACACCTCACGGGCTACATACATCACGGGCTACACACAACACGGCTACACACCTCACGGCTACACACAACACGGCTACACACAACACGGCTACACACATTACATCTACACACATCACGGCTACACACATCACGGCTACACACAACACGGCTACACACAACACGGCTACACACCTCACGGCTACACACAACACGGCTACACACAACACGGCTACACACATCACGGCTACACACCTCACGGCTACATACATCACGGCTACACACAACACGGCTACACACCTCACAGCTACACACAACACGGCTACACACAACACGGCTACACACATTACATCTACACACATCACGGCTACACACATCACGGCTACACACAACACGGCTACACACAACACGGCTACACACAACACGGCTACACACCTCACGGCTACAACAACACGGCTACCACAACACGGCTAACACCTCACGGCTACACACATTACATCTACACACATCACGGCTACACACATCACGGCTACACACCTCACGATACATACATCACGGCTACACAAACACGGCTACACACAACACGGCTACACACATTACATCTACACACATCACGGCTACACACATCATGGCTACACAAACACGGCTACACACAACAACGGCTACACACCTCACGGCTACACACAACACGGCTACACACCTCACGCGCTACACAAACACGGCTACACACCTCACGGCTACACACATTAATCTTACACACATCACGGCTACACACATTACATCTACACACATCACGGCTACACACTCACGGCTACACACCTCACGGCTACATACATCACCGCTACACAAACACGGCTACACACAAACGGCTACACACCTCACGGCTACACACCTCACGGCTACACACATCACGGCTACACACACACGGCTACACACACACGGCTACACACATTACATCTACACACATCACGGCTACACACATTACATCTACACACAAGGCTACACACAGGTTACATCTACACACATCACGGCTACACACATCACGGCTACACACAACACGGCTACACACCTACGGCTACACACCTCACGGCTACACACAACACGGCTACACACCTCACGGCTACACACAACACGGCTACACACAACACGGCTACACACCTCACGGCTACACACAACACGGCTACACACAACACGGCTACACACATTACATCTACACACATCACGGCTACCACACAAAACGGCTACACACAACACGGCTACACACCTCACGGCTACACACATTACATCTACACACATCCCGGCTACACACATCACGGCTAACACATCACGGCTACACCACAACACGGCTACACACAACACGGCTACACACATTACATCTACACCACAACACGGCTAACAACCTCACAGCTACACACACAACACGGCTACACAAAACACGGCTACACACCTCACGGCTACACACATTACATCTACACACATCACGGCTACACACATCACGACTACACACAACACGGCTACACACAACACGGCTACACACATTACATCTAAACACATCACGGCTACACACATCACGGCTACACACAACACGGCTACACACCCCACGGCTACACACAACACGGCTACACACAAAACGGCTACACACCTCACGGCTACACACAACACGGCTACACACAACACGGCTACACACAACACGGCTACACACCTCACGGCTACACACCTCACGGCTACACACAACACGGCTACACACAACACGGCTACACACCTCACAGCTACGTATCTACAGTATATGTATGTATAATACAAAGGCTGTTTGAAGAGAAACCGTAGCATACAGGGAATTTAGGACGATACATTTGTTTTTGGTTTTAAAGGACAATGCAAAGACATCATCATCACTGAGACAAGTGGTTTCATCATTTAAACGCGAGCGTGAATCTTTCTCTCAGGAGAACTAAAGCAGATGTATCCAGTGAGGCAGATCACGATCATGAATCTGTGTCTCAGGAGAACTAAAGCAGATGTATCCAGTGAGGCAGATCACGATCATGAATCTGTCTCTCAGGAGAACTAAAGCAGACGTATCCAGTGAGGGCAGATCACGATCATGAATCTGTGTCTCAGGAGAACTAAAGCAGACGTATCCAGTGAGGCAGATCACGATCATGAATCTGTGTCTCAGGAGAACTAAAGCAGACGTATCCAGTGAGGCAGATCACGATCATGAATCTGTCTCTCAGGAGAACTAAAGCAGACGTATCCAGTGAGGCAGATCACGATCATGAATCTGTGTCTCAGGAGAACTAAAGCAGACGTATCCAGTGAGGCAGATCCCAATCATGAATCTGTCTCTCAGGAGAACTAAGCAGATGTATCCAGTGAGGCAGATCACGATCATGAATCTGTCTCTCAGGAGAACTAAAGCAGACGTATCCAGTGAGGCAGATCACGATCATGAATCTGTGTCTCAGGAGAACTAAAGCAGACGTATCCAGTGAGGCAGATCACGATCATGAATCTGTGTCTCATGAGAACTAAAGCAGATGTATCCAGTGAGGCAGATCACGATCATGAATCTGTCTCTCAGGAGAACTAAAGCAGACGTATCCAGTGAGGCAGATCACGATCATGAATCTGTGTCTCAGGAGAACTAAAGCAGACGTATCCAGTGAGGCAGATCACGATCATGAATCTGTCTCTCAGGAGAACTAAAGCAGATGTATCCAGTGAGGCAGATCACGATCATGAATCTGTCTCTCAGGAGAACTAAAGCAGACGTATCCAGTGAGGCAGATCACGATCATGAATCTGTGTCTCAGGAGAACTAAAGCAGACGTATCCAGTGAGGCAGATTACGATCATGAATCTGTGTCTCAGGAGAACTAAAGCAGATGTATCCAGTGAGGCAGATCACGATCATGAATCTGTGTCTCAGGAGAACTAAAGCAGACGTATCCAGTGAGGCAGATCACGATCATGAATCTGTGTCGTCAGGAGAACTAAGCAGACGTATCCAGTGAGGCAGATCACGATCATGAATCTGTGTCTCATGAGAACTAAAGCAGACGTATCCAGTGAGGCAGATCACGATCATGAATCTGTCTCTCAGGAGAACTAAAGCAGACGTATCCAGTGAGGCAGATCACGATCATGAATCTGTGTCTCAGGAGAACTAAAGCAGATGTATCCAGTGAGGCAGATCACGATCATGAATCTGTGTCTCAGGAGAAACTAAAGCAGATGTATCCAGTGAGGCAGATCACGATCATGAATCTGTGTCTCTGGAGAACTAAAGCAGATGTATCCAGTGGAGGCAGATCACGATCATGAATCTGTGTCTCAGGAGAACTAAAGCAGACGTATCCAGTGAGGCAGATCACGATCATGAATCTGTCTCTCAGGAGAACTAAAGCAGATGTATCCAGTGAGGCAGATCACGATCATGAATCTGTGTCTCAGGAGAACTAAAGCAGATGTATCCAGTGAGGCAGATCACGATCATGAATCTGTGTCTCAGGAGAACTAAAGCAGATGTATCCAGTGAGGCAGATCACGATCATGAATCTGTGTCTCAAAAGAACTAAAGCAGATGTATCCAGTGAGGCAGATCACGATCATGAATCTGTGTCTCAGGAGAACTAAAGCAGACGTATCCAGTGAGGCAGATCACGATCATGAATCTGTGTCTCAGGAGAACTAAAGCAGACGTATCCAGTGAGGCAGATCACGATCATGAATCTGTGTCTCAGGAGAACTAAAGCAGATGTATCCAGTGAGGCAGATCACGATCATGAATCTGTGTCTCAGGAGAACTAAAGCAGACGTATCCAGTGAGGCAGATCACGATCATGAATCTGTTGTCTCAGGAGAACTAAAGCAGATGTATCCAGTGAGGCAGATCACGATCATGAATCTGTCTCTCAGGAGAACTAAAGCAGACGTATCCAGTGATGCAGATCACGCATCATGAATCTGTGTCTCAGGAGAACTAAAGCAGATGTAATCCAGTGAGGCAGATCACGATCATGAATCTGTGTCTCAGGAGAAACTAAAGCAGACGTATGCCAGTGAGGCAGATCACGATCATGAATCTGTGTCCTCAGGAGAACTAAAGCAGATGTATCCAGTGAGGCAGATCACGATCATGAATCTGTCTCTCAGGAGAACTAAAGCAGATGTATCCAGTGAGGCAGATCAACGATCATGAATCTGTGATCTCCGGAGAAGCCTAAAGCAGATGTATCCAGTGAGGCAGATCACGATCATGAATCTGTGTCTCAGGAGAACTAAAGCAGACGTATCCCGTGAGGCAGATCGACGATCATGAATCTGTTCTCAGGAGAAGCTAAAGCAGACGTATCCAGTGAGGCAGATCACGATCATGATTGTGTCTCAGGAGAACTAAAGCAGATGTAATCCAGTGAGGCAGATCAATATGCTGGGTCTCAGGAGACTAAAGCAGACGTATCCAGTGAGGGCAGATCACGATCATGAATCTGTCTCTCAGGAGAACTAAAGCAGACGTATCCAGTGAGGCAAGATCACGATCATGAATCTGTCTCTCAGGAGAACTAAAGCAGACGTATCCAGTGAGGCAGATCACGATCAGAATCTGTGTCTCAGGAGAACTAAAGCAGATGTATCCAGTGAGGCAGATCACGATCATGAATCTGTTGATCTCAGGAGAACTAAAGCAGATGTATCCAGTGAGGCAATCACGATCATGAATCTGGTCTTCAGGAGAACTAAAGCAGAATGTTATCCAGTGAGGCAGATCACGATCATGAATCTGTGTCTCAGGAGAACTAAAGCAGACGTATCCAGTGAGGCAGATCACGATCATGAATCTGTGTCTCAGGAGAACTAAAGCAGACGTATCCAGTGAGGCAGATCACGATCATGAATCTGTTGTCTCAGGAGAACTAAAGCAGATGTATCCAGTGAGGCAGATTCACGATCATGAATCTGTGTCTCAGGAGAACTAAAGCAGACGTATCCAGTGAGGCAGATCACGATCATGAATCTGTGTCTCAGGAGAACTAAAGCAGACGTATCCAGTGAGGCAGATCACGATCATGAATCTGTGTCTCTCAGGAGAACTAAAGCAGATGTATCCAGTGAGGCAGATCACGATCATGAATCTGTGTCTCAGGAGAACTAAAGCAGACGTATCCAGTGAGGCAGATCACGATCATGAATCTGTGTCTCTCAGGAGAACTAAAGCAGATGTATCCAGTGAGGCAGATCACGATCATGAATCTGTGTCTCAGGAGAACTAAAGCAGATGTATCCAGTGAGGCAGATCACGATCATGAATCTGTGTCTCTCAGGAGAACTAAAGCAGATGTATCCAGTGAGGCAGATCACGATCATGAATCTGTGTCTCAGGAGAACTAAAGCAGACGTATCCAGTGAGGCAGATCACGATCATGAATCTGTGTCTCAGGAGAACTAAAGCAGACGTATCCAGTGAGGCAGATCACGATCATGAATCTGTGTCTCAGGAGAAGCTAAAGCAGATGTATCCAGTGAGTCAGATCACGATCATGAATCTGTGTCTCAGGAGAAGCTAAAGCAGATGTATCCAGTGAGTCAGATCACGATCATGAATCTGTGTCTCAGGAGAAGCTAAAGCAGATGTATCCAGTGAGTCAGATCACGATCATGAATCTGTGTCTCAGGAGAAGCTAAAGCAGATGTATCCAGTGAGTCAGATCACGATCATGAATCTGTGTCTCAGGAGAACTAAAGCAGATGTATCCAGTGAGGCAGATCACGATCATGAATCTGTGTCTCAGGAGAACTAAAGCAGATGTATCCAGTGAGGCAGATCACGATCATGAATCTGTGTCTCAGGAGAACTAAAGCAGATGTATCCAGTGAGGCAGATCACGATCATGAATCTGTGTCTCTGGAGAACTAAAGCAGATGTATCCAGTGAGGCAGATCACGATCATGAATCTGTGTCTCAGGAGAACTAAAGCAGACGTATCCAGTGAGGCAGATCACGATCATGAATCTGTCTCTCAGGAGAACTAAAGCAGATGTATCCAGTGAGGCAGATCACGATCATGAATCTGTGTCTCAGGAGAACTAAAGCAGATGTATCCAGTGAGGCAGATCACGATCATGAATCTGTGTCTCAGGAGAACTAAAGCAGATGTATCCAGTGAGGCAGATCACGATCATGAATCTGTGTCTCAAAAGAACTAAAGCAGATGTATCCAGTGAGGCAGATCACGATCATGAATCTGTGTCTCAGGAGAACTAAAGCAGATGTATCCAGTGAGGCAGATCACGATCATGAATCTGTGTCTCAGGAGAACTAAAGCAGACGTATCCAGTGAGGCAGATCACGATCATGAATCTGTGTCTCAGGAGAACTAAAGCAGATGTATCCAGTGAGGCAGATCACGATCATGAATCTGTGTCTCAGGAGAACTAAAGCAGACGTATCCAGTGAGGCAGATCACGATCATGAATCTGTGTCTCAGGAGAACTAAAGCAGATGTATCCAGTGAGGCAGATCACGATCATGAATCTGTCTCTCAGGAGAACTAAAGCAGACGTATCCAGTGAGGCAGATCACGATCATGAATCTGTGTCTCAGGAGAACTAAAGCAGATGTATCCAGTGAGGCAGATCACGATCATGAATCTGTGTCTCAGGAGAACTAAAGCAGACGTATCCAGTGAGGCAGATCACGATCATGAATCTGTGTCTCAGGAGAACTAAAGCAGATGTATCCAGTGAGGCAGATCACGATCATGAATCTGTCTCTCAGGAGAACTAAAGCAGATGTATCCAGTGAGGCAGATCACGATCATGAATCTGTGTCTCAGGAGAAGCTAAAGCAGATGTATCCAGTGAGGCAGATCACGATCATGAATCTGTGTCTCAGGAGAACTAAAGCAGACGTATCCAGTGAGGCAGATCACGATCATGAATCTGTCTCTCAGGAGAACTAAAGCAGACGTATCCAGTGAGGCAGATCACGATCATGAATCTGTGTCTCAGGAGAACTAAAGCAGATGTATCCAGTGAGGCAGATCACGATCATGAATCTGTGTCTCAGGAGAACTAAAGCAGACGTATCCAGTGAGGCAGATCACGATCATGAATCTGTCTCTCAGGAGAACTAAAGCAGACGTATCCAGTGAGGCAGATCACGATCATGAATCTGTCTCTCAGGAGAACTAAAGCAGACGTATCCAGTGAGGCAGATCACGATCATGAATCTGTGTCTCAGGAGAACTAAAGCAGATGTATCCAGTGAGGCAGATCACGATCATGAATCTGTGTCTCAGGAGAACTAAAGCAGATGTATCCAGTGAGGCAGATCACGATCATGAATCTGTGTCTCAGGAGAACTAAAGCAGATGTATCCAGTGAGGCAGATCACGATCATGAATCTGTGTCTCAGGAGAACTAAAGCAGACGTATCCAGTGAGGCAGATCACGATCATGAATCTGTGTCTCAGGAGAACTAAAGCAGACGTATCCAGTGAGGCAGATCACGATCATGAATCTGTGTCTCAGGAGAACTAAAGCAGATGTATCCAGTGAGGCAGATCACGATCATGAATCTGTGTCTCAGGAGAACTAAAGCAGACGTATCCAGTGAGGCAGATCACGATCATGAATCTGTGTCTCAGGAGAACTAAAGCAGACGTATCCAGTGAGGCAGATCACGATCATGAATCTGTGTCTCTCAGGAGAACTAAAGCAGATGTATCCAGTGAGGCAGATCACGATCATGAATCTGTGTCTCAGGAGAACTAAAGCAGACGTATCCAGTGAGGCAGATCACGATCATGAATCTGTCTCTCAGGAGAACTAAAGCAGACGTATCCAGTGAGGCAGATCACGATCATGAATCTGTGTCTCAGGAGAAGCTAAAGCAGATGTATCCAGTGAGTCAGATCACGATCATGAATCTGTGTCTCAGGAGAAGCTAAAGCAGATGTATCCAGTGAGTCAGATCACGATCATGAATCTGTGTCTCAGGAGAAGCTAAAGCAGATGTATCCAGTGAGTCAGATCACGATCATGAATCTGTGTCTCAGGAGAAGCTAAAGCAGATGTATCCAGTGAGTCAGATCACGATCATGAATCTGTGTCTCTCAGGAGAACTAAAGCAGATGTATCCAGTGAGGCAGATCACGATCATGAATCTGTGTCTCAGGAGAAGCTAAAGCAGATGTATCCAGTGAGGCAGATCACGATCATGAATCTGTGTCTCAGGAGAACTAAAGCAGATGTATCCAGTGAGGCAGATCACGATCATGAATCTGTCTCTCAGGAGAACTAAAGCAGATGTATCCAGTGAGGCAGATCACGATCATGAATCTGTCTCTCAGGAGAAGCTAAAGCAGATGTATCCAGTGAGGCAGATCACGATCATGAATCTGTGTCTCAGGAGAACTAAAGCAGATGTATCCAGTGAGGCAGATCACGATCATGAATCTGTGTCTCAGGAGAACTAAAGCAGATGTATCCAGTGAGTCAGATCACGATCATGAATCTGTGTCTCAGGAGAAGCTAAAGCAGATGTATCCAGTGAGTCAGATCACGATCATGAATCTGTGTCTCAGGAGAAGCTAAAGCAGATGTATCCAGTGAGTCAGATCACAATCATGAATCTGTGTCTCTCAGGAGAACTAAAGCAGATGTATCCAGTGAGGCAGATCACGATCATGAATCTGTGTCTCAGGAGAAGCTAAAGCAGATGTATCCAGTGAGGCAGATCACGATCATTAATCTGTGTCTCAGGAGAACTAAAGCAGATGTATCCAGTGAGGCAGATCACGATCATGAATCTGTCTCTCAGGAGAACTAAAGCAGATGTATCCAGTGAGGCAGATCACGATCATGAATCTGTCTCTCAGGAGAAGCTAAAGCAGATGTATCCAGTGAGGCAGATCACGATCATGAATCTGTGTCTCAGGAGAACTAAAGCAGATGTATCCAGTGAGGCAGATCACGATCATGAATCTGTGTCTCTGGAGAACTAAAGCAGATGTATCCAGTGAGGCAGATCACGATCATGAATCTGTGTCTCAGGAGAACTAAAGCAGATGTATCCAGTGAGGCAGATCACGATCATGAATCTGTCTCTCAGGAGAACTAAAGCAGATGTATCCAGTGAGGGCAGATCACGATCATGAATCTGTGTCTCAGGAGAACTAAAGCAGATGTATCCAGTGAGGCAGATCACGATCATGAATCTGTGTCTCAGGAGAACTAAAGCAGATGTATCCAGTGAGGCAGATCACGATCATGAATCTGTGTCTCAGGAGAACTAAAGCAGATGTATCCAGTGAGGCAGATCACGATCATGAATCTGTGTCTCAGGAGAACTAAAGCAGATGTATCCAGTGAGGCAGATCACGATCATGAATCTGTGTCTCAGGAGAACTAAAGCAGATGTATCCAGTGAGGCAGATCACGATCATGAATCTGTGTCTCAGGAGAAAATATCAGTGAGCAGAATGTCTCAGGAGAACTAAAGCAGATGTATCCAGTGAGGCAGATCACGATCATGAATCTGTGTCTCAGGAGAACTAAAGCAGATGTATCCAGTGAGGCAGATCACGATCATGAATCTGTCTCTCAGGAGAACTAAAGCAGATGTATCCAGTGAGGCAGATCACGATCATGAATCTGTGTCTCAGGAGAACTAAAGCAGATGTATCCAGTGAGGCAGATCACGATCATGAATCTGTGTCTCAGGAGAACTAAAGCAGACGTATCCAGTGAGGCAGATCACGATCATGAATCTGTGTCTCAGGAGAAGCTAAAGCAGATGTATCCAGTGAGGCAGATCACGATCATGAATGAATGCAGCCACAGCGCCTGTTTGGCAGCGTTATTGAGACGCCGCCTGCAGCGACACATTTATAAGCGCAGATGAGTCATTCTGGCATTTGGTTTACGATACTTTCACGTGATATCATATTTTTGTTTCTTTGTGCTCCCACATTACAGTTTCATTACTACTGGCAAGCCCTTCTTTTTCTCTGAGGCACACTTAAGTGAGATACATGCTAAGGTTGAGGAGGGGAGGATAAAGAATACATGTTAGCAGGCCTTCTGCCTGTCTGCCCTCCCTTTAGCAAAAAGACAACAAAGCAAGTCCCTTACCTGGCAACAGTGCTTTTTACATGATGGTATTCCTACAAATACATGTAACATTGGCCAAAGGCCTGCATGTGTGCATGTGTGCGTGTGTGCGTGTGTGCACGTGTGAGTAGATGGCACCTTGTGTGGAAGCCTCTTTGGAGGAATCAGTGCTTGCTTGCATTGAGAGTTGCAGGCCATTTACCATTCACATATATGTTTAGAACCCTGTTTAAAGAACACAATACAAACCGAGAGCTTTGCTCTTGTTCACGTTAACTCTCAAAGGACAATTTCTAACCTGTCGCATGTTCGTATGTGTTCATTAAAAAAGTCTCAAATCGAATAGTTTGAATTGTAGGCCTTATCTTAAATATTATTTTCACAGGTCTCAAATCATTTTGATCATGAGGTCATTGTTATATATTTAAAGAACTGCATTTGTTCTGATCACGCATTGGAACAAATTACCATGAAATCAACCTGTGTCAGCATTTGTCTGAGCACACAGTGTGATGTGATGTGATGATCTGTTCTTTCAAAAAACTAGTTTCTGTTTATAAAACGTTGGTCTAGTTTGAGAACAGTGCATTGAGAATTGGAACTGGATAGAAAACACAGTCTGGCCCCCGCCGGCCTCTCTACTGGAACAATGTCAACACCTCCCAACAGCCTTTGGATCTATGCCAACTCTGGATTTTGCGCAAGTTAGCTAGATCAGTCCAACAGAAGAAATGAAGACATATGTGAGCTTCAAGCATGCTCCCTAAAGGTCTTAAAAAGCTCTTACTGTATATTTAACTCAAACCTGCAGAAACGTATTCCACAGTCAGAAGATGCTCTGTTTGCACACAGATTTCAGAGTGCACTTGTGTGGAGTAAAATAAGTATTCTGCAGGTACTGGCATGGGGACAGCTTACCGTTCGATGGTCCCGGAGGAATCCTCGCCCACGCCTATTTCCCTCGGACACACCGAGAGGGCGAAGTCCACTTTGACTACGATGAGCAATGGACAGTGGGCAACAATGTGGGTGAGTACATATGAAATACCTTATACCTTATGTTGAACCACCTGCTTTTCAAATGTTTTCTTTAAAGATGCCCCTCATCTGTGTTCCTCATTTGATAACACAAAAGCAGGGGTATAAAACGTATTTAGTGGGGCCACATACAGACACATTTGATCTCAAGTGGGCCGGACCACTTCAAATAACTCCAAATTGTTCTTTTTTTGATGCAAGAAAGGTATATTGTGAACTAAACATTATGAGCATGCTAAATGGACTGTACTTATACAACATTTGATTACGTCTTCGACCCCTCAAAGCTCTTCTTCTTCTTATTATAGACACATCCATTTCCAAACATTTAGTCTTTCCAAACATTTAGTCTACCTACGCTGTAAAATGTATTATCTCTTTGATTCACACACGGCATCTATCTGTCTGTCCGTCCTGGGAGAGGGACCCCTCCTCTGTTGCTCTCCCTGAGGGTTCTCCATGTTCCCTTTAAACTGTGGGGTTTCTCTGGAAGTGTTTCTTGGTACGATGTGAGGGTCTGAGGACAGAGGGTCTGAGGACAGAGGGTCTAAGGACAGAGGGTCTGAGGACAGAGGGTCTGAGGACAGAGGGTCTAAGGACAGAGGGTGTGGTATTGTCATACTGATATTCTGTACAAACTGTGAAGTCCACTGAGACAAATGTAACATTTGTGATATTGGGCTATAAATAAACATTGATTGATTGATTTACATACTACAAGTCATTCACACCTCATCCATGCAGAGCAGTACCAACTGCTCTAGGGAAGTTAACACTCACACACGCACACACACACACACACACACACACACACACACACACACACACACACACACACACACATACACACACACACACACACCATGTATACATCACTTCAGGGGACATTACATTGACTTACATGCATTTCCTGGAGACTTATCCTAACCTTAACCATAACCAACACATGCCTAACCCTAACCCTAACCCTAACCCTTACCCTAACTCTTACCCTTAACCTTAACCTTACCCTAACCCTTACCCTAACCCTAAACCTAACCAAGTCTTCACCCTAAAATGAATGATTCCCCTCATGGGGACCTCCACTTTGTCCCCATAAGGGCAGCGAGTCCCCACACGTGACTGTGTAAACAGATTTAGGTCCCCACAAGTATAGTAATGCTAGGCCACACATACACACATACACACACACACACACACACACACACCCACACACACACACACACACACACACACACACACACAAACTCACACACTCACACACCGTTGGCCTTCGGGGGTAACTCAGGGTCCAGTGTCTTGCCCAAGGATATACGGCCGCACTCCCTCGCAGCCACAGTCGCCCCAAGTTGGACATTTTGTTCCTCAGTTACCATTACACATTGCATTACGACAGATCACAGTGAACCCACAAAGGCATAACACATTGAGTCCCCGGTATCTGGAACGGAACAATATTGTATTTACTTTATGATCAAAACTACTTTTCAAGATCTAGAAATGATTTGACATTCATTTCCACATGTGTGCACTAATCCTGACCTCCAGCATACAGACTAGAGGGGGAACTATTAACCTGTTAAGCCCTGAGCCTGTTTTTCAGACAAAAAGGACATTCCCAGAACAAATGACTATAACCTTTTTCTAAAAGGGGTAAATTAATAATCTTTTTTCTCAAAGTAATGATAAACCTGTGAGTTGGATGTAGAAAAGTCAGAATCAATATTAATGTTTTTTATTTTAAAGTAAATTCAGATTGAACCTAGTAAAAAAAATGTAAATGATAGTGTCCGTCCAAAAGAAAACCATTACTTATAGTGAAAACCACCCTTGCATCTCTTTGTAACCGTTAGAGCCAATAGAATCGAGGGGAAGTTCCTAAAATCTATCTAAACATTACCCATTGGTGAATAGAGTGATGCGTAGCCAGAATGCCCCGGAACCGGAAGCTGTCATACACTCTAGTAGCTATCGTAGCAGCTAATAGGAAATCTCCGTTATTGACATAAAAATGGAATGATGGATGATCAGTAATCATTTCAAAGTGACACAGACACATTGGATTAACCTATGGATTAACCTTCAGCATCGTTTTTATCATTTTAATGCCATTGAACACGGTAATGGTAAGACTTATTTTCCAATTTGGTCCCGATTTGGTCCCGTAAAGCTAATTTTGTTGTTGTTGTTTATTGTCATTTCGCGAGTTTTAATCGCACAGTGATGATACTTATACCCCTAGAATCTGTGGAGTCTCAGTTTGCTAATCGATATCTTGTTTGTGCAGATCCGATATGTAATAAGGGTATTTATACCTAGAGTTCTGTGCTAAGTGTGTTAGCATTTTTTCGCTCAGGGCTCATTCAGACACTTCTTGTGAGACTTGTGTTTTGTTTCGGTAAAAATGGTTCGTACCGTCAATTAGCTGAGTTTCTTCTCGTTAATCGGGTATGACACATTAATAGGTTTTTAAAGCCCTGAGACACAGTTTCTTGAAAAAAACCCCGCATCCCCCGCAGGCGGGGCCTCCGGGTTGAATTAAGGAAGAAATTCAGTTATCCACTGCCTTGTAAATGTACAAAATGTATACTTACAAAATACATAAAAGTTGTGAAAATTGCAGTTAATGTCTTCTCTGAACATTTTACACTTTGCAAGTCCTCCCGAGGGCCGGAATGGGCCCTCTGTCGGGCCGTATGTTTGACACCCCACCACCACAGAGCCGATAACTCATTTCCGTGTCTCTGCCTCTTCACCCTGCTGTCCCGTCCAGGCACAGATCTCCTCCAGGTGGCCGCTCATGAGTTCGGCCACGTCCTGGGCCTGCAGCACTCCCTGGAGCCGGACGCTGTGATGTGTCCTTTCTACAGCGACTCGTACCCTCTGCAGCTCAGCGAGGACGACAAGAGGGGCATCCAGTATCTGTACGGCCCCCCCCGACACAGACAGCCCGACATGACGGAGACCAATGAGATTGACCTTGGAGTGGTGAGACCATCATCCTGGGAATGGACTCAAAGCTGCATGCACTGCGTCTCTGCATGTTGGTCCACAGAATAAATGTCCCCTGATTTCTGTTGTGCTGCAGATGGATGCATGCAGGACCAACTTTGATGCCGTGTCCATGATCCGGGGGGAGCTGTTCTTCTTCAGGTCTGCTTATGTGTGGCGTATCCGGGACGGGCAGCTGCAGGCGGGGTACCCAGCTCTGGCCTCACGCCACTGGAGGGGGATCCCTGACCACATTGACGCTGCGTTTGAAGACAAGTCTGGAAACATCTGGTTCTTCCAAGGTCTGCCATTATACAGCAGAACACTTTTATTGTTTTATATATGTGACCCGCTCTATCGAAATCAGTCAGAAGTTGCAACGGCTCATTTAAAAATAAACGTGGATTTGCGTAAAAAAATTGTTTTTCGGGGTTCGGGTGTTTTGTCTGATTTTAAATATACAAAGTCTTGGCTTTTAAAATATGAAACTTTTATTTCCAAAATCACACGATAAATACATTTTTGAAGGGAAGATGACAGCCACCTCTCACTCGCACTCTGCTCTTCCGCAGCGCTGCTCCACCATCCTCCCGCTGACATTATGAATGTAAGGCGTGTAGGATGACAGTCAGGAGGCGTGGCCGCCTTATATAGGGTGGCCTTGCGAGCGTACTCAGGTAGGCTCGCCCAGAGGGGGCGGCTACATTTAAAGATATCTCAGGAGGTGAACTCTCGCATAGTAAGGGCAAGGGGTAGTACCCATAGAGTCCATTAGAGGGCTCCGCCTGTGCTTATATAACTAGGGTTACAATACGTAACCCATCGATACGGTCCTGGTGAATTAAGTCCTAATTTGGAGTTTATTTGTATCTTTTTGATGACAACAGGGGAGAGCTACTGGGTGTTTGATGCTGAGAGGAAGATAACAGGCCCGGATTCAGTGCGGCAGCTGGGTCTTCCTGTCTCAGATATCCAAGCAGCTCTGAAGTGGGAGGAGGACCACGTGGAGAAAGTCTACTTCTTCAAGTCCGCTTCTTACTGGCCCTTCAATCCGCAGGAGAACCGAGTGGACGATGTGCGTCCGGGCAGGGTGCACGCGTGGGGGGGGATCCCCGGAAACATTGATGCAGCTTTTCGGGACAAATATGGTGAGGCTGGATTCACCTAGCAACCATTTTAACTTGTAACAGTAGATGGTGTTAAGTAACTAAGTACATTTACTCAAGCACTGTACAATCTTGAGGTACTTGTACCGACTTGAGTATTTCCATTTTATGCTACTTTGTACTTCTACTCCACTACATGTTTTTAATAACTTTAGTTACTTTACAGATTTGGATCAATGATCAGAAATATAATCAAGTCTTAAATCACTTTAGTTCCACCTGGAGTAAATCCACAAGCTACCCTGCAGTCTACAAAGTACTTCAGACTAGCTGCTCCTTCACCAGCTACCCTGCAGTCTACAAAGCCATTCAGACTAGCTGCTCCTTCACCAGCTACCCTGCAGTCTACAAAGCCATTCAGACTAGCTGCTCCTTCACCAGCTACCCTGCAGTCTACAAAGCCATTCAGACTAGCTGCTCCTTCACCAGCTACCCTGCAGTCTACAAAGCCATTCAGACTAGCTGCTCCTTCACCAGCTACCCTGCAGTCTACAAAGCCATTCAGACTAGCTGCTCCTTCACCAGCTACCCTGCAGTCTACAAAGCCATTCAGACTAGCTGCACCTTCACCAGCTACCCTGCAGTCTACAAAGCCATTCAGACTAGCTGCTCCTTCACCAGCTACCCTGCAGTCTACAAAGCCATTCAGACTAGCTGTACCTTCACCAGCTACCCTGCAGTCTACAAAGCCATTCAGACTAGCTGTACCTTCACCAGCTACCCTGCAGTCTACAAAGCCATTCAGACTAGCTGCACCTTCACCAGCTACCCTGCAGTCTACAAAGCCATTCAGACTAGCTGCACCTTCACCAGCTACCCTGCAGTCTACAAAGCCATTCAGACTAGCTGCACCTTCACCAGCTACCCTGCAGTCTACAAGCCATTCAGACTAGCTGCTCCTTCACCAGCTACCCTGCAGTCTACAAAGCCATTCAGACTAGCTGCTCCTTCACCAGCTACCCTGCAGTCTACAAAGCCATTCAGACTAGCTGCACCTTCACCAGCTACCCTGCAGTCTACAAAGCCATTCAGACTAGCTGCTCCTTCACCAGCTACCCTGCAGTCTACAAAGCCATTCAGACTAGCTGTACCTTCACCAGCTACCCTGCAGTCTACAAAGCCATTCAGACTAGCTGTACCTTCACCAGCTACCCTGCAGTCTACAAAGCCATTCAGACTAGCTGCACCTTCACCAGCTACCCTGCAGTCTACAAAGCCATTCAGACTAGCTGCACCTTCACCAGCTACCCTGCAGTCTACAAAGCCATTCAGACTAGCTGCACCTTCACCAGCTACCCTGCAGTCTACAAAGCCATTCAGACTAGCTGCACCTTCACCAGCTACCCTGCAGTCTACAAAGCCATTCAAACTAGCTGCTCCTTCACCAGCTTTGAGAACACTTTCATGATCAATCATTATAAAACATATCATATATATTATTCTGAAATGGACCAATCTGCACAACGACTACTTTCACTGTCTTTCACTATATTTTAATGATAAATAATACTTTCCTACTTTTACACTTGAGGAACAGTTGTAATGCAGGACTTTTACTTGTAACAGAGTATTCCTACACTCTGGTACTTTTACTTTTACTAAAGTACAAGAGCTGAGTACTCACTCCCCCCCCCCCCCCCCCCCCCCCCATGCTGGTGCCCCCTTGATGTAACCTTTTCTCGCTCTCTGATAGGCTATGCTAACTTCCTGAGTGGGCAGCACTACTGGAAGTTTGACCCCGTGGCGCTGAAGGTTCTGGACGGCTTCCCACGCAGCATCGGAACAGACTTCTTTGGCTGTTCTGCCTTTTTGTATGAATAAGTTCATACAGATACAACAGGAACACTTGTGAAGAGCAGAACAGAACATTCTGAATATTTCGGAAATATATGTAAGGCCAATATATTTAATTAAGATGACTCAAAACTTATATAAATACATCACCTCTAAAAAGTCACTACCCACACAGGAAAAAAATGAAATGTTGACTTTAATTAAATGTATAATGTCAACAGATTTCACATAACTGTATTACTGCAGGTTAGTTAACTCAATACTGTTTGAATAAGACATATTAGGTTTAACTTATTATTATTGCTTTCAACTAACCTAATACAGTTATGTGAAATGTGTTGACATGATATATAATTAAAGTCAACATTTCAGTTTTGTCAGTGCACTGTGAGTACATCATTTTTATTTGCATTTTAAAAGACATGAATAATCTACTGTGAGTGACGTGTGCAGTAACAGGCAGTAAGCATCTGCTTCTTCTGTCACTTTGAGATGATGAGAAGCTTCTCCCTCAGGCTAAACCCAAAACCACTCAGCAGGTTTCCTGAGTGTCCTGCGACCCTCCTGCAGGTCTCAGTGTGACCTCTGAGGGTTCAAAGGGTCAGGTTGGTGGTGACGGGCCATGCTGCGATGTGAAGTGTTGTCAGGGTTGTGTATTTAGTGGAAGCAGGAACCAGTTCTCTATAATGTCTGGAGTAAAAGCATCACAGATCCAGCAGCACCTTGCTAATTAGCGGAGTTGGGACATGTATTGAGGCTAGAGTTCTCTCAGAGGATCCAGGCCAGGGGACATGTCTAACCGCGTCTCAATGTAAGCATGTTATATTTGCTCTGAAGGACCCCTCTGAAGGCGGGACAAACAACCCTGCATCCTGGCTGCTGTAGGTCTGAACACTGAGAGTGAGATCACTTTATTCTCAGAGATGTTCCTCTCTCCTGGAAACATTTACAGTATTCTAACATTAGTTTTGTCCGCAGAGCACCATCAAAGGTGCAACATATCTGAAATGACCAGGGTCTGTGAACGCAGCATCATGTGCTTGAAGCACCTGAGGTTTTCAAATCCCATGCCACCACCAAGGAAAAACCTTTAATCAAAGTTAGCGCTCCTATTGTGTGTTACTGGCAGAGCTGCACACATATTATAATCCTTCATCTTATTCTTCCTCTTCCACCTTAAAGTTAAGACCGTTACTAGTCCCGGAGCGTTGGACACGCACAAAAAACACATTCAAACAAAACGTGCGGAACGATCGGGAATGATGTGCTAAGATGTGCCTAGCCAGTTTCACGCAAATCAAAACAAACAACACACTTTTCCCCATACGAACCAATGGGTGATCGAGAGCCAAAATTACCCGACTCTGAGGTCATACTGATTCCCCATACGTGACCGGAGAAAAAACATAAAACATTTTAACCGGCTCTCCAGACTCCCAACTTTATTGGACTGAATTTTTTTTTTGATAGATGGAAAGGTTTTTCGAAAATCCAATTTTGTGAAACGCTGGCAATATTAGCATCAGGACCGACACCGCGTGTAAGTCACACAGTCACAAGTTCTCAGAGGGGAAGGTTATTGTGTTGCCGTTATGAACTGATTGGAGGGGAGGAGGTGGCCTCTCAGACATGGAGGAGCACTCTCCATCCAGACTGGATATAAGTGATGGAGCCCTCATGGTACAATGAGCATCCTACAGTTCCTCTGCACCCCTGCTCCGCCCACTCTGCTCTGAGACCTCTGACTCAATTTACAATCTTAGGGGTTCAGTCCTTAAAATCACCAACACAAAAAAGGGAATATAGAAAAATATATATATATATATATATATATAGAAAAAACAAAGGGATATAATAGGAATGAATGAATAATGACGTGAAAAACCGCAGTAATCACCTCAGGTAAGCACTATAACGTTTTATAAAGTTTTGATACGTAAGTAAAAAAGAAAGCTTGAGAGAGAAGATCTAACCTAGCCTAGCCAACATTTTCCAGTGTTTAGCAGGAAGTTCTCTTAGTACTGACCGGTGAAGGGTTGGGTTGCTTTTCCGTTTTACTGTAGGTGACCTGTCACATGCAACAGGAGAATGATTTTCTTTCACAATCAGTTTTAAGAATCAACCTTTGGTTCATGTGTTCGCACTAGCTACTCTAAACGCACTACAGCTCAGGTTCCTCATGTAATAGGCCTACACAAAATCACTATATTCTTTTATTCATTTGATAAAGCCATCTAAACGCCTCATTATCTGTTGAAGAGCTTTGTTTCAGTTCTTGGATTGTTATTGTATATTAATTATAAAAGCCCTGACATTTGATCTTTCTAAGAAAATGAAAAAGCATGTTATAGTCACAGACAACATAATGCGGTGTGATACACAGCCTGTGTTTCCATCCCGATCACTTTGGGATGACTTCCTGTATCTGATATGTGCATACAGTGAACTTCATTGGAGATGTTATTGTGTATACTCAGTGCAGGACACTGATTACACAATACACTGCGGTGTGTCCACATGTCCTGAACATGTTTAGGATCTAGTTTGATGTTCTTTCAACATGTACTGATTTATTTGCCTTCATATGGAATTATTTAGTCAAAGTATTTTTTTTTTGATTACATCTGTAAAGGTTATCGTTTGCAATAAAACCAAACGTAAAAAAATCAACTTGCTTTTCCAATTTTTGCAATTTTGATTTAGAGCATGGTTTTTGAAACTGAGACGAGGCAGAGATACTGCCGGTGAAAGAGAGGTATGAGAAGCCATTAGTGGCATCATTCACATTTCTTGACACATGCTATAGAACAGGGGTGTCAAACTCAATTTCATCGCGGGCCACATTCGCATAAAGGTTGTAACTATATAAATATATAATATATATATAAAATAATGTATTATATTACATTATTGCCTCTGAATTGGATTATTATCGGATAGGATAATAACTTAGTAATTAACTACGTCTAAAAGCAGAAGTCCAGGGCAAATAATTGCTAGTCTCTTCAGTGCACATGTCACAAAACGAGATGCATTGTGGGACATGTAGTTTATGGGCAACCTGCTTCTGTAAAGTGGCATGTAACCGTATAATAAACATATTATATTCTTTGCAAGCTCTTGCGGGGCCGCATAAAATGAAGTCGCGGGTCGAATTTGGCCCCCGGGCCAAGCTTGAGTTTGAGAACCCTGCTATAGAACATTTGTTGCTAATTAATCATCGCTGTTGTTATGCTGCAGATCTGTGTTGTCTTTGTGAAGTGTTTTACTGATTTACCTTGAAATATATTCACATTGCCTTATCCTTTAAAATAATAACTGGACATATGGGCTCTGCACTAATGGCTTGGTTCAGTGTCTCTGTGTAATGCAGTGTTAAACTGTGAATAGCCCTGGTTTAGGTTGCATGTTCCCTGACTGCTCCTGTCAGCCATTAGATGCACAACTGTATCCCCCTGCTGTGGGCTTCTTAATGCACTGTACATTCTGTTAAATGACCAAAACCAATCTAAAACACTCAATTCCTTCAAAGCACTCTTTTACTGCATATTTGTGGTGGCGGCACTAAAGAATAAATGCACTGTCTGCAGAACTCTCCCCGAGGGCCAACAGGCCTGCACATGTTCACGCAGAAAGAATATCAATGCATTTATTATTAGTCAACTTTAGCACCTTGGCAGCACATGAATTATCATAGTATCAGTCCAGTTGATAAGATCAAACCAAAATACCCCAGATCAAAGATAGAACAATTATTTCTGTATTCCATCTTTGTATTCCAGAGTTTTGTGATATGAAAACAGGAAGCGGCCTCTCCAGGTTTACAGAGGGCCCCGTGAAGAACCGGAGAGATAACCTCTGCTGCCTCAACATCCAGACTGCAGGCTGAGTGTCCGCTGACGTTACATTGTGAAAACAAGCAGCCATGAGGAGCGTAGTAGGAATCAGCATGTCCCGGTGGAGGGGCCGAGAGATGACCGCTGGTGTTGGTGCTGTTTGTTTCTCTGATAACATGAGAACCAATCACTCCAATCTTTCATCTGGTTCAAATGTGTAGTCATGTAGCAGCCAAGATCTAAAAAGTGTATCATGATATACAGTTTATTGCCGGATAAAATGTACATTTATGACAGCATCTGGCAAAAAACTGCTGCGCAGAGGCGACACGACGCCATGACAGGAGAACATCTGGAACCAGACAAGACCAGAACTCTACCTTCATTACGTTTAGAGTCTGAGACGCATTTATCTACACAGTCATCATGTTCTATTGACTGTGAACTTTTGGACCTCCTACTAATCATATTGTAGCCTAGTGGTGGAAAGTAACCAAATACATTTACTCAAGTACTGTACTCAAGTACATTTTTACTCATGTACTTTAATTAAATGTTTCCAAATTATTCTACTTTATACTTCTACTCCACTACATTTTGGCAGCAAAAATATATATTTTTCCTCAGTACATTTATTTGACAACATTAGTAACTAGTGGGTTTATATTATTAATACTGTAGTGATCACTTATTAACACACTAACACATAATTCACACATGGAACTACAGGTTGGGGGTATTGTTTCCGCACGGACATACAGTATATGTGGTTAACCTGTTGAGCCCTGAGCCTGTTTTTCAGGACTCAGGCTCGAAAATGACATTCCCAGAACAAATGACCATATCTTCTGAAAGGGTTACATTAATAATATTTTTTCTCAAATTAATGATAAACCTGTGAGTTGGATGTAGAAGAGTCACAATCAATATAGATGTTTTTTATTTTAAAGAAAATTCAGATTGAACATGGTAAAAAAACTGTAAATTATAGGGTCCGTCCAAAACATATTTTGTACTTATAGTGAAAACTAACCTTGGATGATAGGTTAGTAGACTAAAAGCATTTCTCATTCTGTCTCTCATAGTTGAAGTGTACCTAGGATGAACATTACAGGCCTCTCTCATCTTTTTAAGTGGGAGAACTTGCACAATTGGTGGCTGACTAAATACTTTTCTGCCCCACTGTATATCACTCAGTATAACAGGCCTACTCTCTTTATTTGCTGTAGTTTAGTAGATATCTACAAACAAAGAGTCAATATTTTTCTAAAACCATTTAGTGCTTCACATAATAAAATACACAACGGCTGTAGCCTGATTATGCTTTAGGAGCTGTAGGTGTGTGTGGTACAGTGTGTAGGTGTGTGTGGTACAGTGTGTGCGTAGATGCAGCGGACAGACAGGTCTCACTTGGTTTGGTGTCCTCAGCTTACTTTTAATACTTGTAAATAAAACATTTGGCGTAATTTATTTTCCTCATTGTAGCGACCAGAGGGGGGGGGGGGGATATATCCAGTCTCTGATAGTGTTACATTATTATGAGAGTGCTCTGTTTGATTCTGAAATTGTATATATATATATACACTGAACAAAAATATAAATGCAACACTTTTGTTTTTGCTCCCATTGTTCATGAGATGAACTCAAAGATCTAAAACATTTTCTATAAACACAAAATAACCATTTCTCTCAAATATTGTTCACAAATCTGAAAAAATCTGTGATGGTGAGCACTTCTCCTTTGCCGAGATAATCCATCCCACCTCACAGGTGATATCAAGAAGCTGATTAGACAGCATGATTATTGCACAGGTGTGCCTTAGGCTGGCCACAATAAAAGGCCACTCTAAAATGTTCAGTTTTATCACACAGCACAATGCCACAGACGTCGAAAGTTTTGAGGGAGCGTGCAATTGGCATGCTGACAGCAGGAATGTCCACCAGAGCTGTTGCCCGTGAATTGAATGTTAATTTCTCTACCTTCCAGTTCGGTTCAGAATAGATTTTAAACTCCTTTTATTTGTTTTTAAAGCCCTAAATGGGCTGGCTCCTGCCTATATAGCCGAACTCCTACATCGCTACACCCCAGGCAGAGCCTTAAGGTCGGCTGATCAGCTGTTGTTGATAGTGCCTAAGACCAGGCTTAAAACCAGAGGGCATCGAGCTTTCGCAGCGGCTGGCCCTAGGCTCTGGAATACTTTGCCCCTCCATGTGAGGTCGGCCCAGACCCTGAGGGTTTTTAAATCAACACTTAAAACTCACTTTTTCTCTCTGGCATTTTTTAAAAATGTATTTAGTTATTTATTTATTCATTTAGTTCTTTATTTTAATATTTATAACATAACATAGGATTTCATAAAGTATTTTTAAAATAGTTTATACATTATTCGAATATAGGAATAGTAGATAGGATTACTTAAAATATAATACCTTATATTTCATCTTTTTTTCCCTTTAGACCCTTGTGGTTTATTCTTAAAAACCCTTACCCTTACCCACCCCCCATTTCCCCTCTGCTAGTCTATGGCCTTGTAGAGGGTAACGGGGTACAGAGTCGCTTAGATAAGCGGGGGAGTGCATCTGACGAAGAGATAGGTTGTTGTGCTCCCTATCTCTGTTTCTTATCCTATATCTAATAGAACTCCTCGGGTCTTGATAGATTGAGTGGGGAAGTTCATGAGATCTTTCTAGAGGGTTATCAAGAATAATTTTTATCCAATGACCTTTTCCCTCTCTGTCTGTGTCTGGGTCTTCTCTTGTTCCGATTAACCCAGCCAAATCTTTTTTCTTGTTTTGTATCTATATCTACGCCGGGATCCGGAGTCTTGCTGTGGTCCTGTGTCTTGGATCCTCTATCCTGAGTTCTGGATTCAGTCGTGGACTTCGGGTCGTGGCTGAACCTGTCTCTGCGGTCCTGCCTTGGGTCTCGTCATGCTGCTTCCCTGATGGCTTCCACAGGATTGTAGCTGACATCCTCGTGGATTCATCTTCTTATTACAGACACATGCATTTCCTAACATTCGGTCTATATGCTGTAAAATGTATTATCTCTTGGATTTACACACGGCATTTATTGCACGTCTGTCCGTCCTGGGAGAGGGATCTCTCCTCTGTTGTTCTCCCTGAGGTTGCTCCCATTTGTTTGGGTTTTCTCTGGAAGTTTTTCCTTGTACGATGTGAGGGTCTAAGGATAGAGGGTGTCGTTTTTCTCATACTGATATTCTGAACAATCTGTGCTGTTGTATTTGCTGTAAATGGTCTCTACTGTAGGCTATTTTTATTATATGTACAGCACTTTGGCTCGACCAAAAATCGTTTATAAATGTGCTATATAAATAAAACTTGATTTGATTTGATTTACCATAAGCCGTCTCCAAAGACGTTTCAGAGAATTTGGCAGTACATCCAACCGGCCTCACAACCGCAGACCACGTGTAACCACACCAGCCCAGGACTTCCACATCCAGCATGTTCACCTCCAAGATCGTCTCAGACCAGCCACTCGGACAGCTGCTGCAACAATCGGTTTGCATAACCAAAGAATTTCTGCACAAACTGTCAGAAACCGTCTCAGGGAAGCTCATCTGCATGCTCGTCGTCCTCATCGGGGTCTCCACCTGACTCCGGTTCGTCGTCGTAACCGACTTGAGTGGGCAAATGCTCACATTCGATGGCGTCTGGCACGTTGGAGAGGTGTTCTCTTCACGGATGAATCCCGGTTTTCACTGTTCAGGGCAGATGGCAGACAGCGTGTGTGGCGTCGTCTGGGTGAGCGGTTTTCTGATGTCAATGTTGTGAATCGAGTGGCTCATGGTGGTGGTGGGGTTATGGTATGGGCAGGCGTATGTTATGGACGACGAACACAGGTTCATTTTATTGATGGCATTGTGAATGCACAGAGATACCATGACGAGATCCTGAGGCCCATTGTTGTGCCATTCATCCACGACCATCACCTCATGTTGCAGCATGATAATGCACGGCCCCATGTTGCAAGGATCCGTACACAATTCCTGGAGGCTGAAAACATCCCAGTTCTTGCATGGCCAGCATACTCACCGGACATGTCACCCATTGAGCATGTTTGGGATGCTCTGGATCGGCGTATACGACAGCGTGTTCCAGTTCCTGCCAATATCCAGCAACTTGGCACAGCCATTAGGCGCATTCACACTGCGGTACTTTTCCCACAAAGGTTCATGCGAACTTAGTTCAGTGAACTCTTTTATCGCGTTCACACCAAAAAGAGCCGGTACTAAATATAGCTCTTTTCTCACAAAAGAGCCGCTCGTAAGTCCCTGCTAGAGAGCAGGGACTTTCGAGCGGCTCTTTTGTGAGAAAAGAGCTATATTTCTGATTGGCTGGGCGGATTGCAAACCACGCCCCCGTAAAACTTCCAAAAAGTTTTGTGAAGCCGCCATTTTATTATCCTCGCATTAGCATTATTAGCATTAGCATTAGCCCAGCGCAGAAATGCAGAGAGACTAATTTATGGCAACACAAAATAAAACATGGGAGCGGTGGAGATGAGGAGGTGTCGGCGTTCTGGCGATTTACTCGGAAGGCTTCAGTAGAAGCTGCTGGGAGTCCCAGCAACTTCTACTGAAGTCCTCTTACAACTCCGGGGACTTCCGGCCGGGGAGTTTGGGCGGCAGTATCCGCCGTGAAGTTGTTTGTAGCCTGCCAGTAAACCCAAAGCAGAAGAAGAAGAAGTGAAGTCAGCGGCTTCATTTGCCTAATCCACCCCCAGGGACTTTTTCCGGTGTGAACGCGATCTGTACTTAGTTCATGCGAACTAAAGAGTTTGCATGAACTAAGTTCACATGAACCTTTGTGGGAAAAGTACTGCGGTGTGAATGCGCCTATAGAAGAGGAGTGGACCAACATTCCACAGGCCACAATCAACAACCTGATCAACTCTATGCGAAGGAGATGTGTTGCACTGAGTGAGGCAAATGGTGGTCACACCAGATACTGACTGGCAGTGGCGGCCGGCCCATAGGGGCGCTAGGGGCGCCGCCCCACCTCTTCCCACATACAAAAAAAACAAAAAAAAATGTAAAAAAAAAAAAATATTTTAAATTTTTAAAAATATATATATTTTATATTTTTATTTTTAATGAACAAGGTAAATATCATACAATTGGTATATGTAAAATGTATAATCTACAATAAAATCTCGTTTAAAATTGTGTTACGATGTCTAAAGTTACTGATAAGTTACATGTTTCCTGCCTGGCCTTGCCCATGGCATTAGTTTATCAATACCGGGCGAAGCCCCCGAGCCAAACTGCAGCAACAAGCACGTTGCAAAAGTCTCAATAGTAAACTGTGCCGCCGAAACACAATTTCAGCCAATCAGCGGCGTCAAATATTTTGGTCACGAGGGCGCTCACGTTGGCGCCCACGTTGGCGCCCACGTTGGCGCCCACGTTGCTTACGTGCGTTGACGTGAGTTGTTTTTTAGACTCTTGAGTGACCAAGGTGACGCAGAAGTTGGATGAGAATGGTGTGCAGGTGGAGTCGCCGGACCTCGGTCCGCACCCAATTCCGTGCAAGAGCTACTCTCCAATCCTTTCGAAAGGAGAAGTTTGGGAGATAAACTGTTGCTTAAAGACCTTGGACCGGACCAACCCGATTTGTATATATCGCAGCAAGCTCGGGAAAAAGACAAACCGTATCAACGAGGCTTCTCACATAGCTGGTACACCAGAAAGGCATGGCTAGCTGGATGCAAACAGGTAAATGCTATCTTTTGTTTCCCATGCTTGCTCTTCAAACAGCCGGGGACAGATACGATGTGCCCGTGGACTGTGACGAGGGTAAACGATATGAAGCATTTGTCCGAAAAAATTAAAAAGCACGAGTGCACGAAGTTACATATGACAAGTACCTTCAAGCTAGCCATGCTAGGCAAAGCTAACATAGCATAACAACACAGCCCTTAGCTCTTAGCACTCAGAGCTCACAGCTCTTCATATCTGTTCAGAAACTAGACAAAAGTTAAACAAGTACAAACCACAGACTGCCTGTGTCATGGAGAATATGTTAGAAATTAAAATCAATGTTGATATGGCCTAATTTGAATTAAAAACACTATTTAATTTAAATCAGTTTTATTCTGAAAAACCGGAAGTTCACTAACTATTAACTTAATACTTTTATTCTGAAAATTATTCACTTCCGGTTAGCATTAGCATGTAGCGAAATGCTGCATTTTCAAACCGTGAATCAAAGGTGAAATGACATGTGATGTTGTTCACTGAGCACACTGGGTTTAGCACTCATTTATTACAGCTGAATAACGTTTATTAGGGAATGTTTAAATAACCACAGACACCAGAAGGATATAATTTAATAACAGAAAAAGACAGGAATTGCATTGGACCCGCCCCCCGTCGACGCCGGCCAATAGGAGAAGACCTCAGATGACAACAGGAAGAGCAAGCCAAGAATCGGCCCCTTCTACCTGCGGACCTGGACTGACCGGTCGGATGAGGAGAGGGCCTCCACTCGCACATTTCATTTTGTACACCATCGCATCTTTTGTGTAATTAAATGCTGTTAACTTTTATAAGCTTCCCTTGACTCTTTTCAGTCTCTCCTGCCTTCAGGGTTCAGAATACACTAACATTTGGCGTCCCTGGGTGGACCCTGAAGCGGGATAGAGCTGGAAGAAAGGGGAAGGCTGCAAGCTAACTGCACACTAGGCTGCAGCAAATGAGTTTTTGGCTGGGCCTAAACGAAAGGTGAGACAGTTACCTGTTTAATTCCGTGGTGATTGCGAGTGGTGTGGAGATTGTATATAGTGTTTCTATTCGTCTCTGTTGTATCTTCGGCGCCGCCCGATTAATGTGAATATTACATAGTATTAAGACCTTCTGGGGAGGCACTAGATTTGATCTGGGATAGGACTGAGTCCACATTGTGTTAAATACCTCTGGGTAGGTACCAGACCTGATCTGTTTTACACTGGACTGGGTCCATTCATGTTAGTCTATATGTTTGATGTGTTAAACCTGCATAGTCTGGTTTAAATAAGTATATTGTGTGGAGTTTTTAAGCCGAAAAGTATATTTTTGTGTGATGTTCTAAGCCGAAACGATTGTGTACAAGATTGGTATGAGATCAGCTTTTAAGGTCAGCATCTATAGAATTTAGAGCTAAGATAAATGAAGATTGTTTTGTATTGTCAAGCAGTGTGGTTATTTATCAGCAGATGTTGAGTGTTCCCATTGTTCCCCCAGTCACATGTGGTTAATGCTATTCTGCTAAGCTAATTAGCTAGCCAGTTGGCATTACTAGATGGTGAAATAGTTTGAGTAAAGATACAACCGGTAACTATGGATTAAATACACAGGGATGGTGTAGATGAACGTTGAGAGTAGATTGAGTTGTTTTGTTTTTCATGCTTTTCAAAGAAAGTAATTTGAACTTTATATTTTGAGGAAATAAACAGGAAGTACTAATTGATACATTTGAGAGGAGTTACAAATAAAACAGCTCCCCTAGCGGACATAATAAGTGTTACAGTTAATACATTATTCACCACACAGATAAAGATTACATGTAGTTTCTTTGAATTGAAGTATTGTAGTTAACACATTTTATGACATTTGCATAATTTCATTAACTTGACTATACACTGTACACGGTTTATTTGGATTTCCACCATATTCCTATTTTCATATTACAAAGTCAAAACCATACACTGTTCATTTAAATTTATTTATTCAGATTTTTTAAATTTGCATAATTTCAAAATTTTAATTTAATTTGTCTAATTTTGATTTTCCAATCCCGACCCTTTTACAACATTTAAATTTATTTTTGACATAGGATAACTTTATAAAGAATACAAGGGTACTATTCAGAGGATTAGTAATTCATTTTTGATAACTTAATAATATTATCCGTGTACTTAAGAAACATGTGGCCAGAGTTAAGAGCACTCGCAGTGCCAGGCACAACTGCAGATATTAAGGAGAGAGTAAACACCTGGTCAGATGCTGGGACAGTTCCCAGTAAAAGACAGAAGACATGGAACCAAATAGAGGAACTGTTCAAGCAGTGGCAAACAAGAGGATTGATTCCAGCAGATGATCAACCTGGACCAACGGAAGCCCATAGAAAAGCTGTAGTTGAACATGAGAATGCTGAATACCTACAACAGGAAAAAGCATGGATCAAAGCCGGACAACCCCCTCGGTATGGACCTGCTAAAAACGCTATGAAAAAAGCTGAAAAAAGAAAAGTTATGGTTGCAAAACTGATTCTCTATCTAAAATATACCAGCCAGGGATTGACAAACAGCTTACATGTGGTAGCAGCAGAAGATCTGCCAGTAATGGAAGAACTCAGCCGAAGAATGGAAGCAGAACTCGGCAGAAGAGAGGAAGTACTCAGCAGAAGAATGGGGGAAGAACTCGACAGAAGAATAGAGGAACTCGACAGAAGAATTGAAGAGAGAAGGAAGGCAGATGAAGCCCATAATGACATTATTGAAGAAAGAAGGAAGGCAGATGAAGCCCATAATGACATTATTGAAGAAAGAAGGAAGGCAGATGAAGCCCATAATGACATTATTGAAGAAAGAAGGAAGGCAGATGAAGCCCATAATGACATTATTGCAGAAAGACGAAAGGCAGTTGAAGCCCATAATGACATTATTGCAGAAAGACAAAGGGAGGAAGATAAATTACAACAACTTCTGGCGGAAAGACAACAAGAAGAAGTAAGGTTCCAGGACATGATGGCAGATGGACAACGGAGAGAAGAACAAAGAACACGCCGAACAAACTACTCTCCTGACTATTCCAAAGGACGGGGAGATGAAGACGACGACAGCGGTACGCAGTCTGAAACCAGTAGACACTCCCCATACCATGAACAGTCACAGCAACAATACAGTATTGCATCTCCTCCTGAGAATAATAGTAGCGACAAAAACGAGCAACATTACCCTGGGACATGCCTCGAAACTAGAAAAAACAAGACAACTCGAAGAACCAAGACTGGTGCACACAACTCCATGCCATTGATAGCGGTTGGAAGAGGACTTGAATACCAACCATGGACTCACAGGGACATGGAATCATTAGTGGCAAAACTACCTCCACTCACCCAAGGAGGTCAGAAGTGGGTGAATGATCTGGAGAAATACACAGTCCAAGACCACTTGTGCTTGGGAGACCTGAGGGCACTGCTTGGACGGATAGAAGGAAGACTAGAGGCAAGAGCAGTAGATTCCGAGGCCAATTGCACAAATGACCCAGATGACACTCCATTCAACTACATCAGGTCGAATTATTGGGCTGCTATTCGTCACATCTACCCGACAACACGCAGTTTACATGCTCTCAACAGCCTGAGAAAAGAACCTGGGGAAGACATGCATGCCTTCCTCAAGAGATGTGAAGGAGTGTGGGAGGACTGCACTGGAGAAAGACATGACACTTCACCGGCTGTTATAATGCTGTGGAAGAACGCAGTCATCAAAGCCCTTCCCAAATCAGTGCAGGCACGCCTGGGAGATGTGGTGGGATTGGAAGCTAAACTCCCAGAAGAATGGAAACTAAATCTCATTCACCATGACATCAAATACCATGAAACAAAGAGGGAAAATGATGAAGAAATGAATACACTAAAACTAAGACTTTTGAAGATACAAGTAGCTGAGAAAGATGCCATGGAATCGACAAAGCAGATGGCCATACTAACAGTTCAACAAAGCGGAGGAGGAAGTGTATGTCCACAAAACCAGGTTCAGCAGACACCTGTGTATCTTCCTACGCAAGTACAGCCACACGCACCACAGTATCTTCAACAGCAAATACCTGTGTATCTTCCTACCCAAGTACAGCCGCAAGCACAGGTATACCCTCCCATACAGCATCAACAAAAGGGACAATGGAGAGGAAAGCAACGATCAAGAGGAAGAAGGGATGATGGCTGCTTCATATGTGGAGATTGTAGACATCTGGCCAGAGATTGCCCCACTCAGCAATATCCACCACAAGGTAGCACCTCACAATACAGAGGAGAACCAGTGTTAGATTTTAGAAATATTGAGGCTGAAGCATATGCCAGGGCCATGACGAATATTTCTGTTGGATCAGGTGATTGGGTAAATGTAAAAATCCACAAGATGAACTTGTTGCAACCTGTATGGAGTGGACCATGGGAAGTTGTAGAACGCACTGCAGATGCGCTCCGGATCAAAGTTAAAAAAGGAACATGTTGGCACCCACTTACACATTGTGTAGCCGTACCGCCACCTTTCCTGAAATGGCACGGCAGTTAGAGCTGATTTTGGAAAACTGGTACAAAACAATAAGGAATTGAACATTTTTTACAACGACAGCACCAGGAGATGAGTAAACTCAAGAATCCGTAGAGTGTAAATACATTGAGAAAAACACATTTTTACACTCAAACTGTTTGCACATCATAGACAATGAATTTAGACAATATAAATAAATGTTCAGCAAAAGTAATAAGTATGATGGAAAGTAGACATAGGCCTACACTTGAGTCAAATTTCATTGCTGTGATCTGATTGGTGTGCTCTGCAGGTTTACTATTGTTCAAAGTAACGGTGGGATTTAGAATATTGGAGAAAGTATGGAGATGTTGTTTTGTAGTGTGTGGAATATGTGATGCTTGAAACATGTAGGTATTTCAATTATGTGAAAGAGTTATGTTGGGTAAATATGTAACGATGGATGAAACAATTTTTAGAGTGAGTTTTTGTAATATCATTAGTAGACATTAATTGTGTTGTTTAGATGGCATTTAACAACTAAGACAGATAGTATGATTAGAAAAAGACAGAGTGGAAAGGGTTGGATTTATTTAACCTCAGTGTGCTAGACTTCTTATAGGTAATGCGTCCCGAGACCTGGACTCCCCCTCTGAGTCAGAAAGGCTACGATCCCGACCCTCCAAGCAGACAAAAGACCTAACCCAACAGGAGACTCCTCCTTCTCCATCGAACAGACAGAGAACCAGAGTTGAAACAACAATTACAACAAGACTGCAGCCAGAACTATCTCCACCTGTGGCATCCAGAACCAAACAGCTTGCTGACAGGCAGAGATCTACTCTCATCAGTCCCTTGGACGGGGCATGAAGTTCCAAGCTGAGCCACAAGAATTGGCAAGAGCAAAGTGTGGGACATGAGAGCAGAATCCGCCCTCCATAAAAACAGCAATGGGACTGTAAAGGAGGAGATGAAATGCAAAGCAGTGCAACAACAGTGACATGATGGGGGCTGCAGATGTAACTGGGCCAAAGGCTGCCTAAAGAGTTACAGCGGAGGGATTCAACAGCTGATGGACTGAAGAGAAGACAGAATCAGAGGAGTTGGCATGGTCGATTAGAAGCGAGGAGGCCGGGGTCACGGCTTGAGACAACCAGGGGAGGAGAAAAGGAAAACGGGAATGAGTGAGTTTACACATAAACACACTTATTCACAAAACGCACATTTAACTTGAATTAACTTCATAAATACGTAAAGACAAAGATTTATTAACCATGAATTAATCAATTGGTAAATTAAAAATAGCAGTAAAGAGGAAACTATTAAAGTAAAATGAGAAAATCATCCTAAAACACACTGAGGGTTAAAGGGGGAGACATGATGGAAATATTCACTACACTTTAAGCTGTGGGTGTTTTGGACTTAGGAGTACAGAGTAGAACCATATTCTTCAATCTTTTCATCATGTTCACAAAATATTCTTTAAGAGATTTTTATTCACGTGTGAATAAAGTAGTGATCTCATTTGTTACAATATTGATCACCATTAAAGGGATAGTTTTAGGAACCACTCTATAAGACAAATCTTTATTTGAATGGATAATGTTAAAGGGAGAGCTAGTGCCAAGCCAGAAATAGTATTCCAATCTAAAGTATTGATTTCACCATTGTGGCATAGTTATTACCATAGGAGGGCTTTAAGATGGAGATGAAATGACTTCTGTTTTTAAATCCTTGATAAAGGAGGGAGTAATTGTTGCATGTTCGGACACCCAAGGTTCCACACACTGCTGAAGAGTTTAACATTGTTTTTTAGGTAGACCAGAATTGAGGATGAGCTGTGAAATGCATAGCAGAGCTACACGGATCCTAGTAATGTTTTGACTCAAGATAATAGTTATGTACACAAGTTTCTGAAATAGATCTATTAGACATTTTAATACTAATTAGGTGTAAATGAATTGCAGTAGTAGTAGTACTCTAAGGAAGTGAGTTTTGTACCAAGTTTCAGGAAAGGTGGGAGGCAGAAGTCCAAATGAAAAGTTAGAACCATCTGAAAATCATAGTTGAAATCGTGAATGAATATGGAATGGCGCTCCACATATGACATATTTTTGTAGAAAAAGTGTACCCGCTTATGCTGAAATACCGCTGAAAAGACTCTGCAGAGCAAGACATGGCCAAAAGACCGAGACCAAATGACCTTTGACCCTGAATGACAGTGTGACAAAAGCACTGTCCATGACTGACTCTGGGGTGTACCTGACCAAACCTGACGTGACAACCAGACAGTGTGAGTGTGAATGAATGCCGGCATGTGATCAGTGTAACTGCATGATTCTAAAACAATAACTAACCAAGCATGTTTTTGGACTAACATATTATTACCCGTTTCTAATCTACTTGATGATATTTTACTCTCACAGGAGTTGGCGCTTTGCAAATGTAAAACTCAAACTAAAATCTGAAGATTCTGTTTCTTTTGGGCCATGAAGGACGGAGAGAAACACTTATTTTCACTGAAGTGTTTACTGTGTAAATAATGTTCGTTATGTCCCTAACCAATATTTACCTGACAGTTTTTTTTTTTTCCCCTCCCATTACAGGGTTTTATTACACATGAGTTCATGTGTAAAAAGGGGGGAGTGTGTATAATGTATTATGTCAACATAATAATAATAATTTTCTTTTAAGGATTGACAGAAACCTTCCGCCCCAACCCAGATGTTCAAACTGAGCATTGAATGATAGTTTTATAATTAACCTGCTCCATATCTGGGGGTAAGATACTGTTTGATGAATGTTGACATGTTTCTAAATATTGATTGAGTTATAACAGGTAACACAGATGCAGAAGCAGTGGCCAAGGGGCTACTGTGAGAGATGTAATTACCGAAGAAGTTGACCTGTGATAATGAAACAATTTTGTCATATTTTAACAGACATTAGAGTAACTGAGGTTTGAAATGTAGAAAGAACATATTACAGTTAAGCTAAAAGATAGTAATGTAATGAGACCGAATTTAATTTAGACAACATCTTGTAACTAGCCTGTTAAAGAATTAGAAGTAAAAGCCATAGACTTTATTGTTTAGTTCATTATGGGGATATACATTGAATTTAAATTCATAATAGAAAGACATTTGATGACAGTATGTTGGGATTCTGTATTCATTTTTCAGCTTGATAACAGACAGGTAGAAGCCGTATTGCCAGGTGAATCGATGGGATTTCTGCACACGATCCAAGCAGAGAATGACGTACCTTACAGGACAGATACACTCAGGAAATCATTCACTTTGACAGCATCATGACTTTAGTTGTTTTTGAATCCATAATGAAATGGTATTACATAACGTTAGTGTGTGTCTTTACCACAAACAGGAATAGTTCATTGTTATATTTAGATTTGAGAAAGATTACAAGGATTTTATTTAGTTCACCATGAAGATGTTATTTGTTTGTAACATATGCCCAGTAGTAAGATTCAAATATCAGCAGGTTCTGAATTATTATTCCTCTGTCCCACAACCAACAAGAATGTGGATGGGGAGAACTATATCTACTAGAACCAGCAGAGATTCATAAATTACACCAGAGACACAGTAAAAGTAAATAAAGAGTAATATTTAGCTATTTTCCTACTTCAGTTTAATCCTTCTTATACTTTGTAAAAAACAAGTGCCTTTACACCAGATACAGTAAGAAGATGATTTATGATGTGAAAGGAGGGAGTTAGACGTTTTCCATACCAAGCTAATTGCTGCTATTCTACGAAGTGACATTAAAGGTTTAAGCTAGAAGTTATGCACAAATGAAAAACTTCATATTTATGATGAATATGTATTCTTATTTTTTGCTTTTATGAGTTATGTACCATGCAATGTTCGGACTCATTGATTTCAATATTATTTACATACCTTAAAGGGTATGTAAAGAGGGATTGTTAGAAATTAAAATCAATGTTGATATGGCCTAATTTGAATTAAATACACTATTTAATTTAAATAAGTTTTATTCTGAAAAACCGGAAGTTCACTAACTATTAACTTAATACTTTTATTCTGAAAATTATTCACTTCCGGTTAGCATTAGCATGTTGCGAAATGCTGCATTTTCAAACCGTGAATCAAAGGTGAAATGACATGTGATGTTGTACACCGAGCACACTGGGTTTAGCACTCATTTATTGCCTCTGAATAATGTTTATTAGGGAATGTTTAAATAACCACAGACACCAGAAGGATATAATTTAACAACAGAAAAAGACAGGAATTGCATTGGACCCGCCCCCCGTCGACGCCGGCCAATAGGAGAAGACCTCAGATGACAACAGGAAGAGCAAGCCAAGAATCGGCCCCTTCTACCTGCGGACCTGGACTGACCGGTCGGATGAGGAGAGCGCCTCCACTCGCACATTTCATTTTGTACACCACCGCATCTTTTGTGTAATTAAATGCTGTTAACTTTTATAAGCTTCCCTTGACTCTTTTCAGTCTCTCCTGCCTTCAGGGTTCAGAATACACTAACAAATACAGTCGCTGGTTTATTTATGTCTGTATAGGCCGTTGTTGTGAGTGTGGACGGTCGGAGCATATATAACGTTAGCTATAGCCAAGCTCCATTTAGAAAACACGCATTTTAAAGGGTGTTTCTCTGCCGTCTGTCTGCAGACTTGTCAAAGCATTAACTCATGGTTTTTACTAACCGGTATCAGTATGTTGTTACTTCGGCATCATTTAGAAACGTGTATTACAATTAAATCACGGTCAAATATGTTCATCTTGTTGTAGTTGTAGCTCCCGAGCCAGTGATTCGCTCTCTAGTTTAGCATGCTCAGCCCGACTCAGCCTGGATGTTCCTGCACCTAGAGCCACGATTTTATGGGGCTCACCCCGCTAGCCGGTACTAGGACAAGTGGAAACGCAACCAAAAACGGGCCCCGCACGCTTAAAGCGAGCTCCGCACTGCACTGGAAACGTGCCATTACATCACCAGAAGTCCTAATTTAAGGGGTAATTTCTCACCAAAAAAAAATGTTTACTCACTATATCAACAGCCCCACCAAAAATATTTTTTACCAGCCGCCACTGCTGACTGGTTTTGGGACCCCCCCAGACCCCCCCCAATAAAGCAAAACTGCACGTTTCAGAGTGGCCTTTTAGTGTGGCCAGCCTAAGGCACACCTGTGCAATAATCATGCTGTCTAATCAGCATCTTGATATCACCTGTGAGGTGGGATGGATTACCTCGTAAAGGAGAAGTGCTCACTATCACACATTCTTTCAGATCTCTGAACAATATTTGAGAGAAATGGTTATTTTGTGTTTATAGAATGTTTTAGATCTTTGAGTTCATCTCATGAACAATGGGAGCAAAAACAAAAGTGTTGCATTTATATTTTTGTTCAGTGTATACGTGTGTGTGTGTGTGTGTGTGTGTGTGTGTGTGTGTGTGTGTGTGTGTGTGTGTGTGTGTGTGTGTGTGTGTGTGTGTGTGTAAGTGTGTCCCCGCATCTGTAGCCTGTTATTGTCTCATTATACCGCATGAATACATCTGTCCATCAGACAGAGTACTGTTGTGCCTCCTATCATCCTTTGCAGGGGATGCCCACCCGCATCTTATATCTGCTCCCTGATCTCACGGAGAATTGTAAGTGGCTACTGCCTGAGATCGAATGCTGTGGTTTTATTAAATGTACCAACTGCTCGGACTGTCTTAGGGAAGACAGCTTTTAGATGCGCAGCTCCTCTGTCTTGGAATAATCTGCAAATTAAATGGAAACTGAACAATCTGGTGCCACTAAATGTTTTTAAAGCTCGGTTGGATGCTACTCAATCAGAAGCTATTGGTATCTGTTTATGTGGATAATTATGTAAATGATGCTGTATGATGTCCTTTTGTTGTTCTATTTATGTTTTTATGTTTCATGTGGAACTACTTGAGCAGGTCTCCCTTGAAAAAGAGATCAATGATCTCAATGGGATTCATCTGTCTAAATAAAGGTTTGAAATTAAATGAAATCATTAATGGACGTCTCTTTAAAATGACCACTCAGAGGAGAGGAGTTCTCATTTCTCTAACCGCCTGCTGCTTCCCCTCCTCTCTCCTCGGTTCCCCTCCTCAGTCCTCCGCTCGCATCTCCTGAGGGCGGGACTAAGTCTCGAGGATAGGAGTCGAGGAGGGGAGTTAGAGAAATGAGAAAGGGCCAATATATAGGGGGGGCAGTCCTCACAACAATAATCTCCTGAGCACAGCGACTTCAGAGGTTCCGCCCACTGATCTCCGACCTTGTCAGGTATTGAACATTCAATAAAATGAAGAACACAGAATTTGTGTGATTATACAAAAATGATTTACAAATAAACCCCACTGCATATTTACAACTGTTACACTTAAATTGAATTCCTGTTGAGTGAAGACCTGCTGCAACAAACCTCACCCTGATTACATGTGGTTGTGAGGCTGTAAGATCTGTGCTCCCTCCCAGGGGCAAAGCAGTGGTCACACTGAGCCTGACACGAGACTGATGAATTTATGGATCAGTTCTCACACCGCTGAAATATATTTAAAACCAGAACTGTCAACTCCACATAACCCTAGCACCAGTGTTGGGACTAACGCGTTACTGTAACGCAACTACCTTTTGCGGTAACTAATAACGTTACTAGTTACCTATTCCCATTCAGTAACGCCGTTATAGTTACTGTGATTTAAATGGGTGCGTTACTGCGTTACATTATGTGATCCAACTGAACCGAATCTCCCTGCGGATGTAGCTTACAGGCGAATACAGTGATGTCCTCTCACAGTACCATGGAAAAGTGACCAGAGAGGAGTGGCGGGGTAACATTTCAGGGTAAGCCAATCAGAGACAGAGTTGGGCGGGTCTTGCCTTATGGGGAAAATACCCTGGCCGTTTTTCAATCGCGAGGATTTTGGCTTCCAAGCCAATATTTCAAGGATGCTATGTCATCGAGTGCCGCCGAAGGACTGTTCCAATCCCCAGCATACTTGGAATTCCACCGAGGCTGCGTCCTTGGTTTTGGGGAAATTTCGAGGCTGCACATGGGTAGACTTCGTGTCCTTAAAATCCCCACAATGCTTTGCGCACGGACCAATTTAAAAAACCCTTGCCGAGAATGGCTGAACCGACGCAGCACACATTTAAATGTAATAGTCTAGCAGGAAGGGCCCTCAGATTTTGAGATACCCCTACCCGAGGTAGAACAAATGACAACAATGATTTTTCTTATCTTTAGGGTCTCCCATTAATGACATTGATTGTTGTCAAATTTTATTTTGGGGGAAAAAAATTTTGTTTTGGTTGTTCTTTAGAACTACCCAATCCCTGAAAAAGAGCCAAATTAGACCAGGCCGAATGTGGGAAAGGTGACAAAAAAGCCCATAACTTGAGAATGACAACTATTTTCCTCTTCAGATTTGCTGAGGTATGTCCTACATCACCAAATAGTCAGACAATTATTTAACTAAAGAAATACTGAATTATAGTCCTGTAAACTTAGCTTTAGTTTAGACGGAAATTGTACTTTTTGGTGATAGGAACATAGGACTCAATCACTTTTCCCTCATTTATCAGAAAAACAGAAATCCCTAAAAAATATACCATTACTGAATTGTCTAGGCAAGTTTATTTATATAGCACTTTTCAACACAAGGCAATTCAAAGTGCTTTACAAAAAATGAAAGACATTAAGATAATGGCATTTAAAATCAGTCATTAAAAAGAAAAGCTAATAAAAGAAACATTAAAAGAAAAAATACATGGATAAAAGTTACAGTGCAGTCTAAGATATGAATAGTTCAATTAAAAGCAGCGACAAAAAGAAAAGTCTTCTTGCTGGATTTAAAAGTAGTCAGAGTGGCAGCGGACCTGCAGGTTTCTGGGAGTTTGTTCCAGATGGAGCATAATAACTGAACGCTGCTTCTCCATGTTTAGTTCTGACTCTGGGGACAGAAAGCTGACCAGTCCCTGAAGACCTGAGAGATCTGGATGGTTCATCATTTAGCAGGAGGTCAGAAATGTATTTTGGGCCTAAACCATTCAAAGCTTTATAAACCAGCAGCAGTATTTAGAAATCTATTCTTTGACACACAGGAAGCCAGTGTAAAGACTTCAGAACAGGAGTGATGTGATCCACTTTCTTAGTGTTAGTGAGGACTCGAGCAGCAGCTATCTGAATTAGCTGCAGCTTTCTAATAGATGTTTTAGTGAGACCTGTGAAGACACCATTGCAGTAGTCCAGTCTACTGAAGATAAAAGCATGGACACGTTTTTCCAAATCCTGCTGTGACATTAATCTTTTAATCCTAGATATGTTCTTTAGGTGATAGTAGCCTGATTTAGTAACTGTTTTAATGTGACTGTTGAAACTCAGGTCAGAGTCCATGACTACACCTAGATTTCTGGCTTTATCTGTTGTTTTGAACATTGCAGACTGATGCTCAGCGCTAAATTTAATACGTTCTGCCTTGGCTCCAAAAACCATTACCTTAGTTTTATCTTTGTTTAATTGGAGAAAGTTCTGACACATCCAGTCATTGATTTGTTCAATGCACTTACTCAGTGTTTGAATTGGAGCATAGTCTCCTGGTGAAATTGTTACGTATATTTGTGTGTCATCTGCATAGCTATGGTAACTTATTTTGTTGTTTTTCATTATCTGAGCCAGTGGTAGCGTTAAAGAGAAGGGGCCCCAAGATGGAGCCTTGAGGAACCCCACATGTCATATTTGTTAACTCAGATGTGTATTTACCTATAGGAACAAAGTTGTTTCTGTCCTTTAAGTCGGATTCAAACCAATTTAGGACGGTTTCCGAAAGTCCCACCCAGGTTTCCAGTCGGTCTAGTAATATGCTGTGGTCAACAGTGTCAAACGCAGCACTGAGATCTAATAATACTAACACTGAAGTTCTGCCACTGTCTGTGTTTAAGTGGATGCCATTAAAGACCTTTACAAGAGCAGTCTCAGTGCTGTGGTTTGGACGAAAGCCTGACTGGAACACATCTAAACAGTTATTTAAATGCAAGAAATTACTCAACTGTTGAAAAACAACTTTTTCAATGATTTGACCTAGAAATGGGAGGTTTGATATGGGCCTGTAATTGTTCATTACTGAAGCATCTAGATTATTCTTTTTTAAGAGCGGTTTAATGACTGCAGTTTTCAGAGCCTGTGGAAAAATACCTGAGTGAAGAGATTTGTTTACTATATGAAGTAGATCTGAGGCCATGCAACGAAAAACATCTTTAAAAAATCCTGTTTCATAGGCATATCAAGGCAGCAGGAGGAGCATTTCAGAAGTTGTATAATGTCCTCTAGGTCTTTATCATTAATCTGATGGAATTGTGTCATGGTGTTTGAATTGATGTTAAGTGGACACAGAGACAACACATTTGCTGTTCCTGATGCAGAGGCACTGACTGCTTGTCTGATTTTCTGAATTTTGTCAGTGAAAAAGGCAAAATCATTGCACGCCCTGTTGGCGCAGATATCTCTGCTCTGCGCCGATCCTATAGGAGTGTGCTTTAAAAGAGGGAAAACTCAAAACAGCCAGGATGAGGGTTAAACAATAATCTGTTTTAATGATAAACGGTAATAATACAATACACTTTCAAAGGGGTGGGGCGGGCCCCCACTCCCTGCTCTGGTTCTGATGCCGGGAGATCATCTGGACGGCAGGAGAAAATAAGAGAAAGAACCAAAAAATAGAATAGCTTATATGCAGAAAATAAACCCAGGAGGAGCTGTGGTCAGTTTCTCATTGGGAGATTCAAAAAGTCTTCTCTTAGCGAATCAGCGCGTGCCAGCGGGGGGTAATAAACTATTGTCTCTGAGCTGATAATAAAAAACATCTGGTGTCTGTTATCTCCTTTTCCTGCATAGATTTTCACACCCCCTTGCTCATTCCAGAGACTTGTTCACAAAGATATACTTATTAATACTCTCATATTTCCAGCTTTTGTTTACACACTGCTATTACTAATACAAAGTAATTAAACACATATATACCATTCAAGATATGTAGACTTCCCTGAAACATGACATACTGGAGACCTTAAGCAGAAGAACTCTCATCCACCCCGCCTGCTTAACTTCCCCTCCCCCAGAGTAATAAAACCTGTTTAGCACCCAGGCATGTTTGAAGCAAGTTTAGTCCTCACATTTATGAAAGGATAAAACAGAGAAATCAATACAAAACACAAACACAGGTATTGTTTGAACAGTATTCACTTAACTGCTACTATTGATAATTACCAGAGAAACTCCAGGGCCTCTTTCAATATCTGGAAATTGCAACAAGACTTTCTGCCATTTCTAATGTAACACTCTTCCCAAATATCAGATTATAATAATCTTCAATCCCCCTTTTTATCTCTCAAGAGATAAACTTACACAAGACATTTTGAAACATATCTACTATCATTCTTTTCTACTGTGTCTGTGAAGGAACCATCAGAGGTGGACCCTGAGCGCTAGAAAGCAAGCAGTCTCCTTGTGTGGTGAATCATCAGCCCCCCCCCCTCAGAGGAATACGCCAACAAGGGCAGCTGATAGGGAGGGGGAGATGCGGCTTTCCCTTCACTGGTGGAACTGATCAGAGAGAAGTAGACTCCTCTGCTGCCTCGACAAGTCCCCCTTTGTCCGCTGACAGCCGCTTCCGAGTAGTCTGCTGTAGGGATGTCTTCAGGGTCGTTCTCGTCCAGTCCACTGATGACAGCTTCCGAGTCGTCTGCTGTAGGGATGTCCTCAGGATCCTGCTCCTCCCGTCCACTGATGACAGCTTCCGAGTCGACCTCCTCTGCGAGGATCACGTCCATCCTGATGTCCTTCCCGGTCCTAGCAGGTGGTTTCCTCGCCGCACACTGGCTCCCGTGGTACGAGCTGTCCCCCTTTCCTCCCACGCGGACGGCATGAGAGATCCGCTGGGTCACTCGGTCGGGGCTGGAGAGCCTGGGGTTGAGCCACTTTGTCCTGATGACCTTCAGCCAGACGAACTCTGCTGTGTCCGCCTCCTGCGTCTCGTGTCCCCCTTTGGCATCACCAACCTGTGTGGAGAAATCTGATACAAATCCCTCAAGCCTACGCTCAGGGCTCCGGGGCCCTCCGCTGTTTGACCCACCATTGCGTAAGCAGCTTGGAGCCTGTTGGTCGGGTCTCTTAAAACAACAGCCGTCTGTGAACAGGTTTTCTAAATTAATTGTAGACCTCCTATCTGCCAGTGCAGCTTCAGAATCTTAATACTTGGCCTGTGGCAACAACACAAAACTCCAACATCTCTAGGTGAACCAAATAACATATTTCAATAGCTCTGAGTTTCTGACAAGCGTCTGTGTTATTCTTAATGAAATCCCTGAGATCCCATTTAAAATCTAAATATAATATGAACTGCTAATGTTTCTGGTAAAGAAACACACTAATGTTATGGATTCAAAAAACAACCAAAATCCTGATACTGACAAAGTGAATGATTTCCTGGTGATACTGCTTCTACCGGTCAGTGCTTAGATATTATCAAGCTGAAAAAATGAATACAGAATTCCAACAAACTGTCATCAAATGTCTTTCCATTATGAATTTAGATGAAATGTATGTCCCCATAATGACCTAAACAATAAAGTCTATGGCTTTTACTTCTTTACCAGGCTAGTTACATGATGTTGTCTAAATGACATTCTGTCTCATTACATTACTATGTTTTAGCTTTAACTGTAATATGTTCTTTGTACATTTCAAACCTCAGTTACTTTAATACCTGTTGAAACATTACTCACCGGTCAACTTCCTCAGTATTCCATTCTGAAATTACATCTCTCACAGTAGCCCCTTGGCCACTGATTCTGCATCTGTGTTACCTGTTATAACTCAATCAATATTAGAAACATGTCAACATTCATCAAACAGTATCTTATCCCCAGATATGGAGCGGGTCCATTCTAAAACTGTCAATCAATGGTCAGATTGAACAATCGAGTTGGGGCAGCAGGTTTCCTTCAGTCCCTAAATGAAAAATGTACATTGTAAAGTTTACACTCCCCCTTTTTACACATGTTTGGTTCTGGATGCCACAGGTGGAGATAGTTCTGGATGCAGTTCTTATTGCAGTCTTGTTGTTGTTGTTGTTGAGCTCTGGGTTCTCTGTCTGTTCGATGGAGGAGGAGTCTCCTGGTTGGGATAGGTCCTCTGTCTGCTTGGAGGGTTGGGGCCCCAGCCGTATGACAGACAGAGAGAGAGAGTCCAGGTCTCGGGACGCATTACCTATAGTTAATTCTAACACACTGAGGTAAAATAAATCCAATCCTTTCCACTCTATTTTCCTAATCTTACTATCTGTCTTAAATGTTAAATGTCATCTGAACAACACAATTAATGTCCACTAATGATATTACAAAAACTCCCTCTAATAATCGTTTCATCCATTGTGACATATTTACCCAAACTAAGTTTTTCAACACCCACTGTAACATGTTTACTCCAATTAATTCTTTCAGGAAACCATTTTCTTCTATACATTTATATACCTAGATGTTTCAAGCACCACATATTCCACACACTATGAAAGAACCCCTCCATACTTAACAATAGTAACCCTGCAGAGCACACTAATCCGATCACAGTAATGTAATTTGACCCAAGTGTCGGTCTATGTCGTTCCTAAAAATGTTAGCAAACACCAACTACAAATTAAAGATAAATTGATTTAGCAAAATGAACTCTTATGTAATTCAAAATGTGACAAAAGAACAATGATTTGTCTTACACAAGATTGTGGTCTAACAGAATGACTCTTGACCTCATGGGGTCAAATAACTTGGATGACCGGGGGAAGGGAAGAGAAGACTCAACCATGTGCAGAGAGAAATCACACTGCTTGGAGACTGAGTTCAATACAAATTAAACCATACGACTTGTAGTCTGGCTTCAATAAAAATGTAACAAGACAAGGCCAGTTCATAACACACAAATTGTCCTCTTTGTATGTCTAATCTAGGTAGAATAATCCACTATTATATTTAATTTGAATGTACTTCATATACTCAGTAAACCTCTTTTTACTTTCCCTCAACGTTACTGTATGCAATTAAGTTCCTCTGAAATCTAATTAAGTACAATTCTCAGTTAATGACAAATACCACGAAATTCACAATGCAATGCAATGGTAACAAGCAGTTCTCAAACCTCTCATAAAACCACAATGTGACGTAACTGTATCCTACAAAAACTATGCCAAAAACAACAAATTATAGTTTCTTATTTATTTCAATATATCTTACTACATCAAATCACACATTGATGTATTAGTTTTCACTGTTATTCCTTCCAACTTCAGTTCTAAGTCAAATGAGCAAAACAGGAAAACCCTCCTTGACCATCTTAGATTAATGTTTTATCTACTTCCTTATTCTATTATTTTTTCAATTGTTTATCTAAGTTGTGTTACAAGCATGGTTAGATTTGTAACAGAATACAATACTAACTGTATTTAGCGCTATATTTGAAAAACAAGTAATCTGATTATAGTTAATGAATATATTTTTTAACACTTAAAGGAAGTATTGGTGGAAAAGTTTCCTCACATAATGTAATCTTCATTACTAAAGCTAAAACCTAAAGAAATCATCACGGAACAGTTTTCTGTCCTTACCACTTAATTGTTTCAATAAAAACTAAAAAGCATTGTGAAAACTCCCACTCTTGAGAACATTTCAACACTTTATTCCATCTAAGCGCTAATGTTTATGACAGACACGCCCTATTAATCCAAAACGGTCTTTAATGGTATCAATTGTGAACTTTCTTAATATGAATTGTAAATGCAACGTATGTTCTCTTTAGAACACAGATAGGATAGTTGCAGCTGAAACTGGTTAACAGCAGCTTTCTGACAACCTAGATAAGCATGTAGGTCTTATATCTAGTAATATATTTTATTTCATGTTTTTACTCATAAAACAATATGACATTGTCCAGAATAGTAGTTAACTTTATATAACTTTTACTCTTTCCAATCTTTTCAAACATCTTAATTCTCTTGTCTCTCTCTATTTCCTCACTGTGCCCTGGGGCTGCCTGCTCCTGCACAAGCTTCTCTCATGAATCACCTCTGTGTTTATCCAACCGTGTGAGATGGCATTCCAGGAGAAGGGGGGCTTTCTTGAAACAAGAATGACTTCGTATTTCTTTATCTGACTAAGGCTTTCCTGTGTTCAATAATATATATATATATATATATATATATATATATATATATATATATATATATGCACCTAAATATATCCTCCACGCTGTCTGTTCAGCTTTTAAGATGCAATATTTCTTTCAACAGAATGGGCGTTAAACCCAACAGAACAAGAGAAATCCGTTAATTTCAATGGCTTTTGAAGTTCACGTTTCTGCTCTTGGATTTAAACATATAATGCAACTGCCGGCTCCTAAGAGACAGGAAAGCATTATTCTATTTTGTTCTGGATGGAGTCTTTAGAAAACCACTGAACATCCCCGATGAGTTAGCCGTCTCGATTTCTGAAAAAACCCACGGGGTTTTTCACCTTCGTCTTACACTCTTCATCGCTTCACGTGTAGCTAACGAGTTTAGCCGTATGATTCTGAAAAATCTACGGGGCCTTTCACCTTACTCTTAACACCTCGTTGCTTTATTTATTTATAACTTACCTATCTATGCTAAAAATATGTATTGCATTATACCGTCAATGACACCTGGAAATATCCTTGACAACTCTAACTTTTAGCTTAGCCAATTTACAGACCTTCGATAGAAACAGGCGTCCGTTTTACCTTTTAGTTTTAGGATCCTTAAGTTGTCAGACTATTCCAGATATCTCCTCCATCCGCTGGCTGCTCGTGCTTTCCTCTAAAAAAACCCATTCATGGCGTCATCACGTCGGGGTCACCAAATTGTTGGCGCAGATATCTCTGCTCTGCGCCGATCCTATAGGAGTGTCCTTTAAAAGAGGGAAAACTCAAAACAGCCAGGATGAGGGTTAAACAATAATCTGTTTTAATGATAAACGGTAATAATACAATACACTTTCAAAGGGGTGGGGCGGGCCCCCACTCCCTGTTCTGGTTCTGATGCCGGGAGATCCTTTCATCTGGACGGCAGGAGAAAATAAGAGAAAGAACCAAAAAATAGAATAGCTTATATGCAGAAAATAAACCCAGGAGGAGCTGTGGTCAGTTTCTCATTGGGAGATTCAAAAAAGATGTCTTCTCTTAGCGAATCAGCGCGTGCCAGCGGGGGGTAATAAACCATTGTCTCTGAGCTGATAATAAAAAACATCTGGTGTCTGTTATCTCCTTTTCCTGCATAGATTTTCACACCCCCTTGCTCATTCCAGAGACTTGTTCACAAAGATATACTTATTAATACTCTCATATTTCCAGCTTTTGTTTACACACTGCTATTACTAATACAAAGTAATTAAACACATATATACCATTCAAGATATGTAGACTTCCCTGAAACATGACATACTGGAGACCTTAAGCAGAAGAACTCTCATCCACCCCGCCTGCTTAACTTCCCCTCCCCCAGAGTAATAAAACCTGTTTAGCACCCAGGCATGTTTGAAGCAAGTTTAGTCCTCACATTTATGAAAGGATAAAACAGAGAAATCAATACAAAACACAAACACAGGTATTGTTTGAACAGTATTCACTTAACTGCTACTATTGATAATTACCAGAGAAACTCCAGGGCCTCTTTCAATATCTGGAAATTGCAACAAGACTTTCTGCCATTTCTAATGTAACACTCTTCCCAAATATCAGATTATAATAATCTTCAGCCCTTGTGGATAGAAATTCAGAGGCTACTGACACTGGGGGGTTAGTTAGTCTGTCGACGGTAGCAAACAAGGCACGTGCATTGTTTTTGTTTTTGGTAATGATGTCAGAGAAGAACGATTGTCGTGCGTTTTTCAATTCCAAATTATAAAGGCCAAGTCTCTCTTTATAGATTTCAAAGTGAACCTGGAGATTTGTTTTTCGCCACCTGCGTTCAGCTTTTCGACATTCTCTTTTTTCTGTTTTCACGGTCATGGCCTTTCTCCATGGAGATATTTTCTTGCCAGACACTTCCTTTACCTTAGTTGGAGCAATGGCATCTACAACATTTTGAATTTTTGAATTCAAATGATCTACTAGCTCAGGGGTGGCCAACCCGCGGCTCTCGAGCCGCATGCGGCTCTTTGCCTAGTTTCATGCGGCTCTTCAGATCATATCGAATTGTCTATGTGTGAGTTTGGGGGAGAGACACTGACTCCTGACTAGTGTTGCACAGTGTACCGATACTTGAAAGGTACCGCGATACCCTGCCGTTAAAAACGTTACTATTCCTCCGTTTCATTAGTATCGGTACTTTAAGAATGACGGGGGAAAGTACTCCGGTGAGAAAGCGCCGTTTAATAAGAGCCGTGTGTGTTCAGCGCTCTGCTTCCACTCCCTGCACTGCAGCCGTGCCTGCAGTCCCGCCCCTCTCAAGCACGCTCAAGTGCCTCCCCTCTCTCGTGCACGCGCTAGCTGCCAGAGCATGTGAGAAAACGAGAAGCATGGCTGCACGTGGGAGTGCAACTGCCGCTGCGCCTCGGCTTGTTGACAAAAAAGACGCCAGAAGCGAAATTTGGAAGTATTTGAGCTATATCTCTGACAGCGAGGGCAAGCCTACGGACACCACAAGGCCTGTCTGTAAGAAATGTATTAATTTGATTTCATACGAATTCTTGTCATTTATTGTATTTATTGTTCTCATTGTTTAAAAGTTTGTGTTATGGTTATGGTTCTGGTTCTGGTGTGAAATATAGCACAATAATTACATTTAAGACTGTTTCCCTTTTTTTAAGAAAAGTATCGAAAAAGAATCGGAATCGCAATTCTTGACTTGGTATCTAAACCAAAATGTTGGTATCGTGACAACACTAGCTACTCCTGACAGTTAAACCTGATATTTAGTAAGTCTGTTAAGTATTGAATGCTGATCATTCTGACGTAATTTGGCCGGTCAAAGTTGTTTGGGCTCGGATAAAATCGCTCCGTTACTTTCGTCCCGTGTTTCTTTCGTCCCGGCTCTCTCTACGTGTGTATGTGTGGTGTCAGGTGTCAGTATGAGAGGATGACAGCGCGTCTAATTTTTATGTGGCCCCAGAGCCAATCACAATAATACCTGTGATGCAGTGAACCAATCACCTTTGAGGGGGGGGAAACCTATCGTTGATTAAACACTATCCAGTGTTTCCCCTACCATTGTCTTGGAGGGGCGCTGCGCCCCGCGAACGGAGCCCCGCGCCCCCCCCTGAAATTCAAGGTGTTTAAAAAATATATATAATTATTATTATTTTTTTAATATATATATAGCACCAAATTGCAAATAATCTATAACTACTGTCACTTTTCACATTGAACATGTGCTCTTTTATTAAATAAACTAAACGCTTTCATTTTAAGTTGTGAGTTTAGTGTTTTTGACCCTAAGAAACACTGATGCATTAATCAATAACAATAATCCACAGCTCCTCTCTCTGCTCCTGAGGATTTAAAGAATAGATTTCCCAATGCCACAAAAATGCATCAGTGTCGTGGTTGAAATCTTGTCTCCAGAAAACCAAAAACTGAAACAAGCGGTATCAGTGACTGTGTGTTTGATGTGGCTCTTTGCAGTAAAATAGAAAAAATGTGGCTCTTAACCTCTGACTGGTTGGCCACCCCTGTACTAGCTCATTTACTGAGATGTTAGCAGAGGCAAGTGTGGAAGAAAAATTCTGAGTAAACATTTCCCTAGTATTTTCAGTTAAATATCGCTTTGTGGTTACCTCCTTTTGAACATTTTTGTGAACAGAAATAGAGCTCTCAAAGAAAACACAGGAATGATCAGAGAGTGCAACATCAGTCACCACAACCTTAGAGATATTCAGACCCTTTGAGATAATTAAGTCCAGAGTGTGCCCCTTATTGTGCGTGGGCTCCGTCACATACTGAGTCAGTTCATAGCTATCAAGAACACAAAACAGTTATTTTGCCCCTCTGTCCTGGGGGTTGTCAACATGGATGTTAAAATCACCAACAATGACTAAACGGTCAAAGTCAATACACACTATAGACAGCAGTTCAGTAAAGTCATCATAAAAGCTTGCACAGTATTTGGGTGCTCTATAGATATTTAGGAACAGAGCTCGAGAGGAGCATTTCAGCTGAAGGGCCACATATTCAAAAGAATCAAAGTTCTCATAAGATGTCTTCATGCATTGAAGGGAATCATTGAACAGAATAGCAACTCCACCCCCTTTCTTATGCATTCTTTCCTGACTCATAAAACTAAAGTTGGGAGGGGTTGATTCGATAAGAACAGCTGCACTGTTATTTTGTTCAATCCAAGTTTCTGTTAAAAACATAAAATCGAGATTGTGCTCAGTGATAAAATCATTGATTTAAAATGTTTTTCCTGCCAAAGACCTGACATTTAATAAAGCTAGTTTAAGTTTGTTAAACACACTATCAGTCATGTTTTTTGTAACAAGCTGTGGCTGATATGGAATCACTGCTAAATTAGATAAACTCACACAAACGTTTGAGCGCTTCCTGTATCTAAGATGATTCACCGCTCTTAATCTATTACCTATCAACACAGATATCGGCAAAGCTATAGGCAGGCAGGGCCCCGGCATGTCCTGGAAAGAGTTAAGAGTGCCATACGCCCTTGAGCCTGGACCCAGCACACATCAGTAAGCATTTTGTACACACACATCCTTATCAGGCTTCGGAGACTGCAGATGCTTTCTTGATGAAGACGGGGGAGATGGTTAACGTAGGCACAGTGATGGAGACGGGGGAGATGGTGCGGGGATAGAAGACATGCTGCCAGGGGGGGGAGGTGGTTGACGTAGGCTCGGTGATAAAGACGGGGGAGATGGTGCGCGTCTCTGCGGTGATTTTGGTGGGCGTCGTTGAGGAGCGGGGGTAAAGGACATGCTGCCAGCTCTGCATATCGCCTTAGTTTGGTTATTGAACTCCAGGAAGGAATCAGTGCCAACCCTCTGTATCGCCTTCATGTGTTCAACGATCTCCAGGAGGGTGGGCGAGGGTGAAAGGGTGAACGGAGTATCCTCAAATGCGTTGACAGGGGGGGGGGGGGGGTGAAAGGCAGTGGAGACTACTCCATGTGTCTCATAGGTCTCCCATAATCAGAACATTCCTCAGGCGGGTGCAGTGATAATTCTTCAGGGTTTTCTGCGCGATGTGTTGTGTCTTTCTCCTGTTTTGATTCCTCTTGCCGCTTGTCCTTGGCAGAGGGAACAGATTGATGACGCAGGCAGTTCAATATGTTAGAGATAAACAATTTCACTCCTGACTTGTTCAGGCAAACTCCATTTGCCTTGAAAAGATGTCTGCGATCCCAGAAAAAGTTAAAATGGTCAATAAAATGGACAGAATGGTCAATACAGACAGTTGAAAGCCAGGTGTTCAGTGCAAACAATCTGCTGAATCTCTCCACTCCTCTTCTGACTGGCGGTAGAGGGCCACTGATGAACACCTCCGCATTTAGAGAGCTGACAGTTTCCAACAAACATTTAAAGTCTTCTTTCAGCACTTCTTACTCTTGTTTCACAACATCATTTGTTCCAATGTGTAGTACCACATTCTTCACAGTCGGATGTTCAGTCCCAATGTACAGGATCTTCTCAGCCAAGTCAGAGAACACATCCTTGGGAAAACCGAGTACTTTGGTGTTGTTCTTATTACACAGACCTTTTACATCTCTTACAGCAGAGTCACCCACAATCAGAGTTTCAGGCCCAGTCGTTAGCTTTCCCTCTAGCCTTTTACTTTTGGAGTAGCTATTGGTCCTTACCCTGCTGTGTGAAGAGGACAGGTTATCCAGGTCATCAGAAAGAGATCTCCGGTTCTCGGTCAGCGGAGCGTATCTGTTCTGGATTGGCACACTTGGTGGTTTAGGAGGATTGTTTGTAATTCTCCCTTTAGCAGCTGTCCACTGCTGTTTCCTAGTATGAATAGGGGTTGAAAAGGCGCTCTTCCTGGATGATAACAATGCAGACCAGCCGGTCGCATCACAGATTTCAGAGCGCTGGGCTCTGCCTGTTATCCGTCCTCCCAAATCCCATGGAAATGATTTACTCTTAGGCTTTGCACCCAGAGAGTTCCAGGGAGGACTACCACTTGTAGATTTATTACCCAGTACACAGCCCTCCTGTTCCTTGGAATCCTTGTAGCTGATAACTAGCTGTGAGTTAGCATACACTTCTCCATTATTTTGCAACACTGGTAAAGTGTTGTCATTCCCACGACATAGTCCATTCACTTCCACGTTAACTTCCAACCATTGCATTTTCATTTCCAACACAGCCATCTTCTGTATAAGTTTGTGGAAGTCATCTATAGAGAACGGAGGCATTTTACTGCTAACTAGCTTAAGCTAAATAGCATGCAGTAGCCTACCAGGCTTTAGCTGTTGCTAGGCCACGCTACTGTAAGACTGAGGTCGTCGTAAAAATGTTGAAATATGGCTGAAACCCTCCGTCTATTTACGACGGGTGCTATTGAACACTAACCAGTAGTTGTATGGAAATATCTGGTACAGTTCTATTTTAAATGAGATTTCATTAGACATCGGCCTACCTCTTCTCTGATACAGTCACATTCCGAATGGGGGAGAAGTGGCACAAAAGCCTATAAGTTAAGAATGCTCACTCTGATGGTCATTATATTTGGAGAGGGAAATACCAGGTGGCTGAACTACATCACCAAATAGTCAGAATATGAGTAACCCAAAACAATAAAGTGTATTAGTTCTAATTTGCAAGCCTCTAAAACATAGGTGTAAATAATACAGGTTTTATTGAAACTTGAACCTTAATTCAAAGTACAGTATACAAATCATCAAATAATTCTGTGAGAGGTCAAGTATATACAGTGGGGCAAAAAAGTATTTAGTCAGCCACCAATTGTGCAAGTTCTCCCACTTAAAAAGATGAGAGAGGCCTGTAATTGTCATCCTACAGTAGGTACACTTCAACTATGAGAGACAGAATGGGGGGAAAGAATCCAGGAAATCACATTGTAGGATTTTTAATGAATGAATTGGTAAATTCCTCTGTAAAATAAGTATTTGGCCACCTACAAACAAACAAGATTTCTGGCTCTCACAGACCTGTAACTTCTTCTTTAAGAGCCTCCTCTGTCCTCCACTCGTTAACTGTATTAATGGCACCTTTTTAACTCGTTATCAGTATAAAATACACCTGTCCACAACCTCAAACAGTCACACTCCAAACTCCACTATGGCCAAGACCAAAGAGCTGTCAAAGGACACCAGAAACAAAATTGTAGACCTGCACCAGGCTGGGAAGACTGAATCTGCAATAGGTAAGCAGCTTGGTGTGAAGAAATCAACTGTGGGAGCAATTATTAGAAAATGGAAGACATACAAGACCACTGATAATCTCCCTCGATCCGGGGCTCCACGCAAGATCTCACCCCGTGGGGTCAAAATGATGACAAGAACGGTGAGCAAAGATCCCAGAACCACACGGAGGGACCTAGTCAATGACCTGCAGAGAGCTGGGACCAAAGTAACAAAGGCTACCATCAGTAACACACTACGCCGCCAGGGACTCAAATCCTGCAGTGCCAGACGTGTCCCCCTGCTTAAGCCAGTACATGTCCAGGCCCGTCTGAAGTTTGCTAGAGAGCATTTAGATGATCCAGAAGAGGATTGGGAGAATGTCATATGGTCAGATGAAACCAAAATAGAACTTTTTGGTAAAAACTCAACTAGACGTGTTTGGAGGAGAAAGAATGCTGAGTTGCATCCAAAGAACACCATACCTACTGTGAGACATGGGGGTGGAAACATCATGCTTTGGGGCTGTTTTTCTGCAAAGGGACCAGGACGACTGATCCGTGTAAAGGAAAGAATGAATGGGGCCATGTATCGTGAGATTTTGAGTGACAACCTCCTTCCATCAGCAAGGGCATTGAAGATGAAACGTGGCTGGGTCTTTCAGCATGACAATGATCCCAAACACACCGCCCGGGCAACGAAGGAGTGGCTTCGTAAGAAGCATTTCAAGGTCCTGGAGTGGCCTAGCCAGTCTCCAGATCTCAACCCCATAGAAAATCTATGGAGGTAGTTGAAAGTCTGTGTTGCCCAGCGACAACGCCAAAACATCACTGCTCTAGAGGAGATCTGCATGGAGAAATGGGCCAAAATACCAGCAACAGTGAAAACCTTGTGAAGACTTACAGAAAACGTTTGACCTCTGTCATTGCCAACAAAGGGTAGATAACAAAGTATTGAGATGAACTTTTGTTATTGACCAAATACTTATTTTCCACCATCATTTGCAAATAAATTCTTTAAAAATCAGACAATGTGATTTTCTACATTTTTTTTTCTCATTTTGTCTCTGATAGTTGAGGTATACCTAGGATGAAAATTACAGGCCTCTCTCATCTTTTTAAGTGGGAGAACTTGCACAATTGGTGGCTGACTAAATACTTGTTTGCCCCACTGTAGATACTAGAATATAATGTTAAATGTCAGGTTCCTCAGAAACGTTAGGGGACACATGTTGACATTCTGCACAGCAGGTGCAGAGCTCCGTCCAGGGAAGGCCAACAGAGAGGCACTGGCACTTTCCACTCTCTCCACACTTTGCATCTTTGCAAGTGAGTAATGTCTCTCACTTCTGTAGGTGCTGGGGGTTTTGTAAATAGCACTGGTTGAATGGCCCCATTTCTGACAATCCACCCCTTGCCAATAGAACTCCAGAACAAGGGGTTGGGTTCGGGCTGTGACACCATATCGCTGTCTGAAACATTGCTCTTTACATGTTGTTGAAATGCATCCTCTGTTGGCGGCAGATTTTCCGAGGCTGCATCTGTTGTTGATGCAATTATGAACCTGAGTTCTTCCAAGTTTGTGCACATCAGTCCAATTTCCTTTTTTCCATATAGCAGAAGCGCAAATTCTCTTGCGACTGGCAAAGACTCTTCCAAGCTGGCAGAGAGTCCAAAATATGCCAGATCTTTGAGCTCGCTGAGATGGGTCTTGAGTTTGGTGAATGCTTTTGTCTTTCCTATTCTGTACAAACTACTTGTTGTGCCACAGCCAGTGAGTGCACGACATGCTGGTAGACAGTTAGATATGTGGTTGCCGCCCAGCTTCAGGACCATCTCCAACTAAACGGCCATAACATCCTCCTTCAGCGCCTCGAACACACCATCGGACTCTCTGACTCCGCCCTGAGCTGGTTCCAGTCATACCTGTCTGGAAGAACAGAGTACGTCTCCTTGGGAGGTGCGAGGTCCCAGACACACCCTGTTACCTGTGGTGTCCCTCAAGGGTCGGTCCTCGGGCCCACTCTGTTCACCCTGTATACTCTGCCCCTTGGCCATGTCATCAGCCAGCATGGAATATCATTCCATTGCTGGGTGATGACACGCAGCTATATATAAAGACAGACCCTATCCTACATGCATCCTCACTGTCACCATCATCATCACCGTTCCCATCAACATCATTTAACACCTGCATTGAGGAGATAAGGGCTTGGACGCAACAAAACTTCCTGCAGCTAAATAGCTCCGAGGCTACAGAGGCTATTTTAGTTGGCACCCCAAACCAGGTCCAGTCATCCCCCAAAACCCACATCACCTTTTCTGGCCAAAACATACCCCTCTCCACACCAACCTGGGTGTAAGATTTTACCGACATCTGACCTTTGACACCCACATCAAACACCTGGTCCATGCCTTCGTTTCCTCAAGGCTTAACTATTGTAACGCTCTCCTTATCAGGACTCCTAGCGGGAGCCTTCAGAAGCTCCAATACGTACAGAACAGTGCCGCTAGGATCCTGATGAGGGTGAGAAAGTACAACCACATCACACCCGTCCTTCATTCCCTCCACTGGCTTCCTGTCTCATTCAGGATTGAATACAAGATCTCACTACTGACCCATCAGTGCATCCACGGGAATGCTCCTCCATACCTGAAAGAACTACTCACATCACAAACCTCCACACGCAACCTCCGTTCCACAACAAACCATCTGCTTCGCCCCCCCAGGACCAAACTCTGCACAATGGGGGATCGAGCTTTCTGTGCAGCTGCTCCTCACCTGTGGAATTCCCTCCCAGACCACCTGAGGACTCCACAGACCACCTGAGGACTCCACAGACCACTGAAGCCTTTAAGAAAGGCCTAAAAACCTTTCTTTCAAAAAAAGCCTTTGATTAAACTTTTGTTTATTTTGATTGTTTCTTACACCTCCTGTAGCACTTTGGGATTGCTTTTAGTAATGAAAGGTGCTTTACAAATACAATTTATTATTATTATGTCTTTTCCAATTTTCTCACATGTGGTGTTGATGGGGACATATGTCTCTCTCATTCCATGGCCTGCATGCATGTACAAAAGAGCTTGCATAATATATGAGGAGTACTTCCACACCTGTGTGATCAGACCTCACAATAGTGCGGGAATATGACTCTGCAAGATGTATGGCATGGAGCTCCATCCTTGTGTCTGTCTCCTCCTGTCAAACTGCTGACTCCAGCTGTGCAGATACTCTTCACCTCCTCCCCTTCGTCACATCCTGAGTGTAGTCTCTGTGGGGCAGCAGTGACAATGTAGTTGCTCACAAACATGCACAGTGCAGTCTTGTTTCTACTACTCCTCAAGTACTTCCTGTAGTTTGGGACATTTGTTTTGCTTTAGGTTATAACCGTTAAGATCTGTCTGTGTTGTGTTTTGTCTTGTCTAGATCTGTCTTTGGTTTTCTGTCTGCGTTGTGTCTTGTCTAGATCTGTCTTTGGTTTTCTGTCTGCATTGTGTCTTGTCTAGATCTGTCTTTGGTTTTCTGTCTGCGTTGTGTTTTGTCTTGTTTAGATCTGTCTGTGGTTCCCTGTCGTTAGTTTCCCTGGTGTGTCTAATTTACCTGATTGTGTTCACCTGGTGTCCCTGTGTTTTCTCCTCCCTCCTCATCTGTGTCTTGTTTGTTTGATTAGTCTTGTGTGTATTTAAGTTCTGGTTTTTCTGTCTGTCTTTGTCGGTTAGTCTTGTGTTTTGACTTGGTCTGTGGTGAGTGTTCTGTTCTGTTCTGTATTTGTTAATAGTTGAGCCTTGAAATAAAGGAGCTATTTTTTGTCACTTTAATCTGCATTTGGGTCCTGCTTCCTGCACAGACCGTAATATTACGAACCAACCTGAGCTATGGGCCCAGCAGATCCGTTTGAGCAGGAACTTTTGGATTTTTCCTTTTCTTTGTCTGTCTGCGCTCATCGATGGATAGGAGTGGTCAGGGTAAAGCAGTGAGAGGCTGCTATGGCTGAGGCACAACAGATGGCTATGGAGAAGCCAGATTTAGTGAAGTTCTTACCTGGCTGGATTTTGGACTTCCTCTCAGTGTGTGATTCCCGGCCTGCTAGCCCCAGGCATGCTAGCACCCTGCCTCCCAACTTGGTGCCGTACGCCTCGGTGTGTTCCGTCTGGAGTCGGCCTCTGCTTCTTCCCCAGTTCCTGCTCCTGTCCAGGAGCCATTCTCTGGAACTCGTCTGGCTTTTGGAGGTCCACGGAGCCTCCAAAAGGTTCTTAAGAGAAGGAGTCGCAGGTCAAGGCTAGCAGCCCTAGCCCCGGAGGCCATGCTTTGAGCTCCAGTACAGGCCCCAGCAGCCATGGTTCCAGCCCCAGCAGCCATGGTGCCGTCCCCGGTTCTGGCCCCAGCAGACCCAGTTCTGGCCCCAGCAGCCATGGTCCCGGCCCCAGCAGCCATGGTCCCAGCCCCAGCAGCCATGGTCCCGGCCCCAGTTCTGGCCCCAGCAGCCATGGTCCCGGCCCCAGTTCTGGCCCCAGCAGCCATGGTCCCGACCCCAGTTCTGGCCCCAGCAGCCATGGTCCCGGCCCCAGTTCTGGCCCCACCAGCCATGGTCCCGGCCCCAGTTCTGGCCCCAGCAGCCATGGTTCCGGCTTCAGTACCGGCCCCAGAAGCCATGGGCTCGACTCCAGTTTCGGCTACAGGGCTGGCTCCCCAGCCGACGCCCCTCTCAAGTCACCTCTCGAGTTCCCTCTCGAAATTCCTCTCGAGTCACCTCTCGAGTTCCCACTCAAGTCCCTACTCATGTGCCGTTGGAGGTCCCGCAGACTACTCTTCTGCCGGGGGTCCTGCCAACCCCATGTCCTGAGCCGTTGGAGGTCCCGCAGTCTGCTCTTCTGCCGGGGGTCCTGCCAACCCTATGTCCTGTACTGTTGGAGGTTCCGCTGGGGGTCCTGCCAACCCTTTGTCCTGTCCCATTGGGGTCCCGCCGACTACTCTCCTGCCGGGGGTCCTGCCAACCCTATGTCCTGTCCCGTTGGGGGTCCTGCCGACTACTCTCCTGCCGGGGGTCCTGCCAACCCTAAGTCCTGTGCCGTTGAAGGTCCCGCAGATTGCTCATCTGCCAGGGGTCCTGCCAACCCTATGTCCTGTACCGTTGGAGGTTCCGCTGGGGGTTCTGCCAACCCTTTGTCCTGTCCCGTTAGGGGTCCCGCCGACTACTCTCCTGCCGGGGGTCCTGCCAACCCTAAGTCCTGTGCCGTTGGAGGTCCCGCAGACTGCTCATCTGCCAGGGGTCCTGCCAACCCTGTGTCCTGTCCCGTTGGAGGCCCCGCCGACTATTCTTCTGCCGGGGGTCCTGCCAATCCCTTGTCCTGTTCCGTTGGAGGTCCCGCCGACTACTCTTCTACCGGGGGTCCTGCCAACTCTATGTCCCGTGCCTTTGGAGGTTCCGCTGGGGATCCTGCCAGCTCTATGTCCAGTCCAGTTGGAGGTCCTGCCATCACCGGTCCTGCCGGGGGTACTGCCAACCCCTTGTCCAGTGCCGTTGGAGGCCCCGCCATCATCTGTCTCGCCGGGGGTGCTGCCAACTCCTGGTCCTCTTCCGTGGGGGATCCTGCCGAAGCCTGTCCCACCGGCTCCGGTTCCTGTTTGGCCGACACCGGGTCCTGCCCGGCCTCCGGAGCTGTTTGGCCTTCGCCCCACCCTGAACTCTGCCTTGCCCCTGGGCCGTCCGCCCGAGTCCCCCTTTTTGAACTCTGCCTTGCCCCCGGGCCGTCCGCCCGAGACCCCTTCCTTGAACTCTGCCTTGCCCCCGGGCCGTCCGCCCGAGTCCTCCTTTTTGAACTCTGCCTTGCCCCCGGGCCGTCCGCCCGAGACCCCTTCCTTGAACTCTGCCTTGCCCCCGGGCCGTCCGCCCGAGACCCCTTCCTTGAACTATGCCTTGCCCCCGGGCCGTCCGCCCGAGACCCCATCCTTGATCTCTGCCTTGCCCCCGGGCCGTCCGCCCGAGACCCCTTCCGGGTCCACCGCTTTCAGCCCAATTTCACATAAACTAATACTAATTTCACCGTTAGTATAAGATAAAACTATGGGTTGATGCGCCCTTAGCATTCGCCTATACTGCCTATGCCGAGGGCCGGCCCTGATTTGGTCAATAACAAAAGTTCATCTCAATACTTTGTTATATACCCTTTGTTGGCAATGACAGAGGTCAAACGTTTTCTGTAAGTCTTCACAAGGTTTTCACTGTTGCTGGTATTTTGGCCCATTCCTCCATGCAGATCTCCTCTAGAGCAGTGATGTGTTGGGGCTGTCGCTGGGCAACACAGACTTTCAACTCCCTCCAAAGATTTTCTATGGGGTTGAGATCTGGAGACTGGCTAGGCCACTCCAGGACTCCTAGGATGAAAATTACAGGCCTCTCTCATATTTTTAAGTGGGATAACTTGCACAATTGGTGGCTGAAATCTCATTTGCAATAGAACTGTACCAGATATTTCCATACAACTACTGGTTAGTGTTCAATAGCACCCTAGACAATTCAGTAATGGTATATCTTTTAGGGATTTCTGTTTTTCTGATAAATGAGAGAAAAGTGATTGAGTCCTACGTTCCTATCACCAAAAAGTACAATTTCCGTCTAAATTAAAGCTAGGTTTACAGGACTATAATTCAGTATTTCTTTAGTTAAATAATTGTCTGACTATTTGGTCCTACATCTACCTGGTTCATACCTCAGCAAATCTGAAGAAGAAAATAGTGGTCATTCTCAAGTTATGGGCTTTCTTGTCACCTTTCCCACATTCGGCCTGGTCTAATTTGGCTATTTTTCAGGGATTGGGGTAGTTGTAAAGAACAACCAAAAAAACATTTTTTTCCCCCAAAATAAAATTTGACAACAATCAATTTCATTAATAGTCTCCTATTAATGAAATTGATTGTTGTCAAATTTTATTTTGGGGGAAAAAATGTAAAGATAAGAAATCATTGTTGTCATTTGTTCTACCTCGGGTAGGGGTATCTCGAAAACTAAAGCCTTTTTTGAGGACTTGCTGCTGGACTATAAGTATGTAGTGGCGTAGAACATGTGTTGGTAAATATGTTACTTTGTTACATTTGTTTGTTATCAAGAAAAATGTGTTCCGTGAAAGTAAAGCAAGTTCATAATTAAATAGACATCGTGAGGTATTTATTTTCAGTACAGTTTATGTTGAAACCGTTAGAGAGAGTGGCACACTTGTTAGCCTGTTCCATTCTTCTTCGTTTTCCGTAGCCGTGGCTTGGAAGTATACTTGCTTCGTTTCTGAAGGAAGTGACTTGGAAGTACGCGACTACCAAGCCAGCATCCTCGCGATTGAGAAACGGCCACAGACACACAAACACTTGCTAACAGCAGAGCCGGCCCCACCCATTAAGCGACATAAGCGGCCGCTTAGGGCCCCGTAGCCACTAAGGGGCCCCCTAGAAGAAAAAATCTCAGTACACCGTCGCCGTGATAAGTATGTTTAATTAATTGTGTTAATATGCCTACTCTCAAAGTCATGTATTATATTATTGAGTCAATAATATATTACATTAACCGTGCTTTACCTGAACCTCATCATGACACTAGAGAGGACGGCAGGATTGTAATTTCCCGTGTTCAGCGAATGCAACAGAGGCAAGACACCAGACCAACCAGAGAGTTGAATGGAAATAAACATCTGTCTTATTGGCTGACAGGTACCTATCCTATGAGCTGTGACAATGTTTAAACTGTCAGTCGGACTCAGAGTTTTTGAAGATGGACATAAGAATATTTGTTCTTATAAAAGACGACAATTCTCAAGTGGTGGCTCACACAACAACCCCAGAGCCACCACCTGAGCCAGGTGAACAACGAATGTAAATGTCAGTAAACTTCCAAGTTATGTGAACATGTAAGCAAAGCATAAATTACAGCTACGTTGACGTTACTTTGAATCGCGGGGGTACGCTAAACCGTTATCAAGTAGCTATAGCTAGCCAGATACATTAAATAAACACTTTGTCATACAATCTAAATGTTGTGTTTTTTAGCGTTACTTGGTGATTTCAAAGAAAGCTCTCTGGGAAATGTTGACTTACTGTTCGACATGAAGCTAGAAGCTACCTTACAATACACAGTTGATCCGGAGTCCTGTCAGTTAAAGTGTTTCATAGTTAGCTTAGCTAAGCATCAACCTAGCACTGAAATATATGGATGTTATGTGACAGTATTTCTGAGAAAAGGTCAGCTGAAATGGTGACATAGTTGCCACTGCTTTACGTGTCAACAGCATTTTTGAACGTGCCATAACAACACCTGAATTTAAATGTGCAACCTCTTTTTGTGACAGATTTTTGCAAGAAATTATAATTCTCCGGTATGATATTCCTATTGACAGCTAGTTTCTATGTGAACATTATGAGATGGACAGCCAGAGAGAATAAATGAAAAACAATTATGAAATACTATATGACAAAACAAGAATACAGTTTAAGTGATTTGTAAAATATCCATAAAGAAAAATCTGTTTACAGTTCTGTTTCATATGGGTGTTGAGAGATGTATCCATATATCTCTTAATGTTGCTCTCCAAGTTGCTCTCCAAGTACAGATCGATGCTTTTAACTTATTCAAATATTTTTCCCTCTCTGTCTGTGTCTGTGTATTCTCTTGTTCCGATTAACCCAGCCAAATCTTTTTTCTTGTTTTGTATCTATATCTACGCCGGGATCCGGAGTCGAGGCTGATCCTCTTGCTGTAATCCTGTGTCTTGGATCCTCTATCCTGAGTTCTGGATTAAGTCGTGGACTTCGGGTCGTGGCTGAACCTGTCTCTGCGGTCCTGCCTTGGGTCTTGTCATGCTGCTTCCCTGATGGCTTCCACAGGATTGTAGCTGACATCCTCGTGGATTCATCTTCTTATTACAGACACATGCATTTCCTAACATTCGGTCTATATGCTGTAAAATGTATTATCTCTTCTGTGAGGGAATCATTTTGTCTTTACTCCTAAATGTCAAAGAATAATTCTCCCTTACTCGTAAGATATTTAACCTTTCTGCCTGTTGACATTTACGACGAACCCTAAGTCTGTTATCTGTCTTAAGGAATGGGAAGTCTCAGCTATTGTTGACATTACCTGTTTTATGACCGGTCAACTCTCGGTCACAGAGCCATAGAGTCAGATAAGTGAGTCAGTGTCTCCAGGTGTTCACGGATACCTTCCCCCAATATATTTTTTTCACTCTCTGTAAACTAGTTAAAAGGACTACCAAGATGCGAGGCTGATCATAATTGACATGACAACCCACCTGTGCAGTCAGAACCTTTTGCTGCTGTGACTTGTGATATGAATTCTCCGGCCGATGCTTGTAATAAACTACCAGTGTTTGACATCAAAGCTCCAACTCTCCTCGTGTCTCTCTGAGTCCTGACTCTCCATTGCTGCAGAAGTTTCCCTTACAAATTGGCGTTCTCGGCAGGATACCAATACATCTTCAGAACTGGTAAGTGCAATTTCAAATCCACATTTGGACATTGCCTTACCAGAATCTGTGATTGACGGTATCCTAAAATTACCTGTGAAACCGAGCGGTTGTGTTTCATGTTTTGGTTGATGAACATTTGGCTGATTGCCTCTGTGCATGCTGCTTGGGACGAAAATACCATACAAGCATGCACAGCTTATGTTCAGAGTAACCTTAAAGAAATACATCAGTAAAGTGGAGCTTCTGTTTGAAAGCAATGTAAAGATTTGTTTCGGACAAATCGCCGAATTCTGGGGGTTTCAGCGGCCAACACAGCAGTTAAAAATAAGCAGCCCGAGATATTTCCCCCCATCACCTCTGTCAGCACGGGGCCAGCAGCAGCCGCGGGGGTGTGTGTAAATAATCCCCCGTTGTTGGGTGGCTGCAGCCGTGCAGCTGAGAGGAAGAAAGTCACAGCCTTTTTGTCTATAGCTTTAACTCACACCACCGCCATCTCTATTAAAAACGAGATGGTCTAAAAGCACTCGTTGTTTGTGACTGTCTTCTGCATTGCTGGCAAGTCTGGGGCAGCGCGAGGTGCGTGCATCACCCGATGCGCCACAGCTCTCTACTCTGCTGGAGGAACATTTCCTACGTTGCTTGGAAGGGTTGCCTACGTTGCTGGATTCAGCTGGTGGCGATCCGGGGTGCATACATAAAATGATAGGCTAATTGATCACGGGTGGGCAGTGGCAAGCAAGTGTAGAACAAAACTGTGTTTCATCGTTGTGATGAACTTGATGGCGGGTGTATAGGCTGGTCGTGTAGGACTACAGTTAACTGTGCTGTTTTTGGCGCTGGTGTTTATTGCGAGTTCATGTTTGTTTGTCTAATTTTTTCTATATTGGTTTGTCTACCCGCCGTCTTGTGTATGCTTTGTAACAACTAATAATGAATCAGTCCATAGCCAGGGTAAAATGAACTAAACTTTAGTTATCTCACCAAAAGTAAATGACTTGAGAAAAATAAATAATGTAAAGCAAAATTATACATTATAGTATAAATGTGCTGCAAATGTGCTGCAAAAATGAAAATAAATAGCGTTTTTATGTCCTGCATCTGTCTTACACCCTGAGACCCTCAGAGGCATCACTGCTGGTCGTAAATACCGGCCTGAGGAGATCAGGGATGCAAAAATCTGTCTGCTCAATTAGGTCAATGTTGTATTATTTGTTTCACTTATTCTTAATCTATGTATTGTATGGTAATAATGAATAAAAAACGTAATGTATTGAACACATTCCGAAAACAAAGCCATACTTGCCAACCCTCCCGATTTCATTGCCCTCTCCCGGTTTCCTCCCGGGATCATATTTCTCCCGCATTTCTCCCGATTTCTGACAAAATCAGATTTACTCAGGACTGTTTCCACTTGGACTTTAATACAGCTACACCATGGTTTGGTTTCCATGGTAGCGCATCTCTTTAGTAGCGTGCACAACTGAAAGTCTGAGAGGGTGAAGCAGATTGTCACAGAAAACTGAACAAGAATCGACAACTCGACCCTCTGCTCACTCCTTTCCTGAAAAATACAGGTCCAGCCCACACATATGCTTCATCAAGGATGGTGCTACAGGCCGCAAGGCAGTGCACTTACAACTACAATAAGCATGTTAATAATGTTAATCTAATACAGCTCCGGCGATCCACTAACACCCCCCCCACCCCCGCGGTGGTTTTGAAATGCTCCCGATTTCTGAGGTCTCAAGGTTGGCAAGTATGAATAAAGCAGATATGACAGAATTAGACTCAGCCATAATACTAATTGTTGTTGAAACCTTTTGCGCTGTTGCTGCAAAATGGAAACTTTGTTGATTGTCTATTCCAACTGGCCACTGGAATCAGATAATTGATATAAGTTGAAGTTCAATTACAGTTTTAAATATAGTTTAACATTCTTTATTAAACTGTTTCAAATTATTTCTAGTACAATTGGTCTACAGACATTACTACAATTCTAATAGTTGTTAAACTACTGAGCTTATGAACAATAGAGTAAAGGTCGCTAGTTAAGCCAGGATCAATATATTTGTTGAGGTTTTTATTGTGTGCATAATAAATGTGTTAAATTAATTGAGTAATTTTTTTAGAGTATAATGTTGCAATCTCTTTAAGATAAGTAATTGCAGTTCCATAAAAGATGATTTTAGCAGTCAGAACAACTAAAGCAGCAGTGGTAATAATAACAGAAACGCTAAAGAGTCACATCTAATAGAAATATATAAAAGCATTTATTTTAATTGTGTAGCAGTCAGTTTATAATTTTGGCAGCACTGTTGAGCATTTTGAAAATGTATTTTCATGCCTCTGTGCGAGGCTTAGTCTTTCTATCTGTATAGCCACTGGTGTTAAGTAACTAAGTTCATAAACTCAACAAGTACTATACTTGGGTACAATTTTGAGATACTTGTACTTTATTTAAGTATTTAAATGTTTTGCTACTTTGTTCTTCTACTCCACTACAGTTCAGAGGTACATGGTGTACTTCTACTCCACTACATGTATTTAATACCTTTAGTTACTTTACAGATCTGGATGAATGATGTGAAATATAATCAAGTGTTAAATCAGACTTTAGTTCGACCTGGAGTAAATTCACCAGCTACCCTGCAGTCTACAAAGTCATTCAGACTAGCTGCACCTTCACCAGCTACCCTGCAGTCTACAAAGTCATTGAAACTAGCTGCACCTTTACCAGCTTTGAGAACACTTTCATGATCAATCATTATAAAACATATCATATATATTATTCTGAAATAAACCAATCTGCACAATGACTACTTTTACTGTCGCTACTTCCACTATATTTTGATGAGAATACTTTTATACTTTTACTTGATTAACATTTTGAATGCAGTACTTTTACTGTAACATAGTATTCCTACACTCTGGTACTTCTACTTTTACTCAAGTACAAGATCTGAGTACTTCTACTTTTACTCTAGTACAAGATCTGAGTGCTTCTACTTTTACTCAAGTACAATATCTATACTTATACCACCTCCGTTTATAGCCTATGAGAACAAAAAAACTATTAGAAAACGAAGGCTAAAGCTAACGTTAGCAGATAGTGACAATGTATGATAGTTAGCTAGCTCAACGATTCCTTAAATAATATTGCGACAGAAACATTTTTCAGTTCACATCACGCTCTGCCGCTCCGACAGGGAGCTCTGCTCTGAACACCTGAACGCCCCGTTCTAACAGCTGTTCACCAGCGGTCCAGTCTGTGCCACAGTGACTCCGGACCACACAGTTAATATTAACGAATGCACCCGTAGGTAATGTAGCTGCTGAAGCTAGACCATCTTCACGGAAAAGCAGAGCCTTATACATCCATGAGCAGAGCCGACAGGCAGGAAGACTCGAGCATTCATTATAATATATTAAAAAAAAGAACACCATGCGTGTCATGATGGCACATAACAGCTCGCGGCCGCAGATTACTCCGGGTCCCAGACCCCCCCCATACCCAAAAAAAAATAAAAATGTTTATTGCAGATCTACATGAGTCACACAAACGACCTATTTTGGATTCAAAACGGCGAATTTCGCTGAAAGGTGACAAGTTTGCATCCCTGCTTGTTATCCTTTTCATCACAGAGCTGGGAAAATGGTGTATTGATTAGATTCTGATCCGTGCAAGTCCAATTTTAACTGACTTTAGTTCTAATGTTAATGTTAATTTGATTTCAACCCATAAGTAATTATTTAAATTAACTCAACATTTCACATGATGGGTTAGTGTTCCACATTTTTCCCACTGATTTGTTTTATGATTAGGCCAATGGTAAAGAGAGACATTGATGACCCTGTGTCCTTTTTGTTAGTACGTGGTTCCATTTTGTCTATGGCCTTGGACGGCTTCACTAAGAGTCACCCAGTTCTGCCCTGCTAAAGTCCGGCTGAGTGCAGTCACAGAGATGCTATGGCTGCTCTACATGACATTAATGGTCTGGTCCGAGAATGGACACCATTTCCTGCTCCCAGATAGAATGACGCTCCTCAAACTGAACATTACAGCCGTTGATACTGTCTCACGTGGGTCTGCTCCCCCCACCGAGCCATGAACTGAAAGCTTGACATCTGCTTTGAACACTTGGAAGCCTCCCTGTCACACCAGCACCAACCCTTGGGTCAGTCAGATGAGACTAACGGCTTCACTTAGGGCATTTGGTTCAGATACATGACTCTCGTTACCACAGAGTGGGTTGTTTGTTTTTTTAAGGCTATTCATACTGCTATGCAGAGGATGCCTGTAAGTTGGCAAGCTGTTAAAAGCCCCTACTATTTTTAGTATAGGCCTAATGTCAGGGGCCTCTTATGGCACGTTTCCACTGCAGGCCTCGCTCGGCCTCGCTCGGTTTGGTTAGGCCTTATTAGGCCCGGCTCACTTTAATGCTGCGCTTCCATTACAGTTTAGGAACTGGGGTAGTTACTATAGTAACGCAGTGTAGGCGGAGCCGTGACGTCATCTTCAATGAGCGCCCAAAAAAACAACACAGTCGGAGCATATATAACGTTAGCTTAGCCAAGCTCCATTTAGAAAGCACGCATTTTAAAAGGGTTTTTCGCCTGCCGTCTGTCTGCAGACTTGTCAAAGCATTAATTCATGGTTTTTACTAACCGGTATCAGTATGTTGTTACTTCGGCATCATTTTGAAATGTGTATTACAATTAAATCACGGTCAAAGATGTTAATCTTGTTGTAGTTGTAGCCCCCTTGCCAGCGATTCTCTCTCTAGTTTAGCATACTCAGCCCGACTCAGCCTGGTTGTTCCTGGCCCTAGAACCACGATTTAGTCGGGCCAGAAAAAAGGTGAAAAAGTAGCCCCGGGCCAAAACTACGCCAAGTGGAAATGCAACCAAAAACGGGCCCCGCACGGCTCGGCACGCTTAAAGCGAGCTACCCGCTGCAGTGGAAACGCGCCATTACTGTCTAATTCTGCATGTATTCACATTATATGGACCATGTTTCCACAAGGTAAAATTAGAGGCTGCACGGAACTCAGGCTACAATACAACCATTCTGTTCTGCTCTGACGATTCAATTGATAGATTCTACATCAAAACAGTTCGTTTTTATTGTTTCCAATGATAACGTCACCTTAAGTGGAGGAATGCAAACCTGTCTTCAAATGTCCATCCATCCATCCATCTTCTTCCGCTTATCCGTGGTCGGGTCGCGGGGGTAGCAGTTCCAGCAGAGAGCCCCAAACTTACTTTTCCCTGGCGACATCAACCAGCTCTGACTGGGAGATCCCAAGGCGCTCCCAGGCCAGCGAAGAGATATAATCCCTCCACCTGGTCTTAGGTCTACCCCTTGGTCTCTTCCCAGCTGGACGTGCCTGGAACACCTCCCTAGGGAGGCGCACAGGTGGCATCCTAACTAGGTGCCCGAACCACCTCAACTGGCTCCTTTCGACGCGAAGGAGGAGCGGCTCAACTCCGAGTCCCTCCCGGATGACCGAACTTCTCACCTTATCCCTAAGGGAGACACCAGCCACCCTGCGGAGAAAACCCATCTCGGCCGCTTGTATCCGCGATCTCGTTCTTTCGGTCATGACCCATCCTTCATGACCATAGGTGAGGGTAGGAACGAAAATGGCCCGGTAGACAGAGAGCTTTGCCTTCTGGCTCAGCTCCCTTTTCGTCACAACGGTGCGGTAAAGCGACTGCAGTACCGCTCCCGCTGCTCCGATTCTCCGGCCCATCTCACGCTCCATTGTTCCCTCACTCGAGAACAAAACCCCGAGATACTTGAACTCCTTCACTTGGGGTAAGGACTCATTCCCTACTTGGAGTGGACAGTCCATCGGTTTCCTGCTGAGAACCATGGCCTCAGATTTGGAGGTGCTGATCCTCATCCCAGCCGCTTCACACTCGGTTGCGAACCGATCCAGTGAGTGCTGAAGGTCGCAGACCGATGAAGCCATCAGAACCACATCATCTGCAAAAAGCAGTGGTGCAATCCTTAGTCCACCGAACTGCAGACCCCCTCCCCCATGACTACGCCTCGAAATCCGATCCATGTATATTACAAACAGGATTGGTGACAAAGCGCAGCCCTGGCGGAGGCCAACCCTCACTGGAAATGGGTCCGACTTACTGCAGAGGACCCGGACACAGCTCTCGCTTTGGGAGTACAGAGATTGGATGGCCCTGAGTAGAGACCAGGGTTAACAACACTACTCTTCAACGTATTACCCATGCACAGACAGACCTAAAATGATGGTTCAAATTTTAAATGTTTAAACTTTCCTTTCCAGGTTTTTACAAAAGTCTTTGAATATTTGCCTAACTTTTCCTTTTCAGATTGTTAAACATTTTGAGAATTGTTTAATTTTCCCTTCAGATTTTGAAATGACATGATTGATAGTTGAAGTAATGTAATTATGTTATCATGCCATAGTCTTTTGATTTAATATGTAATGAAGTAAAAGTAAAGTAATCCTAAAATTGAGGACACTGTAACTTTGCAGATTACAAATTGATCAAATCACCACTGTGAATTGTATACCTTAACTGTGATTTTATACCTCAGCTGGATCTGTTATGACCCTGATTTTATACCTCACCTGGATCTCTTATGATCCTATGTTTTAAATGCATTTGACTAGTGATTGCCTTAAACTAAATCTTTAAACTGCAAGCTGGTTTTGATTTTATAGTTTGATAAGTGAGATCAACTAATGGTTTCATGTTAAAACATATTATTTTAAAGAAGATGTTTTGGCGATTATGCATCTGTGTTTTATGTGTGTTCATTATTGTGCTTTTGACAACAGATGATTCAAACATTACATTGCATTTAGCTGATGCTTTTATCCAAAGCGACTTACAATAAGTACATTCGACCAGGAAGACACAACCCTGAAGAAAACAGAATCATAAAGTACATCAGGTTTCATAGAGCCAAACATTTCAAGTGCTACTCAGCTGGCTATAGATAAGCCAGTCCTTTATTAGTATATAAGTGCCTTGTTAGTAATTCTATCGCTCGAAGTGGAGTCGAAAGAGATGAGTTTTCAGTCTGTGCCGGAAGGTGTGTAAGCTTTCTGCTGTCCTGATGTCAATGGGGAGCTCATTCCACCATTTTGGAGCCAGGATAGCAAACCCACGTGTTTTTGCTGATGGGAACTTGGGTCCCCCTCGCAGCGAGGGTGCAGCGAGTCGTTTGGTTGATGCAGAGTGGAGTGCACGTGCTGGGGTGTACAGTTTAACCATGTCCTGGATGTAGGAAGGGCCAGATCCATTCGCAGCATGGTACGCAAGTACCAGTGTCTTGAAGTGGATTCTAGCAGTTACCGGGAGCCAGTGAAGGGAGCGGAGGAGCGGAGTGGTGTGGGGAAATTTTGGAAGGTTGAAGACCAGACGAGCCGCTGCATTCTGGATGAGCTGCAGAGGTGGGATGGCACATGCAGGTAGACCAGCCAGGAGGGAGTTGCAGTAGTCTAGGCGTGAGGTGATGAGAGCCTGGACCAGAACCTGCGTGGCTTTCTGGGTCAGCTGGGGACGAATCTTCCTGATGTTGTAAAGCGTATATCTGCAGCAACGGGTTGTAGCAGCGATGTTTGCAGTGAAGGACAGGTTGTTATCTAGGATTACTCCCAGATTCCTTGCAGTCTGAGTCGGGGAAACAACAGAGGTGCCGATGTTGATTGTCAGGTCAAGAGTGGGACAATCTTTTCCCGGAAGGAAAAGCAGTTCAGTTTTGTCAAGGTTGAGCTTGAGGTGATGAGCAGACATCCACTGAGAGATGTCAGCTAGACAAGCAGAGATGCGTGCGACGACCTGGGTCTCTGAGCGGGGAAAGGACCGAATTAATTGGGTGTCGTCAGCATAGCAGTGGTATGAAAAACCATGCGGGCTAATGACTATGACCAAACATTGATGAGAGATGATTTTCTATTGTGATTGTCTGTATCAATCATTGTGGATGAATGTTTCAATCTTATTCTACTCTGTGATGTAATTGATGTTGTGTAAGACCACACTCAAATCTGAAGACGCCTATTGATTTAAGTATTGACCAAATTATTATTAGACTAATGTTTTCAGGTTATCAACGATGATAAAAAGAGTGGACTGTGAGGGAATAATTTTGTCTTTACTCCTAAGTGTCAAAGAATAATTCTCCCTTACTCGTAAGATATTTAACCTTTCTGCCTGTTGACATTTACGACGAACCCTAAGTCTGTTATCGGTCTTAAGGAATGGGAAGTCTCAGCTATTGTTGACATTACCTGTTTTATGACCGGTCAACTCTCGGTCATAGAGTCAGATAAGTGATTCAGTGTCTCCAGGTGTTCACGGATACCTTCCCCCAATATGTGGGTTGACTCTCTGTAAACTAGTTAAAAGGACTACCAAGATGCAAGGCTGATCAGAATTGACATTACAACCCACCCGTGCAGTCAGAACCTTTTGCTGCTGTGACTTGTGATATGAATTCTCCGGCCGATGCTTGTAATAAACTACCAGTGTTTGACATCAAAGCTCCAACTCTCCTCGTGTCTCTCTGAGTCCTGACTCTCCATTGCTGCAGAAGTTTCCCTTACATCTTCGATTTACACACGGCATCTATTGCACGTCTGTCCGTCCTGGGAGAGGAATCCCTCCTCTGTTGCTCTCCCTGAGGTTTCTCCCTTTTTTTTCCCCCTTAAAACTGTGGGTTTTCTCTGGAAGTTTTTCCTTGTACGATGTGAGGGTCTAAAGATAGAGGGTGTCGTTTTTCTCATACTGATATTCTGAACAATCTGTGCTGTTGTATTTGCTATAAAGTGTCTCTACTGTAGGCTATTTTTATTATATGTACAGCACTTTGGCTCGAGCAAAAATCGTTTATAAATGTGCTATATAAATAAAACTTGATTTGAATATTTTAAAAAAAATCTTCCCGGGGGAGCATGTACCTGGACCCCCCTAGGAGGTGAGGACCCCCCTAGAGGAGGTTAGGTCCACGATGTTTACATGCTTATTTATACAATATGTGTGCTTATGCTAACATCATAAGACAAAAGTTGGTTCCTTATGGTTCCTTATCCAAAAGTCTAGGGCCGGCCCTGGCTAACACACACGGCAACGCCCACCAACACACACGTATCAGCGAGAGCACCAGCGCATTTACAACTTGGAGATATAACCACTATTTTCAATTTGTGGGGCTAAAGGACAAAAAAAATATTACGGTCAAATGTAAACTGTGTGCAGGACAGAAAGCAATGTCCACATCGAATAACAGCAATGCCAATCTCCTGAAGCACCTAAGTAATGTACTACAAGTGCACCACTTAGAACTTGATTGTTGAGGCTACAATAAAGATGCCTGTCAAAATGTCTAAACATATCTTTTGTGTTTTATTGTTCCACTACATTTCATAATGATAATTGCTACAATGATAGGGAGTTGTCTTTTCTCTTACTGTGCCACAGAACAACACAAAAACTTTTATTTTTAAAGTAAAGTAACTTGTTACTAGTTACTTTTATAATTTAGTAACTAATAAAGTAACTAGTTACTTTTTTGAGAGCAGTAACTATAACTATTACTAGTTACTTTTCAAAAGTAACTTGCCCAACACTGCTGCGGGGTCATTCTCACCGCTGCACCGTCAGCTCTCAGAGATGACATTTCTTTAAAAACAGTTCAGTTATTAACTTTCATCTATTGTTTTAAAAAGTAAGACTAACACATAAGCATAACCAAATTGATGCAAAGTTATTAATTTCATGGTTCAGAGAAATTAGTACAATATCAAAATGTAAAACACAACTGAATAACATTTGTTATTTCTTTATTGTCATTTTTATATAAAAAAAGAAGTACACTATAAAGGTAAAGCAATTTTACAAAAAACAAGTGACAGTAGATATTTTAACATCATTCTCTGGAATATGTTCAAGTTGGAAATCATCACTTTAAAAGACACCATTGGTTCTTGTCAGCTACAAGAGGCAGCAGTCTGAGACACTGTGAGGCCCTCATGCTCAGGGTTACAGTATCATCTACCTATATTTAGATTTATGCATGCAAATAAACCCTGGTGCACCCGATCACAATCTGGAAGTAAGATCAGGAGTCTGCATGCAGAAATCAAATCAGCCCTCTGATTGGCTGCAGGCACCTAACAGCTCTCAGCTACTGCCGCTAACATCACCAGTGAGTGTTTGAGTTATCACACACCAGACACACACACACACACACACACACACACACACACAAACACACACACACACACACACACACCACACACACACCACACACACACACACACACACACACACCACACACACACACACACACACCCACACACAGTCACACACACACACACACACACACACACACACACACACACCACACACACACACACACACACACACACACACACACACCACACAACACACACACACACACACACACACACACACACACAGGTTATTTCTGTCAGGTATGAACATAACACCTGCCACAGTACAGAAGTTCTCAACATCACTGTGAAGTGGCTCACCAACATTCATTGGAGTGTGTGGGATTTACTTACGTAGATTACTGCACTTTTCAAATGGTTCTAATAGTCTACACATCATGTAGCCATTTTGGGTATCCAGCACCAAAGTATTGATGTGCACGGGTCAGATGATATTGTATAGTCTTTAAAGAAATAGTAAAAAAAAGGCTCCCTACAACCTCCTCGGAGCCCATGGTAACATCTTCACATTTCGGTCCGACAGCTGACCAAAGCCCAAAGACATTCAGTTTACAATTATATATGACAAAGAAGACTAAATCCTCATTGGAGAATCTAAAGTTATTGAGTGACCCTTTATGTTTTTTCTCGAAAATGACTAATAGTCTACTTTCCAGCACTGTGAACCCGGAAATGTTGAATACCCCAACGTTTTATGATAGAAATGTATAGTACAGGTCCCCAGCACATAGAAACTGCCGGATGTCAAATCAGTCTTTGACTTTAAAATTGACCCCAAGTTAATCAAAATTCCCAGGTGCAGATATATGGCCACTTTCTGGATAAAACTGCCATTTTGGATCCTGAACATTTCAGAATTTGATTCAATGTCCTCATAACCTCAAAAACCACTCCAAAGTTGTCCAAATCGGCAAAGCCATTTGTATTCATTTTTTCTGCATAATGCCAGCTAACGCCACTTATGCTAATTGTGCAAATGACCCAACATATGCAGGTTAGCATCTGCTAGTTTCTATATGCTGGAGACCGCTACTATACATTTCTAACATAAAACTTTGGGATACTCAACATTTCCAGGTTCACAACAGGACTCTGACTATGAGCTGGCAGCTAGACTATACAGATGTATTGATCTCAAAATGATCCCTTTGATTACCCAGCCTTAGTAATTCCAGCTGCTGGTCATATGGAACATCAACATGTATAGGTCTTATTCCAAACAGATACTCTTAACCCATTTACACTTATTTTCCTTTTCATCTGTTCAGGATGCTAGCTGTGAAAACATCTGTAATGCATTTCCACTGAGCTGTTACCACGGCAGAGCTCTGTTCCACATGCCATCCAGGTCTGAAGAATTTACAATGACTTTTTGTAAGAGCCACCCTCATGTTACACAAACGCTCTTCATCTCTATCATATATATTGTTTCCACTAGACATGTGCAGTGAGTGTTTCATGGTGTGTGTGTAACAGTTCTGTAACAGTCAGATAAACCTCCTGCAACACCAGAGGAGGTGTGTAGAGGAATGCCTTAATGTGTTTTAGTCAGTGAGATGTGTGTGTGTGTGTGCGTGCGTGTGTGCATGTGAGTGTGTGTGCGCATGTGGGTGTGCATGTGTGTGCATGTGTGTGTGTGCTTGTGTGTGTGTGTGCATGTGTGTGTGCATGTGTGTGAGTGTGTGCGTGAGTGTGTGTGTGCGTGCGTGTGTGTGTGTGCGTGCATGTATGTGTGTGAGTGTTTGTGTGTGAGTGCGTGCGTGTGAGTGTGTGTGTGAGTGGGCATGTGTGTGTGTGAGTGTGTGTGTGAGTGTGTGTGTGTGTGAGTGTGTGTGTGTGTGTGTGAGTGTTTGTGTGTGAGTGTGTGTGTGTTTGTGTGTGTGTGTGTGTGTGTGTGTGTGTGTGTGTGTGTGTGAGTGTGTGTGTGTGTGTGTGTGTTGCTTCTTCAGTAACAGTAGTCCTTGGGCCTCTACCAGGACGGAGCGGTGTTGGCCAGTCTTCTCATACGCCTGGAAAACATTTAATTCACATTACTTCAAGGATTCTCCAAACTGTTGGAATGATCTGATGGATGGATCATGATTTTCTGGTTTGACGAGACTTTTAACTATACGGTGAACCATTAGGAGTATTTGAATTGTGGTCTGTTCTAAAGAATATTTTTAATTAATACAAATGTTTTTTCACTCTGAGTTAGATGCTAGTGTGGTTAATGAAGAAAGCCATTATCATGGAGCTCTGACCACTATTCACCATGGCAACGATAAATAATTCAATGGATATAAATAATTATTAACGTGTCTGAAACCTGAATATTAGGACATTTATCTTTAAAACAGCAGCAGCAATGACAGAGTTGGAGTGGAGAAACAAGTTCAATGAACACTACTAGTTTATCTCAGAGTGGTCACAATGCCTGATTGCCAACTATTGGCTAAGTTTATTATATAATGAAAGTCTGCTGCATCACCAGTTAATGAAGTTTTACTATGACAATCAGTGTTTCCGCCAGACCAGGGGCCTCATTTATAACGCCGTGCGTAGGATTCACGTGGGAAGGTTGCTTACGTAGTAGAAATCCAAACAATAGGTACAGACATTTTCCGATTCACAAAACATTGCGTACCGGCGAGGGAAGTGCGTACGGCACTTCCTACGCCGGGTTCCCTTTCTAAATCACAATCGACTCGAAATGCGGTGCAGCTTTTGCGGGCTTCACGTAACGCCCATATTTGCCTATAAATAGTCAAAGAAACGCCCATTCATTCATTCTGACTGACTGCAGGAAGAAGATCGCAGGAAATGACGACAGAAAAAGCTAAAAAAGACGTCTCACACCGTGTCAGATGTTGGTTGTTTTGGGGAGGTCGAGATAAATCATATTGTTTGGTGGATGCAGTTTGAACCAGAGTAACAGCATGGAGGTCGGATCGTCACCAAAATAAATAAATAAGTGGTCCGAAAAAGGTTCATGACAAAAACAATACACATAGCCTTCCTCAGGCAGTGTGTCTGTACCGGGGACAGGAGACCCCCCCCCCCCTTGATGAGAAACTAAGAAGTGATCGGGGAATCCCTCCGGAGTGGAGTCATGACGACTGGATCTGAATTATGTTTTCGTATTTGGTGGTTTGTGTCCCAGCTGTGGATCAGCTGTGCGCAGCGTCTCCACTGCAGCCTGTGCACCCCCCCCCCCGCAGCAACTCTATATCCACCAGTTAGAGGAAATACAACTAATGTGTTGTGTTATATCAGCTGTACAATTTACCACATAGGTGTTCTTAGTTTCATACCTCCTGTGTTTAACGAGCGACTTATCAAGTAGGCGGCGAACGGCATAAAACATGTTTAAACATGATAGTATATAAAACCATGCTCGTATCTACAACCTATAGAAATGCAAAACGGCCTCAGTTTAGACGTAATTATGTCCTCCTGCTTACCGCATCATTTATGAGGAAACATTTCATAACATTAACACAACATATTCGAGGTGGTTTTCAATAACATATCCGTATTTATTTATTCCTCCAAGTTATGTGTTTGTGTGCACTGAGGAGTCTCACACAGGCGTTTGTTTAATCATTTTAAGATCAGCTTTAATCAATGTTTGAAAATGAATTCTTCATATCTGATAAATGAGGTAACATTTTGTTTATGGTATTATTTCCACATATTTCTCTCCATTCTTCCTTCTGCCAACGGTGTTGCAGTTTCTCGTCTCTCCCGTTGTTGTGCTTAGTGCGTACACATGGGTTAGAGTTTGCGTGGAGGCCCGCACGTTTTCCCGTCAAGTTAGTATTTTATAAATCGCAAACATTGCGTAGAAACTGGCGTACGCCATTTTTTGAGCGTATATCCCTTTATAAATGAGGCCCCTGGGCTGAGAGGGCGTCCACCTCGAGAGCGCGGGGGTTACGAATGAATTGCGCCGTCCCTTATACTATCTCTTAACGTCTCCCTGCCGACAGGGACACCCCTCCTGGCATGGTCCTTGGAAGATGCGGCGGCGTTTTGTTTTTTTCCGTCACAGGAACACGCATTGCTGGCGTCGAAAATAATCCCACCAGACTCCTTTGCCCCTCCAACAGAGGGATGTCCTTGTCCTTTTTCCTTTTCGTAATTTCAAGCGATAAAAACTCTCGATCTTTTGTTAAATGACGCCAAGACGCCCCACTGGCGGAAACGCTGATTACAATTAAATGTATAGTATGTTTACTTTATGATTATAATTCCTTCAATCAAACATTTTCTGATTGTTTCACAGTAGTTCCGTTGTCTTTAATTCTCTCTGTTTCTGTCTCACCTGGTATTCCTGTCCTGGTCTCGGATCTTCTTCTCCATCTCAGCGTCTGTGAGGGTCTCCAGCAGGGGGCACCACTGGTCTGCATCTCCTGTGTTGCGGATGGCTATCTCTACTGTCGGGAGGGGGTTCTCACTGCGAGCAAACACAAGCATGGCAGCAATGAATCAGTAAAGGGTAAATATAGAAAGACGGGAATGAGACCCCTTGCTCAGATAAACTGGGCCTCCAAATGCAGTGACAGCTGCATGTATTGCTAATGAAACATATTTCATACAGATACCTGAAGGCGTAGGTCCTCTGGTGCCAGCTGATCTGACCGCGGATGCTGTAGGCGATGGTGGTAACAAATTCCCCCCCCAGACCCAGCTCAGAGCACAGCTTCAGGGCGAAGGACTCGGGGGAGTTCTCTCTCTCAGACATGTCCCACTCAAACTGGTCCACCAGAGAAATGTTCCCCACGTGTATGTTCAGCTGAGGAAAACAGACACACATTATGAACACTCCCATAGGCGCTTTCACACCGGAGTACTTTTCCCATTTAGTTCCGATAGTTCCTGGGATTTTGCGTTCACACCAAAACGAGAACTTAGTTCATGAGAACTTTCTCCCACTTTTCAGTCCCTGTTAGAGAGCAGATACTTTCCCGGGGAGAAAAAAGTTCCAATTTCTATTGGCTGGGCAAATTGCAAACCACGCCCCGTAAAACTCGGAAAAGTTTTGTGAAGCCGCCATTGTATTTGCTGGCATTAGCATTATTAGCATTAGCCCCGTGCACCAACGCAGAGAGACTAACTTATGGCAACACAAAAGAAAACATGGGAGCGGTGGAGATGAGGAGGTGTCGGCGTTCTGGCGATTTACTCGGAAGGCTTCAGTAGAAGCTGCTGGGAGTCCCAGCAGCTTCTACTGAAGCCTTCCCCAACTCCGGGGACTTCCGGCCGGGACTTCGGGTGGCAGTATACGCCGTGAAGTGGTTTGCGGCCTGCCAGTAAACCCAAAGCAGAAGAAGAAGAAGTGACGACAGCGGCTTAATTTGCCTAATCCTCCATCAGGGTCTTATTCCGGTGTGAACGCTCTTAGTTCCATGGGGGTACGAAGTGCTGGGAACTAAGGCCCCGGCCACACAAGGTGGATTGATTTCAGCCACTTGTCTGGAAATACCGAAGACTAGAAACGGTTTTGAAAACTTTTGTCAGGTAGTGATCGTCTTCTCAATAGAACATCTTTGATAATGTCTTCTGGCCAATCAGAATCAAGATAACGGCGTGGTGTTGTTGCAGGAAGTCCCCACGGAGAATACTTTTGCTGTAGTACATCTCTTTATACATCGATACAACATTACGTGTTGATAGAAATCAACACGTAATGAAATAAGACCCCACGGTTTGATGATTGATAGGTGTGTTCGCTGTCTTTCATTTTGACACACAGAACAATGGGGGCTATCCGCCCTTATCCACAATGTAAAGTCATTCACAGCCTCTTCCCTCTTCTCTCTGTGAGGAGCAGCAGGTTCAGCTTTCAGAACAAAGTAACACAAAACTAAAATGGCATTCATTTTTTAAATATGTCGTGGAGTAATAGATGTATTTATTTTTCTTCTCAAAAGAGTACCAGAATGTGTATTTTATGTTAGGGGTTGGGTTTTCAGCAGGTCAACTCTTGAAGTTGCAGGATTGGCTCCAGGCAGGGGTAGACATTAAGGGTAAAAAGCCACTGGCCCTCCGGGCCGGTGGAATTGTATTGTCACTGGCCCCACCATTGTAACCACTGGCCCGGAGCATTCGTCCAAAAAAAAAAAAATATCGACTAATAATGAAGAAAATTAACACGTTTGTTGCAATAGTAATTTATGCACTTACTACTTGTACTACAACATTTGAATCATCAGTTCTTCCTCATTTTCCTCAATTGTTCATATTTGGTTTATTAAAATAATGATATTGTGGTCATTGTTAAAAAATGTCTGCTATTATGAGTATTATTATTTGTATAATGCGCTTTCTGCCTTCCTGTCATTAGGAGTTAGAAATGTAATGGCTATAGATTAGATCCTTCATTATCCTAAACTGCTGGGACCTCTAGCCAATACCTTTATATTTTCTGCTCTTCACTTACTTGTCAGCATAGGTCGGCATTGATGTACAGAGCCGACAGAAGACCTTGTTTATATTGGCATCATCATGAGAGGTGCAGTGACGTGTCCTAAAACCAGGAAGTAAGCTGCTGATTCCCTCCACAAAAAGTAATGGGATTTCTCCACAGGGTTTGGAAAATAGCTGGAAATAAGGTCTGTGGAAAACAAACCTGTTTGATAAATGCACGTTTTGTTCAGCCGGATAATCTCCACATGTCTACCCTACTTTTCATAATTTTCGAATCATAAATCTAATCGATAGATTATAAAAGGGTTTTAGGACGCGTCACTGCACCACTAGAAGCCAACTCCATCGATCAAGCTGAAACTCTCTCTCCCTCTTCTTCTCCTGCTCCCTGTCACTCTCCTTTAACTCCTCCGGTGACTTTCTTTTATTTGAAAATAGTTTTTTGGCCGGCGCTTGGCCGGTTACCGCTGGTATTAAAAACATGTTGGCGAATGGTTAGGTGGCGCGATAGTCTGTAGTGAAGGAGCGCGCTCTCGCTCACGGGAGCCTGCTCGCGCTGCGCTCCGCAGCAAACAGCTGTTTGCTTTTCACCCAACAACGACAAGCGACTCACGAAACGCTATGTTGTAGCGTTAATAAACGAAACAATTTAACAAAATTGCTTGTCAAAATACCAATACCACAGGAAACATTTTTTTTTAAACAATATTTGTAGTGGCCGAGCGGGCAAGTGGAAAGTACGTTATGCTGGCCCGGGGTGTATAAATAGTGCTTCCGGGCCAGCGGGCCAATTATAATGTCGAGCCCTGGCTCCAGGTCACCCTTTTTATTTACTACAAGACAAATGTGCCTTTTTATTTCATACAGTTCAATTTGGATTGAGACAGGGAAATAATCTAAACCTCACGCGTGGCGTTTCACTGTCAAGGGGAGCGTGTATGTAATTACAATGCAAATACTGACTTGATTAGCCCTACCATAGATTACCCAACCCAAATGCTCTGGCCCCGCCACTGTTTGCGGTCTACAATGACAGAGAAGAGCCTGTCAGTGTGGCTGTACTCAGCATTGAATCAAAACGCACTAAAGCTTTGGATCTTAATCAGTTTGTGAGGCGTTTTGCTGAACAAGATGGTAATCGCCACATTCAGCTGTTATAGGCATGCCAACCTGATGCTCTGCTCACGGATGAGTCGATGAGAATAATAAACTGTTAAGATGATGACCTTACGTGTGTATAATATTATTTTCTTTGTGGGGGTCTTCCCCCAAAAAACAGTTTTAAGTCCTGAGAAAGTCAAATAAGACGGTGTGTAAAACTACACTGCCCAGCCAACAGAAAGTAACCACTTTGATTTAACTAGGCCAGTAGGTAAGGACTTTCCACTGGATAATAACTGCAGCGATGTTTATGTTTTAGCTGAATACACGTTTTAACCCTAACTGATGCAGTTAGTCACTTCTTTAATGTGTGTTCTTTCTGATGTAAGGTCAAGGTTGTAACTGTTTGCAATGAAGTCGTGGGGCGCTGAATTGTTCTTTTGATATATGATAGTAATTACTTGTCTTTCAAATTTGAAGGAGGGTGAGCAAGCATCTTGAGGAACATTCATCATTAATTCCTCCAACAAATATAGTTTATTTAATAATAACTGAATATGTGAATCATAACAGTGATTGACAGCTGATAGGAATAATATGATTGTTAATATTATCATATTCATACAGACAAACATCGATGAGACAGTTAATTAATGTACTTATTGCAGCAGTCTGCATAGATTTGGTTCCCCTGCTGGTCTAAGAGTGAGACAAACTCATTCAGTTAAAATGCATTAAATGATGTCTGCCACCTTATATATTTATATTTAAGGCTTTACTGATATGCCACATTAATGTCACCTAATGTTATTGAGTTAAAATATTAATATTGTGGCTTTCCAAGTTAACATTGATTGATATGACTGCGATTAAATCAGCATATACTTCTGCCAGGGGATGCCACCCCTCAAATTCTCCTGCCACCCTCTTGCCACCCCATGAATATTTTTCGAGATCAACGTGCATTAAAGTTTAAATCTTCCGGACAAAATTATAAAAGTGCCGGTCAAAGGTCTTCTTTGTTATTTATTGAGCTTTAAAACAAATGAATAACGAATCTATATAATATAATAATAAAATACATGGAGCCTCTCTTTTTCCTCCCTCTCTTCTGACAGCGTCAGTGTCTGTCTCACGCAGCAGCTGATCCAGTAATGAGTGACCCAGCCGACAGTAAAAATAAACATATTTATAACTAGTTTAGGTAGTTTGAGAGGTAATTAAAATAGCTAAGGGTGATGATCTGACTTGAAGTGTGTGTTTTGGTCCGTTCACCGCCGCATCACAGCGGGAGGAGCTGCAGGTGAGCAGAGCTGCGTGTCTCCGTCCTGTCAGATTAGACTTCACTCGCGTTTAGGTCCATATCGAGAGAAAGATAAATAATCTGAATTCAGTGTGCAGTTTACTTTGACTCGGGGGTGAGCAGCAGAGGCGGGGCTATTGCCTCATCATTATCAGAAAATGATCGTATAGGGCGTACACACGGAGCTGTTTGACCCCCCAGAGCGTTGCATATGCCGGTTTATCCACCTTGGGACCCGTTATCATTACCGTAGTCGTTTAGTGCCGTATTCTGTCGTCCTCGTGTGGCTGAACGGTCTATATGACACAAAACGGTAACGGAAACGACCGTTATCGTCCTCGTGTGGCCGAGGCCTAAGTGCTGGGAACTAAGTACGGCAAAGTACTTGGTGTGAAAGCGGCTCATGTCTTACCAACTTAATCCTGCAGCAGCAGTGTGTGTCTTTGTTTCCTCTCTCTTTAACAACTTAACTTACGATATTAAGATATCGTTGTCATAGAAACAATTAAAAAGCACTGGGAGCATTTTCTTGATGAAACTCTGGAAGTGGCCGCTGCTATGTGGACACAGGCCCTTAATCTCTATGTCAATGGGAGTCTTTGAGATGTGATTTTAGGTTGGTTTATTCCCCTTGGCTGGGTTGTTTGGCCCAGCACCCACCTTGATGATGACCCTCTGGTCCTGCTGCTCCTCCAGGATGCCGTCGTTGGGGTACGACTCGATCTGCTGACGGATGGCGGAGGCGATGGCGGGGACGAAGGCCAGAGGATTTAGGTCCAGGTCATCACACAAGATCTCTGCAAACATCTCCGGGGTCATCAGCTTCTCTGAGGGGGGCAGAGAGAGGAGGTGAGACAAAGCTCGAAAATCAAATAACAAATATTACTAACTTCCTTATCGGGATTGTTTTGGATGTTGTCAAGCTAGTTGACACTTATACCATTCATGTTCCAAGTGAAGGCATCTCTCAGTTTCTGTCCATCGATTTCCATGTCCAGCCGGATGGGAACCAGCGCCTCCACCTGCGCTGCGTTCTCATGGATCACTGCGGGGTCGTGGTCATCAAAGCTGAGCAGACAACGACAACATCAGTGTCTAAAGATGGTTCCACACGTCTCTCTATAATACAACACTCACATGTTTGACAGTTAAAACTACTTTCAGGACAACTTGTGAACATGTCCTTTGTTCACCAGCTTCACCGCTTCCTCCACCTTTAATATTCTGCAGTTTCCCTGATAGAATCCTCCACACACTAGTATTTAGAATGGTGAATGTGGTGAAAGGTCAAAAATAAATACTGTTTTCATATAGAGTATAAGATTCATAAGAGTTGTTCCAGGTCATAATGTCACTAAGGTATGTCCAAAGTCTGGCCCGCCGTCAGATTTAATACGGCCCGCAGCTTCGGTCTTATAATGGACTCTTTGCTAAAGCGGATTGAACAGTATATATTGACTCTTTTCACCACACACACACACCCATCTTAAATGTCTGTTTTTTCCCCATGAAATATATCTGACGAAAATGGAAATTGATGTGCGATTTATTTCGTATTGCATTTCGGTGATGGAGGAGGTATTTCCCTGAAACATTTCTGTTGAATATTTTAGATTATTATTTTTCAGACCTGATTCTGACTGGCACCCCACTTTACTAAAAACAGGTCAAACCCGCTACAAAGTTAAGGTATTTCCTATAGTCTGTTCAATGTTATCTGACTCTCCAGATATGAATTTGTTTTTAGGATTGTTCACGCTTGCCTGAGTGGCTTATATTTAGTTATATTGTCTTTTGAAAAATAAAGATAAATGTGACAATAGAAATTGTGATATAACAGTGTGTATGTATGTTCTTTTTATGTTTAGAAAATGTCAGAAGGGACAATGGCCCCCGGGCATATTCACATTATCAAATCTGGCCCTCTTTGAAAAACCATTGATGTACTTGATGACACTGAGGTAGCCCTGGTTTCCCTGTCCGAAGTACCAGTTCTTCGCTCTCATATCAAACAGTGGCTTTGTTTAGAACTGGAATTTTGTTTCCATACAATCTGAGAGGGCTAATTGTACTTCTTCTTTATCTTACAGAATGTGACTGTATGTAAACTCTGTACATGACACAATGAGGTTGGATTAACAGCAGCTCAGAGTGCAAAGCCACAGCTGTCTCACCACAGGGGGAAGGTCCTCTTCTTGTCCCGGCCCATGCGGTTGCGGTTGATGGTGGTGGAGCAGGGCACAGCATCCAGGTGGTGGGAGCTGTTGGGCAGGGTGGGCACCCACTGACTGCTCCTCTTGCCCTTCTGCTCTCTGAGAGAAGGACACACGATGTTGACAAGGGTAATACAAATGGGTGGATGATGTATTGAATATATCCAGTATATTAAAATATAATTTACGTGCAATGTCACAAGATTTATTTGTCTTTAATTAGATTCTATATTGAATAATATAGTTATGCTTTAAAAGCAGGCCGGGTTAAATGCAGGACGGACGGACTGAGGCACGCACACTCGAGATTAGGGATGCTCCAATCGATCGGCCGCCGATCGATATCGGCTGATACTCACTCTCTGCCGATCGATCAGTGCTCTCTAAAAATGCTGATCGCGAGAGGCGATCGCATGACGTAAAATGCATGACACTTTTCTCTGTGCGCGGCAAAACAAGCTCTCCAAAATGGCTTCACCGGTCTGGCTTTATTTTAAGGTGTCCGAAAATCACAATAAAATAGCGGTATGCAACGTGTCGTGTGTGAAGCAGAAATCCAGCAAAACACATGAACCTCACCGGACTCACTCCTCAGTTTATACCGTGTTTAGTTTCAATTAATGTATCATTTAGTTACAAATATGTGATATATCTGAACAACAAAGTGGTCAAAAATCATTTTATTCATTTATTGGAAACATTTTCATGATCGCTTTTTTCATTTATACATTTTCATTTATTGTCATTTCCATTCAGTCAGTCATTAAGTGCTATTAAAATGTGAATTTGCTACAGATCCACACAAACAAACAAAGTGTCCAATCCAATGAATGTTAATCTAACTGGGGTTTGATAGATAACATGTCTCTTTTTCTTCTCTCAATTATTTTATTTCTATTGTGCACTCTAATCAATATTAATCAAACTAATGTTCATTTATACATTTTAAGAATGGCGTTTATCTTTTTTGAGAATGAGTTCTTATTTTATTTTTATTTATTTGGGTCTACAACAGATGATACAAATGTTTGTGTCAGTAACTGTGTAGGCGGGGGTGTTTGTGAAAATAACGGGGACAGAGCGACTAGGCTTGTTTGAGACAAGCGAGACCGACGCAGACCAGTGCAGTTGCGATCAACGTCTTGCTAGTGCGTTGCATGATGGTTAGTCATTTTGTCCGACTTACTCTGGAGGCTCGCCGACATGAGACGTTGAAATCTCGGGACAAAGACGCCCGCAGCCTTGAGAGCGAGGTGGCGCAGTTCCTCTCCACGGGCTGCGGAAGCGAAATGCTTGATGGGAAACGACTCGCTGGTATCTCGAGCTGAGCGCTCATTGGTGGTTTTTACCCCGTGCTGCTGATGAAGCTCTCCAATTGGATCGGCAAAAGTTTGTTGTTGTTTTGTGTCAGTTTTACGTCGACACATCCATTCCCATTTTTCATCATTGTTCAACAATGTTTATCATCATGAAATTAATATCTATATATTTTATACTATACTTGCACTGCTTACCGTTTTCAAACTTTATATATCTTAGCATATTCATGTACACTGTTCATGCTCACAGGCTGATATCTAGTGTATTCATACCCCTCACTGTTTATTCATCATTCAATTCATTCTATATTTTATTCTGTCTATTGTGTACATTACTTTTCACTTCACTGCTTGTTGCACCTGGTTAGAAGCTAAACTGCATTTCGTTGTCTCAGTACCTGTAATATGTGCAATAACAATAAAGTTGAATCTAATCTTGAGCAGGAACAAATGTATTTAATTAGTACATAGGCTATCTGACATTAACGATTAAACACATGTGTGCATTCTTTATAAATGCAAACCGAGTCAAGCAGACTCCGGAAACCGAGAGAAGAAGAAGAAGAAGAAGACGAAGCCGACTGAGCTGTCCGACTTCAGGCGAGCTTTTTGAGACCTCCCATTACATTACATTACATTGCATTTAGCAGACGCTCTTGTCCAAAGCGACTTACAATAAGTACATACGACCAGGAAGACACAGCCCAGAAGAAAAACAGAATCATATAAGTACAACAGGTATCATAGAGCCACACATTTCAAGTGCTACTCAGCTGGCTATAGATAGGCCAGTCCTATGTTAGTATATAAATGCTTTGTCAGCTGGCTATAGATAAGCCAGTCCTATGTTAGTATGTAAGTGCTTTGATAGTAATTCTATCGCTCGAAGTGGAATCTAAAGAGATGAGTTTTCAGTCTGCGCCGGAAGATGTGCAGGCTTTCTGCCGTCCTGATGTCAATGGGGAGCTCATTCCACCATCTTGGAGCCAGGATAGCAAACCCACGTGTTTTTGCTGATGGGAACTTGGGTCCACCTCGCAGCGAGGGTGCAGCGAGTCGTTTGGCTGATGCCGAGCGGAGTGCACGCGCTGGGGTGTACAGTTTAACCATGTCCTGGATGTAGGAAGGGCCAGATCCATTCGCAGCATGGTATGCAAGTACTAGTGTCTTGAAGTGGATTCTAGCAGTTACCGGGAGCCAGTGAAGGGAGCGGAGGAGCGGAGTGGTGTGGGAAAATTTTGGAAGGTTGAAGACCAGACGAGCCGCTGCATTCTGGATGAGCTGCAGAGGTCGGATGGCACATGCAGGTAGACCAGCCAGGAGGGAGTTGCAGTAGTCTAGGCGTGAGATGACGAGAGCCTGGACCAGAACCTGGGTGGCTTCCCTACTCCCCTGGCTGCGATCGGCTATTCTCGTCTACTTTCGAGGCGAGCCGCAACGCGTCTCAAACAAGCCTACTGTAAGACGATCAGCTGTGCGGCGTCATCACAAACGGACGTTGCTTCACGTGAGGCTTCGGAGGAAAGAACGTCCCATTGCTCTTAAAACTAATTTCCCTGCTTCTCGTGGTCTCCTTGCGTCCCTCCATGCTTCCCTGGTGGGAGGGACTAGTCACAGGGAAACGACGCAAGTGAGGGACGCAAGGATTCCATTTAACCGAAGTGAGAAGGACCCAAAGAGAGAGAGAGGGGGAGGGAGAGGGAGAGAGGAAAAGAGAGCGCTTCCGCTCATTTCTCCCGTGTTATCATCCAAAGTTAATGTAAACTTGAATAATGAACTTAATTTGAATGTAATAATTATGTTGGTTATTGTTTGTGGAAGCGCCAGTGAATGAGCATTAACTGAGTTTTAAACATCACTTTAAATGGAAGATCCCCATAGGCCCCGCCCACTCGATCGGATCGGCGATCGGTATCGGCCGATACTGATTCCGGCGATCGGCCCCAAAATTGGCGATCGGAGCATCCCTACTCGAGATACTGTATATACAGCTCTGGTCCACTGCAAAATGAGCAGTTTCTCTGGTTTGACTATTTATAGTTCTTTTTTAAATGTTATTCTATAAACTACTGACAAGGTTCAAGGTTCAAGGTTCTTTATTGTCAAGCTAACATAGCTACAGAGTAATTATGTCGTTGAAAATCTTAGGTCACAGGCTTCTCCAACAATGCAACACAATAATACAGATAAGCCGACAATATTAAAACAATATTAAAGTATATTCTATCAAAAGTAATACAAAACAGAAAAATTGTTTTAAAAAAGTGGAATAGTGCAATACGAGTCTATATACAAGTTATTGGAATGATATATTAGATAATAGATAAATAATTACTAAGTAGCAGATGAATGTTATGAAATAGTTTCAGCATTTCTGTGTTGGAATTCAACAGACACTGGAATGGAATGGCTGCCGTACATGTAGAGATTGAGGTTTAATACAAATTTGGAGTGGTCTCTTGATTTTTCGAGAGCTGTATATATTATATACATATACAGTGGGGCAAAATAGTATTTAGTCAGCCACCAATTGTGCAAGTTCTCCCACTTAAAAAGATGAGAGGCCTGTAATTTTCATCCTAGGTACACTTCAACTCTGAGACAGAATGGGGGAAAGAATCCAGGAAATCACATTGTAGGATTTTTAAAGAATTTATTTGCAAATTATGGTGGAAAATAAGTATTTGGTCAATAACAAAAGTTCATCTTAATACTTTGTTATATACCCTTTGTTGGCAATGACAGAGGTCAAACGTTTTCTGTAAGTCTTCACAAGGTTTTCACTGTTGCTGGTATTTTGGCCCATTCCTCCATGCAGATCTCCTCTAGAGCAGTGATGTGTTGGGGCTGTCGCTGGGCAACACGGACTTTCAACTCCCTCCAAAGATTTTCTATGGGGTTGAGATCTGGAGACTGGCTAGGCCACTCCAGGACCTTGAAATGCTTCTTACGAAGCCACTCCTTCGTTGCCCGGGCGGTGTGTTTGGGATCATTGTCATGCTGAAAGACCCAGCCACGTTTCATCTTCAATGCCCTTGCTGATGGAAGGAGGTTGTCACTCAAAATGTCACGATACATGGCCCCATTCATTCTTTCCTTTACACGGATCAGTCGTCCTGGTCCCTTTGCAGAGAAACAGCCCCAAAGCATGATGTTTCCACCCCCATGTCTCACAGTAGGTATGATGTTCTTTGAATGCAACTCAGCATTCTTTCTCCTCCAAACACGTCTAGTTGAGTTTTTACCAAAAAGTTCTATTTTGGTTTCATCTGACCATATGACATTCTCCCAATCCTCTTCTGGATCATCTAAATGCTCTCTAGCAAACTTCAGACGGGCCTGGACATGTACTGGCTTAAGCAGGGGGACACGTCTGGCACTACAGGATTTGAGTCCCTGGCAGCGTAGTGTGTTACGGATGATAGCCTTTGTTACTTTGGTCCCAGCTCTCTGCAGGTCATGGACTCTGTCCCCCCGTGTGGTTCTGGGATTTTTGCTCACCGTTCTTGTGATCACTTTGACCCCACGGGGTGAGATCTTGCGTGGAGCCCCAGATCGAGGGAGATTATCAGTGGTCTTGTATGTCTTCCAATTTCTAATAATTGCTCCCACAGTTGATTTCTTCACACCAAGCTGCTTACCTATTGCAGATGCAGTCTTCCCAGCCTGGTGCAGGTCTACCATTTAGTTTCTGGTGTCCTTTGACAGCTCTTTGGTCTTGGCCATAGTGGAGTTTGGAGTGTGACTGTTTGAGGTTGTGGATAGGTGTCTTTTATACTGATAACGAGTTCAAACAGGTGCCATTAATACAGTTAACAAGTGGAGGACAGAGGAGGCTCTTAAAGAAGAAGTTACAGGTCTGTGAGAGCCAGAAATCTTGTTTGTTTGTAGGTGGCCAAATACTTACTGAGGAATTTACCAATTAATTCATTAAAAATCCTACAATGTGATTTCCTGGATTCTTTCCCCCCATTCTGTCTCTCATAGTTGAAGTGTACCTAGGATGAAAATTACAGGCCTCTCTCATCTTTTTAAGTGGGAGAATTTGCACAATTGGTGGCTGACTAAATACTTTTTTGCCCCACTGTATATACACACAAGATATTTTTGAAGCCGCATTGCCCTGCACTATTGCACAAGCAATTATGTACTTCCATAAAGTTAAAGGATTCCCAAGAAAAAAATAAGACATCCTGAATTCTTGCACGCTCTAAAACAATCAGAACCAACAGTTCAATATGAGGTAATCAGATCTAAAGGCCCTGACACACCTACCTGATTTTGGGAGTCAGAGGCAGTCGGGCATTCGCGGCGCCCTACTCAGGTTGGTGTGTCCCGCACCGTCGTTGCTTTACGGCACATTTTCACACCTCCCGCGGCCGATTCAACATGTTGAATCCGCCAAAGAAAGTCGGCCAAAGAAATCACTCCGATTGGCTGTTGCCTCTTTTGAATGATGAATACACACTACCGCTGCCTGCTGGTAAGGACAGTTATTGCCACTCGTCGACTGAAGTCTTTGCGGTGTGTACGTAGGCGGGCGGCGTAGCCGACGCGGGCGGCGTAGCCGACGCAGGCGACGTAGCGGGCGTAAAAGTCGGGACGCCTTCCTGTTGCCCACCTGCAGTTATTCATGTGGGCTTACTGGTATCATTGCGATGAAATGATGATGACAGGTTTTGGAACTCTCCCTTCATGAGTTTTTGGGTTTTAGTGCGGTTTCCCTTTAACCTCTATCCATCTATGGTAGAACTAATGTCAGTGCAGAGAAAAGTATGAAGGGTCTCTTGATGGTTGCCGTGCAAGGTACAGGTTTGGATAACACCTGCATATACAGCAAGGGGGGAAAAGTGTAACTATAACAGAACTAATAAGTCAGCTTTACCTGAGGTACGCCGGGGGCTCTGTGCTGATGGACACCGCCTTGTATTTCTCATCATTCCCCTCAAAGATCTCCTCACACTCTGATGCCTTCAGCAGAGTGACACTGGTGGCTGCAGATAGAACACACACACACACATTATGAGCATGCTAAATGGACTGTACTTATACAGCGTCTTCGACCCCTCAAAGCTCTTTACATACTACGAGTCATTCACCCATTCACACCTCATCCATGCAGAGCAGTACCACCTGCTCTAGGGAAGCGCACGCACGCACCTTTAATTTTGAATGCAGGACTTTTACTGTAACAGAGTATTCCTACACTCTGGTATTCTATTTTTACTTGAATACAAGATCTGAGTACTTCTCCACCTCTGTCATGGCTACATTTACAGTTGTAACTAATGCGCCTGATTATCCTGATTTCTTTGGATGGTCTGTTAGCTGGTTACCACTATCTTCCATGTTAACCAGCAGCTCAGCAGATTCACTGATAAAGTCAAATCTGAAACTGGCAATTGGTGTAAAAGAAAATCTAATATATTAAGATGTTTTTACCTTACACATACCCTTGAGATAGTGTTTAGGTTGAATACTCACTTTAATATGAAAACTGTTTATAGCAGAATGGTCACACATGATAGACAACCTAGTTCAGACTAGAAGTGGCCCATAATGACTTGATCAGTATCCGATGTAGAAACCCCGAAGAGACTCACCGTGGGACGATGCTACGATCTTCTTCCTCTCCTCCACTGAGGCCAGCCTCCTCCATAAAGATGGGTATCTCTTATACAGAGATCCTCTGAACATACGCAGGTAGTTTCCAACCTGGAGACCAAACCAAAATGAAAAACAA
>CADEHL010001232.1:1619049-1809988 GCA_902827135.1 Harpagifer antarcticus | reverse complement strand
AACAATAACAAACAAATAGAAAAATGAAAACCTCAAGAAACACAAATCTTCTCTTAAAATGAAATAAAACCATATGGTTCTCTGGTTATCAGGAAGAATAAACAGGGTTATCTACATTTTCAATATTTCTAATTAAAATGAATCACTGTTTTGGAATCTGATCAACAGGAAATATAGAAAGTACATCATGTATTAATAAAGTATGATTTCAAGTGTTTCTCTCCTTGAAAGACATATTGAGCAGAGGTTTTGGGACCAGCTGTTCACAGGAACTTCTCCCCCAGGGACAACATAAATGTTTCCTCTGAAATGTAGTGAAGAAGAAGAAGTACAAAGTGACAGAAACTGTAGTACCCCAAAATCATACTAAAGTACATTACTTGAGTACATTTCACCACTGTCCAATAGGTGAAGGTTTAGAATGTACATAAAGTACAGTTACTACTGTGAACATTAATGAAAAGCATTATATTGCTTAAGAAAAATGAACATATTAAGTGGTTTAGCTTCACAAGTGGTTTCAATGTTCACATGATGAACCATATCAATATCAAAACAGGGGATAGCACATTTATTCTCAAAGGAAGTAAGTTACCCTATTGCACCTTACCGTTACTTCATGTGTAACTTAATGGTATAGCATGTCACGCTATCACCTCTATAGCAGAACAGCAACAGCTCGTATTGTTAGCCGTTATGAGCTTTCGAACAGAATAGAACATGTTGCGTTGAGCGGCAGCTCTCCGGTCGGTTTCAAGTGTTTCTTTGTTTATGAATCTATGGGCTGGTTAGCGTGCTAGCATCAACTAGCCAGAATAATAGATAACCGAGGCTAACATTACGGAGCTAAGCACTCAGAGTTAATGAAAAGATACATAACATACCTCTGACCCAACCATGTAAAAATCTCCATCTTCTTCTAATTGAAATTTAACTGGTTTCTGGCCAAACGTTTTACTTAGAGCCAGTTGCATCTTTACGCTTTGCTAAAGCAAGCCTGCTCTTTCAGATGCGTTTGGGATCTACAATAAAGCTGGGAAATAAGAGTACCTCCTATCGAATGTCACTTCATCTGTTGAATTTAGCAAACACCAGCTAGAAGCATTACAACTGCCCACTAAATGTACAATTGCAGAAAGATAAACTACAACTAACTTAAGCCACTGTTGGACACGACCGCATAATATCATCCATGAACACATCAATGATGTAGCCATTAAAAACCTGTCTTCCGAAAATTACGAACGCAACATTTGACTTACTCTTCGTTACAAGGTAGAGGAACAATATCTACAGCCCGTTAGCGCCCCCACTGGTCTACAGTGAGATCACACTGAACTAATCTTTGAAGTTATAAAGTTAACTTTAATGTGTATCTGCCATATCGTTTAGGATAAATACATCTAATGTACTTTATACAATAAAAATGCTGTAATAGTAAGATCAAACAAGACACTCAAAGCACGTACATAAATGATATCAGATGTTAACATCATTTTGAAATACAGTGCATTTTCAGATAAGATAATAACTTGGCTTCCATGGCATCTATAATGATATTCTGTAAAAGAAAAATTAAACTGTGTAAAGCTGTTTTCTTAAGATTATTGGGAAGTTCAAAAAACAACATATTAACACTATCACCTGTAAATAAAAAACCAAACACTTCATTACAGTCCATTACTCATCTCAGTCTGCTCTACAACAGTCCCAGATTAGTAGAAACTACATTAAAGGCCCACATGTTAGGATTCAGTACAGCAATAAAGACCATACAAGGGTTCATTCCTACTATCAATTCCACAAATGCATCACCACATATCTTTCACTATTGGAACCCTTCTCAAGAGCCAATCATTCTTCATCAGGGTTTATAATCCCTTCCCACATGCTGCATGGCCAGTGAACCGGATCCATGGTAACATACAACATGATGTTGTCATACACATGAGACCCATCTGACTTAAGGCTGTTTGTATAAAGGAATACAAAGTTCATTCAGCTGTGAAAACGTACCGTAATTGATGATGAAAAGCTAAAATTGAGGACACAGTATATGTGATATCTGTATACATATATCTGCAGTGTCACAGAGTAGAGTTACAGGCAGTACATGTGATGTCTGTATACAACAATGACCTGCAGTGTCACAGAGTAGAGTTACAGGCAGTACATGTGATATCTGTATACAACAATGACCTGCGTGTCACAGAGTAGAGTTACAGGTAGTACATGTGATATCTGTATACATATATCTGCAGTGTCACAGAGTAGAGTTACAGGCAGTACATGTGATATCTGTATACAACAATGACCTGCGGTGTCACAGAGTAGAGTTACAGGTTATCTGCATGAATCACTTCATCTCATGGGTTCCAGCCAAACTGCAGCAGTTCAAAGAGATCAAACCAAAGCTTCATTTGCCACACACATTTATTTGTTTTTAAAAGGTAAATGAGAAAGAAAATGCACTAGCAATCTGAATAAATTCACTTTGCTATTTTATCACCGTCACGTTTTCCATTCATATGACAGTTGTTTTATATCAATTTTTGTATATGAAGACGAACATCACCTGAGCCTAGAGGCTCTCATTCCAGAGTTCCATGTGAAGAGATGTTCTCTTAAATAGTCTTAGAGCACCAGCTTGCTTCAAGAAGAGTTCTGGGGATGAGCCCATATACAAAGACAGCTGACGGGTATCTCTAAAGCAGCTCTGGCTGTTTGGCATTCTTCATCCACAACTAATCAAACAAGTCGAAACAAAGACCATGTTTGTCCCTTCATCTCTCTGAGGGAATGTCTTGGAAGTGACCTGATAGACAGGGACCGCCTGGGGGCCGCTTAACCTCCAAGGCGCTGTCCCTCTCCCCAGGCAAACCCCCCGGGCGCTCCTCCAGGGGGGTTGTAGTTGGCATCTTCCTCTGGTGTGTCAAACAGCATCTTTCTGTGGGGGACAGAGGAGGATGTAAACGCTGATCTAGAGCAGCAATCAGTCTAAGAAGGTTCCGGATCCTCAGAGGAAAACTCTAGTATCTAGGATCTGTCAGTAAGTCTGTGCAATATTCATTGTACCTGTTATCTAGCTTCTACCACACTTAATTCTATGTTACTCTTCATTTAGTTCATAAATAATGCTGCTGCTACTTTTCTACCTGAATGTGTACTTTGTAAATTAGAATATTTTTATAACGAATGTGTACTTTGTAAAGTACACTTTTTTTTATGTGCGTGCTTTTGATCTAATCTTAATTGATTTGTTAACCTCTATCTTTACTTGTTCTGTAACAATGTCCCCCCGTGGGGTGAATAAAGGTATTCTGAATCTTACATGGCATCAGTTGTATTCATATAGAGACTCACATGATGGACGGGGTCCTCAGCCATCTTCCACCACCCGGCTGGTTGGGGAAAAACATCCTCCAGAAAGAAGTACACATGACCCACAGCGATACCTTGAGAACGTTTAAACACATTAACACCATCACGGTTCAGACTGTAGAACACCAACCACCACAGCTCGCTCTGGATCTTAGCACATCACTGAAACACTGAATAATGGCTGCAGGCAATAGGAATAGGTACCTAAAAGATCCACAATGATGGAGTTGCCCAGCAGAAGGGAGAATCCCATCAGCACCCATGGTAGGAAGGGTGCCTGGAAATTGAGCAGGCCGAAGAAATTCATGCGAACGTTGGGGTTCCTCCGGCTCCACACGTACACCAGCATGATGGTGAAGGCTTGGCCCAGGAACACCAGACTCACAAACGTTCCAAATATCTAAAAGCTGGTTAAAGAACATGGACAGGCAGGACCTTGGACATGGAGGGTTACGCGAGAACATGGAGGGTTACGGGAGAACATGGAGGGTTACGGGAGAACATGGCACAGGCAGGACCTTGGACATGGAGGGTTACGGGAGAACATGGAGGGTTACGGGAGAACATGGCACAGGCAGGACCTTGGACATGGAGGGTTACGGGAGAACATGGAGGGTTACGGGAGAACATGGAGGGTTACGGGAGAACATGGCACAGGCAGGACCTTGGACATGGAGGGTTACGGGAGAACATGGAGGGTTACGGGAGAACATGGAGGGTTACGGGAGAACATGGCACAGGCAGGACCTTGGACATGGAGGGTTACGGGAGAACATGGAGGGTTACGGGAGAACATGGCACAGGCAGGACCTTGGACATGGAGGGTTACGGGAGAACATGGCACAGGCAGGACCTTGGACATGGAGGGTTACGGGAGAACATGGCACAGGCAGGACCTTGGACATGGAGGGTTACGGGAGAACATGGCACAGGCAGGACCTTGGACATGGAGGGTTACGGGAGAACATGGCACAGGCAGGACCTTGGACATGGAGGGTTACGGAGAACATGGCACAGGCAGGACCTTGGACATGGAGGGTTACGGGAGAACATGGCACAGGCAGGACTTGGACATGGAGGGTTACGGGAGAACATGGCACAGGCAGGACCTTGGACATGGAGGGTTACGGGAGAACATGGCACAGGCAGGACCTTGGACATGGAGGGTTACGGGAGAACATGGCACAGGCAGGACCTTGGACATGGAGGGTTACGGAGAACATGGCACAGGCAGGACCTTGGACATGGAGGGTTACGGGAGAACATGGCACAGGCAGGACCTTGGACATGGAGGGTTACGGGAGAACATGGCACAGGCAGGACCTTGGACATGGAGGGTTACGGGAGGACATGGAGGGTTACGGGAGAACATGGCACAGGCAGGACCTTGGACATGGAGGGTTACGGGAGAACATGGCAGGCAGGACCTTGGACATGGAGGGTTACGGGAGGACATGGAGGGTTACGGAGAACATGGCACAGGCAGGACCTTGGACATGGAGGGTTACGGGAGGACATGGAGGGTTACGGGAGAACATGGCACAGGCAGGACCTTGGACATGGAGGGTTACGGGAGAACATGGCACAGGCAGGACCTTGGACATGGAGGGTTACGGGAGGACATGGAGGGTTACGGGAGAACTCAAACACGTCGGTGTCTGACAGGAGCTGACATGGAGCAGCTTCATGACATCAAGCTGTCTGAGCTGGGGACGTGTAAGTGGTGGGCACTGGTCAGTAATCAAGAACTGTACTAAAGTACCATTTTGTGGTACTTGTACTTTTCTTAAGTATTTCTATTTTATGCTACTTCATACTTCTATCCACTACAATTTAGAAGCCCATTTTTTACTTTTACTCCACTACATTTATTCAACACAATGAATTACTAGTTACCTCACAGATTCAGATTATTTGCTAATACAACATATAGATAAACAAATACATAAACTATGACATATAATTAAAGGTTAATATATTAAACTAAATGAGCTCTGTCTTTACCAGCAGTGATGAACACATGAATAATAATAGTCATCGAATATAGGAGACTCTGAAAAGGGACATTACGCATAAAAAGTACTTTATCATTTGATGCCAATACTTTTGTACTTTCCTTAACAACTTTTACCCAAGTAAGATTTTGTATGCAGGACTTTTACTTGTAACAGAGTATTTTTACACTGTAGTATTTCTACTTTGACCCAAGTAAATAATCCAAAGTATTTCTTCCACTCTGGTATCAAGGACATTCATACTCCAAGTGGCCTACATGCATGCTTAAGAAGCTGTGGAAGTGTTCTCTAAAGATCTCACTAACTGCCTGTGAGAGTGCTCTTTTATTCAAACATGGGAAGGATACAGTCATGAGAAGCCCCCCAAAGAGGAACATGAAGACAAAGTCAGCCGTGCGGCCCTAAAGGAGCCCTCCTCCAGCATGCGACAGTATCTGTACCTGCAACAAAGCGTTAAGGAAATCTACACGGAAACACAACCATTGAACACATCTCCACCTTAACACTGAAGCAGTGCCACTACACGTGGATGTGTGCACTGCTCCTACATTAGTGCCACTACACGTGGATGTGTGTGTCACTGCTCCTACATTAGTGCCACTACACGTGGATGTGTGTCACTGCTCCTACATTAGTGCCACCACAGTGGATGTGTGTGTCACTGCTCCTACATTAGTGCCACCACACGTGGATGTGTGTGTCACTGCTCCTACATTAGTGCCACTACACGTGGATGTGTGCCACTACACGTGGATGTGTGTCACTGCTCCTACATTAGTGCCACCACACGTGGATGTGTGTCACTGCTCCTACATTAGTGCCACTACACGTGGATGTGTGTGTCACTGCTCCTACATTAGTGCCACCACACGTGGATGTGTGTCACTGCTCCTACATTAGTGCCACTACACGTGGATGTGTGTCACTGCTCCTACATTAGTGCCACTACACGTGGATGTGTGTGTCACTGCTCCTACATTAGTGCCACCACACGTGGATGTGTGTGTCACTGCTCCTACATTAGTGCCACTACATGTGGATGTGTGTCACTGCTCCTACATTAGTGCCACTACACGTGGATGTGTGTGTCACTGCTCCTACATTAGTGCCACTACACGTGGATGTGTGTCACTGCTCCTACATTAGTGCCACTACACGTGGATGTGTGTCACTGCTCCTACATTAGTGCCACTACACGTGGATGTGTGTGTCATGCTCCTACATTAGTGCCACTACACGTGGATGTGTGTGTCACTGCTACATTAGTACCACCACACGTGGATGTGTGTCACTGCTCCTACATTAGTGCGTCTACACGTGGATGTGTGTCACTGCTCCTACATTAGTGCCACTACACGTGGATGTGTGTAGGAGCAGTGACACACACATCCACGTGTGGTGGCACTAATGTAGGAGCAGTGACACACATCCACGTGTAGTGGCACTAATGTAGGAGCAGTGACACACACATCCACGTGTAGTGGCACTAATGTAGGAGCAGTGACACACATCCACGTGTAGTGGCACTAATGTAGGAGCAGTGACACACACATCCACGTGTAGTGGCACTAATGTAGGAGCAGTGACACACATCCACGTGTAGTGGCACTAATGTAGGAGCAGTGACACACACATCCACGTGTGGTGGCACTAATGTAGGAGCAGTGACACACATCCACGTGTAGTGGCACTAATGTAGGAGCAGTGACACACATCCACGTGTGGTGGCACTAATGTAGGAGCAGTGACACACACATCCACGTGTGGTGGCACTAATGTAGGAGCAGTGACACACACATCCACGTGTGGTGGCACTAATGTAGGAGCAGTGACACACATCCACGTGTAGTGGCACTAATGTAGGAGCAGTGACACACATCCACGTGTAGTGGCACTAATGTAGGAGCAGTGACACACATCCACGTGTAGTGGCACTAATGTAGGAGCAGTGACACACACATCCACGTGTAGTGGCACTAATGTAGGAGCAGTGACACACACATCCACGTGTAGTGGCACTAATGTAGGAGCAGTGACACACACATCCACGTGTAGTGGCACTAATGTAGGAGCAGTGACCACATCCACGTGTAGTGGCACTAATGTAGGAGCAGTGACACACATCCACGTGTAGTGGCACTAATGTAGGAGCAGTGACACACGCATCCACGTGTAGTGGCACTAATGTAGGAGCAGTGACACACATCCACGTGTCGTGGCACTAATGTAGGAGCAGTGACACACACATCCACGTGTAGTGGCACTAATGTAGGAGCAGTGACACACATCCACGTGTAGTGGCACTAATGTAGGAGCAGTGACACACACATCCACGTGTAGTGGCACTAATGTAGGAGCAGTGACACACATCCACGTGTGGTGGCACTAATGTAGGAGCAGTGACACACATCCACGTGTAGTGGCACTAATGTAGGAGCAGTGACACACACATCCACGTGTAGTGGCACTAATGTAGGAGCATTGACACACACATCCACGTGTAGTGGCACTAATGTAGGAGCAGTGACACACACATCCACGTGTGGTGGCACTAATGTAGGAGCAGTGACACACACATCCACGTGTGGTGGCACTAATGTAGGAGCAGTGACACACATCCACGTGTGGTGGCACTAATGTAGGAGCAGTGACACAACATCCACGTGTGGTGGCACTAATGTAGGAGCAGTGACACACACTCCACGTGTAGTGGCACTAATGTAGGAGCAGTGACACACACATCCACGTGTAGTGGCACTAATATAGGAGCAGTGACACACATCCACGTGTAGTGGCACTAATGTAGGAGCAGTGACACACACATCCACGTGTGGTGGCACTAATAGGGGCAGTGACACACATCCACGTGTGGTGGCACTAATGTAGGAGCAGTGACACACACATCCACGTGTGGTGGCACTAATGTAGGAGCAGTGACACACATCCACGTGTGGTGGCACTAATGTAGGAGCAGTGACACACACATCCACGTGTAGTGGCACTAATGTAGGAGCAGTGACACACACATCCACGTGTGGTGGCACTAATGTAGGAGCAGTGACACACACATCCACGTGTGGTGGCACTAATGTAGGAGCAGTGACACACACATCCACGTGTAGTGGCACTAATGTAGGAGCAGTGACACATCCACGTGTAGTGGCACTAATGTAGGAGCAGTGACACACACATCCACGTGTGGTGGCACTAATGTAGGAGCAGTGACACACATCCACGTGTAGTGGCACTAATGTAGGAGCAGTGACACACATCCACGTGTAGTGGCACTAATGTAGGAGCAGTGACACACACATCCACGTGTGGTGGCACTAATGTAGGAGCAGTGACACACACATCCACGTGTGGTGGCACTAATGTAGGAGCAGTGACACACATCCACGTGTAGTGGCACTAATGTAGGAGCAGTGACACACACATCCACGTGTAGTGGCACTAATGTAGGAGCAGTGACACACACATCCACGTGTAGTGGCACTAATGTAGGAGCAGTGACACACACATCCACGTGTAGTGGCACTAATGTAGGAGCAGTGACACACACATCCACGTGTAGTGGCACTAATGTAGGAGCAGTGACACACACATCCACGTGTAGTGGCACTAATGTAGGAGCAGTGACACACATCCACGTGTAGTGCCACTAATGTAGGAGCAGTGACACAACATCCACGTGTAGTGCACTAATGTAGGAGCAGTGACACACGCATCCACGTGTAGTGGCACTAATGTAGGAGCAGTGACACACATCCACGTGTCGTGGCACTAATGTAGGAGCAGTGACACACACATCCACGTGTAGTGGCACTAATGTAGGAGCAGTGACACACACATCCACGTGTAGTGGCACTAATGTAGGAGCATTGACACACATCCACGTGTAGTGGCACTAATGTAGGAGCAGTGACACACACATCCACGTGTGGTGGCACTAATGTAGGAGCAGTGACACACACATCCACGTGTGGTGGCACTAATGTAGGAGCAGTGACACACATCCACGTGTGGTGGCACTAATGTAGGAGCAGTGACACACACATCCACGTGTGGTGGCACTAATGTAGGAGCAGTGACACACACATCGTGTAGTGGCACTAATGTAGGAGCAGTGACACACACATCCACGTGTGGTGGCACTAATGTAGGAGCAGTGACACACACACACGTGTAGTGGCACTAATGTAGGAGCAGTGACACACATCCACGTGTAGTGGCACTAATGTAGGAGCAGTGACACACACATCCACGTGTGGTGGCACTAATGTAGGAGCAGTGACACACACATCCACGTGTGGTGGCACTAATGTAGGAGCAGTGACACACACATCCACGTGTGGTGGCACTAATGTAGGAGCAGTGACACACACATCCACGTGTAGTGGCACTAATGTAGGAGCAGTGACACACATCCACGTGTGGTGGCACTAATGTAGGAGCAGTGACACACACATCCACGTGTAGTGGCACTAATGTAGGAGCAGTGACACACACATCCACGTGTAGTGGCACTAATGTAGGAGCAGTGACACACACATCCACGTGTAGTGGCACTAATGTAGGAGCAGTGACACACATCCACGTGTGGTGGCACTAATGTAGGAACAGTGACACACACATCCACGTGTGGTGGCACTAATGTAGGAGCAGTGACACACACATCCACGTGTAGTGGCACTAATGTAGGAGCAGTGACACACACATCCACGTGTAGTGGCACTAATGTAGGAGCAGTGACACACATCCACGTGTGGTGGCACTAATGTAGGAGCAGTGACACACACATCCACGTGTAGTGGCACTAATGTAGGAGCAGTGACACACACGTGGATGTGTGCCACTACACGTGGATGTGTGTGTCACTGCTCCTACATTAGGATCTGGATGATGTAATACTGACTTTAAGTACACAGTCTATGATACTGACAGTGTCCTGCCACGTCACTAACCACATGCAGGCCTTCCCTGTGAAACAGAAAGTATGCAAACATACTTCACATGCAAACTAAGTGAGACGTGGAAGTGAGAAGGATACAGAAATATCATATTGAACAGGAAATTGAAGCCAATTGGACCAAAAAACAGGAAGTTGGTTATTAGTCGCCATACCTAGAAAAAGAGAAAGAAAGAGAACATTCATCTGTACGTGATAAAAACAGAGTAGCAAACAAATCCTGCTCATTTCCTTCATCCACACATTGGAGAGGCTGTGTGCAAAGCTAGGGGGGGGGGGGGGGTCATGTATTGTGGAAATACTCCTAAACTGTGAAGTCTACGGAGACAAAAGTAACATGTGTGATATTGGGCTGTATAAATAAACATTGATTGATCCAAACAGCAACCACTAAATGTAGTGCTCTGATGGAAGCAATATGGCTTCTGTGGATGTTGCAGGACGTAACAACTGAAATGATTGTATGTCTACCTGCATGAGCTCTGATAGCAACACGTTCAGTGTGTATGCATCATCATCACTTTGGGACGGGCTCAAAGACTTTCTCTCTCGATGTAAACCCTGTTGGAGCTAGAGCTGCTAGCTGCTCTCAATGGAAGGATGATGCCTTCTTCAGTGTGAACTACCTGAGCTCTAAGTGTTTAAAGAGCTGCAGAGAGCCAGGTCACATGACATGCAGGTCACATGACATGCAGGCTCACAGCAGTGTGTATCACAATCTGTAGTTTGATCACAGGTGATGACCACTGATATAAGTCAACAACACTTCATGTAATATAACATTGATTTCACTTGTTGTTGTTCTGAAATCCAATTAACTTATCATTTGTGTAGACAAAATTGATGTGGATAGTATTTAGAACTGTCTTTAATATATTAAATAGAAGAAAAAAACTGCTCCTTTCAATATCATCCAGCTATAGGTGTGTGTGTGTGTGTGTGTGTGTGTGTGTGTGTGTACATGCTGCATACATGCATGCGTTCGTGTGATTGACAGCAGCTGAAAGGTAGTCAATGGGCAATAGCTACGTGTTTGTGCATGAGATAAGAAGGAGACTTTAGCAGGAGAGTTCATGGGGGGCTGTTGTTGTCATAGGTCGCAGACCTAACTGCTTTATGCTCGATTTGATTGGCTGTGTCATTATAAGCTACGTAGAGATGCAATCATTAAACCAAACATATACAATTGAAATGTATCCCTTCAGGTTTCAGTTTTTCTTAGGAGGACACCACGGGACACGATTTACAGACCATATATGTAGCATAATTATGGAGCTGTAGTAGACACATGAAGGCAATTTCATTTCAGCTAAATGTTAACAATTCTATATTTATTTAGACAGGTAGCTGAGTTATTAAGGCTGTGTGAAATGTTTCTGTGTGTGATCTGCAGAGGGTGAGGATGAGCAGCGGTTCAGATTGCTCACCTGGTAATTCCTTAGAATCAAATCCGGATTAAAGTAGAGCTGAAATGGTGTGATGATCTCTAGTTGCTGTGAGAACAGACAAAATGAACATGTTTTGTACAATAATGATCCAGACATTAATATTCATCTTACAAAAAGCCAAGGAAAGTATCAAACCATTAAACCCTAGTCTCAAAAACATAATTGTGATTTCGTAGACAGACAGAGCGACAGACAGACAGAGCGACAGACAGAGCGAGCCCTCCAGGAGCCCCGCTGAGCCTCACTGGTCATATATAACAGCGCTCTGCTGTCAGGGAGCGACACACGGAGCTTCCCTGAGACTACCATAGATATGTAACCCCCTGAGGAAGCACACAGGGACACGTCTCTCCTCAGCTGCTGGAGCTACAGCACCGAGCTAGCAGCTCAGTACCGACGTTAGCCTGTCATGTTAGCCGACAGCAGGCTAATCCCCCCCCCCCCCCCACACACCCCACACACACACACACCACACACACACACCACACACCACAAACACACACACAACACACACACACACACCACACACACAACACAAAACACACACACACACACACACACACACACACAGAGAGAGAACATGGGAATGTGTCTTACCACTGCAGCAGTCGTGAGGACACAGGCGGTTGTATATGCCCGGGTAACAACAGGAATCTGTAAATACTGCTGTAGGGTCTGGTAAGCCTTTTGGACAGACTGGAAGCTTCCGGCTCTTTCTTGACACGTCATTCCACAAGGCGAGGGTGTTGCGTTCAGGCACATGTGAAAAATCTGCAGAATATCAAGCAGCAACGCTACACTGTATAGAGCAGTGCTTCTCAAAGTGTGGTCCGGGACCACTGGTGGTCCGTTAGCGCCCCCTAGTGGTCCGTGAGTATATTGGTAACATTTCACATTTGAAATAAATAATAAATGTAAGTTTTCCGCACTCTAGCGGGAACATCTCCGCAATGGAGCGAGCTTAAGTTTGTTTAACTTTCGATTGCATGATAAACACCTTCATCACACATGTGGCCACTTGTTTGTACCATTTTCAGACGATTTGTAAAAACCGATGTGTTTTTGGATATGGATAGTGTGGATATGTGTGGACATAGGTGGTCCGCGAGTGTTTTTGTATTGGTCCTTGGTATGAAAAAGTTTGAGAAACACTGGTATAGAGCCATATCAACACCAAACCCTACTGTGGTCAGAGGTGGAGAAGTACAAGTAAAAGTCCTGCATTCAAAAATGTTAATAAAGTAAAAGTATTAGCATCTAAATATATTTAAAATAGCAAACATTGAAATACTCAAGTAAAGTCACAAGTCTCCCAAAAATGTAGTTAAGTAGCCTACAGTACTTGAGTAAATGTAATTAGTTACTTTACACCACTGACTGTAATAAAGGGGTTCCCAAAATGGGGCAAAGGTATCCCCTGGGCCCAAGAGTTCAACACTTTTAATCCCTATCTGATCAGATCAGATTTATCTTTTGGGGAGTTCAAAAAAAAAACAGGATTAGGATCACTTTGATATCCGATCAGATCAGGAAATCCAATCCAAGCTTTAATCTGGATCAAATCTTCAAAACGGGTTCAAACCGACAACACAGGATTGGAATCAATTTGATCCCAAAAAACTGGATCATCCTGAACCCACCAGAGGGGTGGATTTCCAGTGGATTACCAGAGCAACATGTACTGTACCATTTATTTTAAAATATGTTTCAATTTAAACAAGATGGCAAAGTTTGTTAACTGAAATAATACACCATTTTTAGCCTTCGTGGGAAATACATTTTATTTTCCATTTTTTGCTCACGTTTGTGGTGGCCTATTTTGTTTTCAACCAAATGTTGATGACATAAATGTTTATGCTCATGAAAGTATCACAACAAAGATTGTCAATCACAAATGTAATTTAGATTAAAGAAAAAATATCTTCAACAAAAAAAAGTCCATCATCTGTCATCACCTTTCAAAAGTAATTGCGGACAATAGATGTCTCTGCAATGTGGTCTCTTGTCTTCCTTGTATTATTTTTCATATCCACTAGATGGCGATCGGTAGGATTAAAGCACTGATATTCAGGAACTAGTCATCTTGAAAAGTCGTAATCTGGATCAGGGTGATCCTATCCTGAATTGCTTTGAACTCCAGGGACAAAATCTGGCCGATTTGTCTGATCCTGGATCACAAAAAAATGGGATTTCAAAATCTGATCGGATCTGATTGAGATTAAAAGTTTTGAACTCGTGGGCCCTGGAGATAAAGAGAGCGGGGCTGCGTTGCGTGCATGGCTTCCTTCTGCGGGTAACGGGGAGACGCTGGCTGCGGTCTCGTTCAGGATCCGAAAATACAATTTCAATATTTTCCACACTTATTCCACTTATTCCTAGTGTGCCACTGGTTACGGTGCCGCGTGCCAGTGGTGGCACGCGTGCCAGGGGTTGCCGACCCCTGTATTAGTGGTTTAGGAAGAGGGGAGTTTTTCCCAAATCCAGCGTCCCTAACTCATGCCTGGCTGTGACGTAAATGATGTGCGGCCGTGAAGCCAGGACAGTAAACAAACATGTTGTCGGTAGTATGGGACTATTTCAAGGTTTCAGAGTTAGATAGTTCGCTTGCTATTTGTATTCACAAATGCAATGCAGAAGTTCCACGAGGAGGGAAAAAGGCAACGAGCTATACTTCCAACGGGGCTTTTACCTATCGACCAGGCTTTTGAAAAAGGCAAGAACTTATGGTCACTTTGAAGAGTCAAAACTGTTCTTGGCTTTGTTTTGTTCATAGTAGTAATGCTCACTACTAGTCTTTTTTTTTACCACCAGGTGTGCAAAAACTACAGGTACATTTAATATATATTATATTATTATCGGTTATCGGTATCGGTCTTGAGAAGCAGGAAGTTATCGGTATCGGTTTCAAAAACCAATATCGTGCATCCCTAATGTCCTTTATGTATTTAAAAATATAATTAAACATTATAGATGTCTCTGCAATGTGGTCTCTTGTCTTCCTTGTATTATTTTTCATATCCACTAGATGGCGATCGGTAGGATTAAAGCACTGATATTCAGGATCTAGTCATCTTGAACATCGTAATCTGGATCAGGGTGATCCTATCCTGAATTGCTTTGAACTCCAGGGAAAAATTTGGCCGACTTGTCTGATCCTGGATCACAAAAAATGGGATTTCAAAATCTGATCGGATCTGATTGAGATTAAAAGCTTTGAACTCTTGGGCCCTGGGGACCCCCTGGGGATCTTGAAGGGGTTCCAGAAGGAAATATTTATTCTCACGAGAATTATATCCATAAGTACCAGACTGACAGAATGGGTTATTCTTTTATTATATATTTTTTTATATATTTTATTCAGGCACAATGAGTTTACATTTATACAGTCAATATTTTTTCGTGTAATAATAATAATAATCCTTATATTATTATAGCGCTTTATCAATGACTCTCAAAGCGCTTTACAAATACACATTACACATACAGATCATACATACATGTAATGGTCATCTATTGTGGACAATACCCACAGGAGCAAATTCGGGAGAAGTGTCTTGCCCAAGGACACAACGGCCTGACGCAGTGGGGCGGGAGTGGGTTTCAAACTGGAGTTCGAAACCCTCGCGGGAGTGCCTCGCTGCGGGGAAACTTTGGCGCTGTTCCGAGTTTGTTGTAATCCGTCAAAATGACGGACTGCTTTCAGATTTTTCCGTTATTGTTAAAAAAAATGGACAGGTTTGATCCTGGAAACGTGGAAGGTGGGATGGATCCGCAGAGTCCGAGGCAGTCTTAGCCTTACTGCCGCGGGATTGATTATCCTGACAATCTCAAAAGGTCCAATGAATCTAGGTGCAAGCTTCTTCGAATCCACCCGTAAAGGAATATCCCGGGAGGAAAGCCATACCTTTTGGCCCACCTGGTAGACATGTGCTTTGGAACGTCGGCGGTTGGCAGAGGAGGCGTACCGGTTGGCCGAACAAACGAGAGTTCTCCGGGCTTGATTCCACGGAAAATATTCGGTTAGCGCGACCTCTCCGCCATAACCTTAGTCGGGCTGAACTGTATTTTTGTACGCATCACAATAGCTACGCCTCTTGCTCTACTACTGAAATTGGAATGAAAGGTTTGGCCAACCCATGATGCCTTTAACCTATGGTGGTCCTTGGTGGAATGGGTTATTCTTTTGATCATGGCTTTTTATATACTTTCTGTAAGGTAACATCTAAAAGCAAATATTCTACCGATTTCTGATTTGTGTCATTAACAAAAATGTAAATAATTTTTCAACACAAATGATACTCTAACCAGGACATATGTGTTGCAGGAGAAGAAGAAGACATACTTTATTAATCCCCAACGGGGAAAGGACTTTTTCCACTTTTACAACCCATTTTGATCTAAATGAACAGAGGATATACAGTGGGGCAAAAAAGTATTTGGTCAGTCACCAATTGTGTCATAGTCTGCTCCATCATTCACCAGTAGTTTTCCATTCACCTGTCTCACCTGTTTTCCACACCACTCGTTAGCTCACTCTCTTTCTCTTTAAACCTTACACACACTCTTTGCCAGATTGTACTTTGCCTCATGCTTGTCTTTCCCGCGTTTGATACCAGATTGCCTACCCGGTTCCGACCCTGCCTGTCCTCGATCTGCCTGCTCTGCCTGTTCCCTGATCCTGCCTTTCCCTCGATCCTGTCTGGCCTGTTATCCGACCCTGCCTGTATCTACGCTGACCGCCTCGCTTAGTCCCTGACTCTCTGCCTGTCCCTGACTCACCTTCTGCCCGCTGTCCTCCGCTGCTCGGTTGGTATTCCTCAGATCCAGTGGAATCTCCAATAAAGTTTATTACCAATTCTCCTTGGTTTCTCGAGTGCTGCATTTGGGTTCTCCTTAAGATTGTGACAGAACAATCTGGCCAGAACATGGACCCAGCGCACTCCTCTTCACCTAGAGACCGTTTCGAGAGAGTTGAGGACGCTCTCCAGAGGCAGGAAGCCTCGATAGCCGCCCTGGCCACCGAGGCTCATCATGCTACCTCTTCACATGACCAGACGCTAACCTATTTATCTGCGAAGCTACAGCAGCTAACGGCTACTTGCAGCAGCTAGTGGCAGGAGTGGCCGCTCCAGTGCCTCTTCCTATGCCGTCGACACTCGCTTCTGCCTCACCTCTGATGGGATTTACCCCGGAGCCTCGGGTGGGAACTCCGGAGCGCTACGCCGGGGAACCGGAGGGCTGCAGCCCGTTTCTTACAAACTGTTCTATCCTGTTTGCGCTGCAGCCACACACTTTCGCTTCTGAAGCTGCTCGTGTGGCGTTCACGGTCAATCATTTGACTGGGAAAGCCAGACTGTGGGGCACAGCGGAATGGTAGCAACAAACACCCGCCTGTTCTTCATTCCCCGCTTTTTCTACGGAGCTGCGCAAGGTGTTTGGACCCGTGTCTGTGGGTCCAGACGCTGCAGGAGGACTACTGAACCTGAGCCAGGGTAATGGATCTGTGGTGGATTATGCCATTGAGTTTCGCACTGTTATCCGTGTAATAATTCTCGTTTAAAAAGGAGACTAAATGGAGTCTCTGAGATGGTTTCAAATTGTTACTTTAATTCAAATAAAGGCGCGGTAATGTTACAAACAATATTGTTCGACAGAAAAACAGGTGTGTTTCTGGCCCTCCGCCAGGTGAAGAAAGAGGCCGAACCCCGAAGGTCTCGCTGTATTTATCTCCTCGCTGGCTCCTCCCTGCAGGCCGGCTCTCCAACGTTTTAATGTCCGTTGTTACGCATATCAGACGATACAGACATTGTACATTCAATATATCTAAACACGCCTTTCTCTTCCTTAACTCTTTCATAACTTTATATGTAATACATGTTAACGGCGTCAATAGCCACTTTAGCGATAATAATGGACGGTAGTCCCGGATGTTGTCATGAAGGATTTTCAGAATAAAAGCTTGGCATTGAGAACTTCCGTTTTTTTCCAAATAAAATAGCATTTAAACTGACGGTATGTTTAAGCTACATTATGCTATTAAACATTGATTTTAATTTCTAACACTAGTCTCCACCATGGTTTGTTGTGCTGCCTCCTAGTGCTGCCTCCTAGTCTCCCCCATGGCTTGCTGCCTCCTAGTCTCCCCCATGGCTTGCTGTGCTGCCTCCTAGTGCTGCCTCCTAGTCTCCCCCATGGTTTGCTGTGCTGCCTCCTAGTCTCCACCATGGTTTGCTGTGCTGCCTCCTAGTCTCCACCATGGTTTGCTGTGCTGCCTGGGGATGCTCAAATCACTCCGAGAAAGGAGTACGAATGTACGGCTTCCCACTGACACAGAGCGGAGGAAAAAATGGCTGGCTCAAGTCAGCAGGAGCAATTTCACGACCAACAGCAAAAAAATATGTGATGTATATACAAACACTGCATTTGCACTTTTTCACAAAACGAAAACCACACCATTGGGAAAGCTTAATGTTTTGTTTAATACAAAAACAAAACAGGAAAGGCTTGAAAAAACACAGAGTTGAGACTCAGTGTGCAGGGTGAGGGTCTCAGTGCAGGTATTCAGGCTCCATTGAATCCCCCTCTGGTTCTTGTGCTGAAAGAGGGAGTAACAGACAGGTTTATACACACCTATATAGCACACCTATTGGATGGGAAATTGCCTTGGGGAGATAAGGTGTTTACTTATATAAAACAGTCGTATTAAACTTACCTTGTGTTTCACTCTCACTTAAATCCCTCTCCCTTTGCCATCAATCCAAAATCAGCTGAGCTGCAACATTATACAGACAGGTAATAATCAACATAATCACAAGGACACAATATGGCTCTGCTAAAAACACTCACTCTTACACGCACCAAAGTTATATTGATCTAATATTTAACTCCCTCCACCCCCGCATACAATCCCGTTTAGAAGCACCTCTTCTCTAATTCAACAACGTTGGACGAAATGACATTAAGAGAACGGAATTTACAATTAAAAGGCTGTTCAACGTGTGTTGCTAACTTGATTCGGTATCCTAGCTTGATCTGTTATCTGTAAACGTTCCATAAATCTACTAATTTAGGGATAATCCACTGACATCCTTTAATACACATGTTAATTTTAATCAGATGTACTGATAATATCCGCAATATAAATCTTTAAACTTCTTCTTACCTTTAAAAGTCCGTCACGAACGGTCTATTATGCTGCAACTCTACAGCTCTGCTAGCCTTGGTGCTAACTTCCAGGGAACGATTGAGAGGCTCCACGATCCGCCATTGCTGTAAAAAAGTGGTCCATTGGAGTGAACAGAGAAACGTAACTCTCAGTCTAAATGCCGCTGCTTTCACCTACTGAGTTTACGTAAACGTAGCCGGCCAATCAGGGCGAGCCTACCTGAATGCACGCGCAGGCCCACAGTATATAAAGGCGGCTACACCCCCGCCCACTATCCTTTTTTCTCTTCAGACGAGCTGACAACCGAAGAGTTAAACGAACGAAGATTAGAAGAAATGAAAAATGGAAAAATGGACTGGAAGCTCGGCCATGCACCTGCCCTGGTTTGATCGCGGGCGCCGGTCTCCACCACCTCTGCTTAGAGTATTTGGGGGACCAGGATATGGCCGACGCGGTGCCATTCATGTTGGCCATTCCAGCGGGGCGGATGGCTCCGTTTGCCTATGTCGGGCACTGCCGGGTCCGGTCCATGGAGGTCCACCGCCCTAGGTGATGACCATGGCGGCGGAGCGCAGCTGCTCCCGGCGGGCAGCAGGCTGGGCAGGAGCTGAAAACAGCTCTGCCACGCTACCGCGTGACAAGGCGACTGCAAATAAACACGGGTGTGTTGGGCATCTCGCTCATTGCTGGAGATGCCCCCACCTCACCAGATCAGAGCGATTATTTGTAGCTTGATCGTGGCCGCCGTCGTTGTCTGCCGTGTGATATCCCGGTGAGGGATCACGCGCATGGCACTTTCCAAAAGGACCGTGTTGTTGATCTCCCGGGCCGGGAGCCCCCGTGTTTACGGAAGGGCTCTTTGGATCGATCTCCTTGGTTACGTGGGTGAGGAGTCGTCGCAGCGTGGCTGCTTCTCGCTCATCCCCAGAGGAAATAGCACTGTCCCACACTCCCCGCCCCCTCTGTAAACTCCAGTATAGGAGCCAGCAGGCGGGCGCGTGCACGTGAGTGGAATAAACCGAAGTGCTGTCAAAACACTGTGCGGGTTCAAGAGAGAGTGATGTGTGTGTGAGAAACGCATTCAGTGAAAACGATTGCATTTATCCCAGAGTAAGAGTCATCTCTCCACATTTCCACTTTTCACCATAATGTCCGTTTCAAAGAGACGGCATTAGGACAGAGCCGCGGCCCCACGGGAGCTGCCGCGGTGCGTTCAAGGACCTCTGTAGAAATCGGCCCTTTTCTGTGTCAGCCCCCATGCCAACACTCCCTTCTTATGGAAAGGTTTGGCAGCGGAGTAGGCCACCAGAGAATACTACAGCTTCTTAGCTTTGGCTCCACAGCTGCTGGCATGTCCCCTCAACACAGTTTTGTGGGGAATGGAAGCCCCACAAAAGCTGTGTACTGACAGAGTAGAGGGCAGGACACTGAGACTGGGTTACTCACTCAAGCTTTGCAGCGTCCCTCCTCCATTCAGGGGCAATAGAGAGTCAAATCTATCATCCTGGGAGGAGATAGGTTTGCTTTCAACAGGAAGTCGAAAAGAGGCCCTGTTGCATGAACGGTGGGTTACGTATTGTAACCCTGGTTCTAGAGTGATGTGTGTGTGTGAAAAATGCATTTAGTAAAGACTATGGCATTTATCCCAGAGTAAGAGTCATCTCTCTCCACAATTCCACATTTTCCCATAATGTCTCGTTGAGATCGGCAAGGCCGTTTTCATACGATGTTAATTGGACACCATTAGGAGGCGCGGCCCCCGTGAGACTGGCCGCGGTGCGTTCAGGGACCTCGCAGAAGAACAGTGGGTTACGTAGTGTAACTCTAGTTCTAGAGTGATATGTGTGTGTAAAATGCATTCAGTAAAAACTAGTGCATTTATCCCAGAGTAAGAGTCATCTCTCTCCACATTCCACATTTCCCCATAATGTCCGTTTCAAAGAGACGGCATTATGACGGCATTATGACGACCCCCCTAACTATGAAACAGTTACTGGGACTGGTGCAGCCAGGCGATTAGTTCACAACCATCGACCTGAAGAACGCTTACTTTAATGGCGAAATTGCTCCAAAACACAGAAAGTATTTGCGTTTTGCCTTCCAGGGGGTAACCTACGAGTACACAGACTGACGTTCGGCTACTCCCTATCCCGGACAGTGCGGACAGTAAAGCACCGCAAAATCCACCCCCCTTTAAGGTTACCAGGGGCACGAGGTTCTTGAGGGTGTGATCATCTGGGTTTAGTCCGTGGGGGAGTGCTTAAGTCCGGGGGCCCGGGGACCCAAGGTGCGCGAGGTTATGGAAGTGTGCATGTCACGGAGAGATGCTGGAGCTGATTAGTCCGTCGTTTGGGGCTCTGTGAGCGGCTACAAATAGGTGATTTTCCCGGTGTATTTCATGGAAGTCTGACATAGCCTGTTTGCTCATGTCAGGGAGCGATGCTGGAGCTAATTAGTCCGTGATTTGGGGGTCTTGGAGCGGCCACAGAGAGGTGGTTTTCGCGCTCTGTCTCCTGTAGTGTGAAATAGCCTGTTTGCTCATGTGAGGGAGCGAACCTGGAGCTGCTTAGTCCGTCGTTTGGGGCTCTGTGAGCCGCCACAGAGAGGTGCTTTTCCCGGTGTATTTCATGGAAGTCTGACATAGCCTGTTTGCTCATGTAAGGAAAAGGTCTGCCTTATGGACAGAGTTAACATGGGACTTGTCCTTCAAATGTACACATGTCCGCACAATGGAAATGTGATGTCAACTTCCAATGCAAAGTCCCTGCCACCGGCAGGCCACATTTTACCAACTGTAAACCAACACTTGGGGGTGCTCTATGCATGTGTCTGAGGGTAAAATAATCATCATTCTGTATAAATATGTTTGTCAATATCATGGACATTTCCTTTTAAATTGGGGTCCACGAAGCTGACACAAGATACCCGCAGATAATCACTCATCTCGGTCTAAATCCTCAATGCATAGCAGTTTTAATGGCATTTTTGTTATTCAGTATGACCAGGGGCACGAACTTCTGACCGGAGTTTCCTCTTGGTGTAGTCCGTGGGGGAGTGCTTAAGTGTGGGTACACAGGTTCACCTGGTGCACAAGGTTATGGAGGTGGGGGTCTTGCTGGTGCTCAAGTGTCCATATACATCACCCCATATTCACATAACTTTTACCCGCCTTAAGAGACACTATTTTGGGGTACAATTTATCCATTTTCACCCCTTTTTTCTGGTTCTTCCAAAAGTTAACTTAGACTTTTTCTGCCTCTGGAGGAATGTAAGGGAGTTGTCAGGGGACTCTACCTGCCTTAAGAGACACTATATTCGGACACATTTTATCCATTTTCATCCTCTTTTCTCTGGTTCTTCCAAAGGTTAACTTAGACTTTTTCTGACCCATGTGCATCACCCTGAATCTCTGCCTTTGAGTGTGGGACCCTGCTTACAGCAGTGACTCTGCTGTACATTTCATGAGTCAAATGTGTATGAAATGGACAGATTCCTGTCCATTTCATGTACATTTCATGAGTCAAATGTGGATGAAATGGACAGATTCCTGTCCATTTCATGTACATTTCATGAGTCAAATGTGGATGAAATGGACAGATTCCTGTACATGTTCCCCAGGTTTCACACACTCATTCCTGGGTAAAAGCCATGTGCATCACCCTGGATCTCTGGGTGCCTTTGAGTGTGGGACCCTGCTTACAGTCCTTCGTTTGGGGCTCTCCCGAGAGTGGAAGTCCATTGCTTCTAAATAGAGTAAAATTAGGTCTGTCACTTTGGGTAACCGCACCACTGTCAGACGTCTCACGAGAATGGACGTCCATTCTCTCTAAGTAGGGTTAGGGTTAGGGTAATGTTGTGAATGTTGTGTTTTTCAGACATCCTTGCGGGTGCCTCTGACTGCTTGGCTGAAAATGATTGATGGAAAAGCTACAAAGCTTAAAGAACTTTTTAAACAGAGTCAGACATCGATGGACATTATACTGGTGAAAAAGACTCTCACTTTTGCAGATGACTCCTCCTCCCACTTTTTCTGCTTGCTCCTGCCTCTGCTTACTTTGTATGCTGATTTTCCTATTCTTATTCTCTGAAAACTTCGAGCAGCGGCTCCTGGACATTAACCTATCACTGGGACAGTTCATCTTCGTAAATAGACGGAGGGTTTCAGCCATATTTCAACATTTTTACGACGACCTCAGTCTTACAGTAGCGTGGCCTACAGCAACAGCTAAAGCCTGGTAGGCTACTGCATGCTAGTTGGTAGCAAAATGCCTCCGTTCTCTACAGATGACTTCCACAAACTTATACAGAAGATCGATGTGTTGGAAATGAAAATGCAACGGTTGGAAGTTAACGTGGAAGTGAATAGGGATGCCAGCGATTATTCGATTATTCTTTCAGTCTCCATAATCGAATATTATTTTTAAAAATCGATTTTATTTATATATATTTTTTATTATTTATGTTTAATTTTTTTTTTTCTGGCTTAGTTTCAACCAAAATATAGACTAATGCTAATAACAGTAATAGTATTAATAATTGTAAATGGCCATTGGTCACACCACCAGTTTGTTCTACTGTAAACTTGGAGGAAGCCTGCGTGCAGAGGAGACTGCTGCTGCTGCAGCACGCTACACACCGACCCCGCCCCCCCCCCCTCCTTTCCCTCACACGTGCGACTAAAGATGAGCAAAGCGGCAGGTAAAAAGAGTTCCTTGTGGAACTACTTTGAACTTACAAGTCCAAAGGAAGTGAAATGCAAGCTCTGCGAAAAGACGTTGGTCTATCACAGCTCACCAACCTCAACAATGCGTTCGCATTTGAGTGCGAAGCCAAAGTGGTTACAGAGAAAGACGCAGCACAGCCGGCCATTACCAACTTTCCTTCGAGGCCAGGTCGTTGTGATGACATGCGTGCAGGTGAAATAACTGCACTAATCACCAATATGCTAGTGAAGGACATGTATTTCAATGCTGCTATTATTAATACAGGCTACATGATGGTGGTTTATTTTCTAAAGTGCCTGTCATTGCCTTTATTTGAAGATGCGCGATGCGCGCACAATGTATTTATTGCAATGCTGCTATTATTAATAATACAGGCTACAGCATGGTTTAATAATAGCATTGCAGTAAATAAATTGCTATAATAATATGTATTGCAATACTGCTATTATTAATAGAAGCTGTAGCCTGTATTTAATAATGGCAGCATTGCAATAAATACATTGTGGCGCATCGCGCATCTCCAAATAAAGGTGATGGCAGGCATTTTAGAAAAAAAAAAAAAATTCTTCTGCGAGGGGGGGGGTCGGTCGAATAATCGATTATTATCGCCAGGGCTGCCGAATAATCGATTTTGATCATGGTCAGTTTCTGGCAACCCTAGAAGTGAATGGACTATGTCGTGGGAATGACACCACTTTACCAGTGTTGCAAAATAATGGAGAAGGGTAGGCTAACTCACAGCTAGTTAGCAGCTACAAGGATTCCAAGGAACAGGAGGGCTGTGTACTGGGTAATAAATCTACAAGTGGTAGTCCTCCCTGGAACTCTCTGGGTGCAAAGCCGAAGAGTAAATCATTTCCATGGGATTTGGGAGGACGGATAACAGGCAGAGCCCAGCGCTCTGAAATATGTGATGCGACCGGCTGCCCTGCATTGTTATCACCCAGGAAGAGCGCCTCTTCAACCCCTAAACAGCAGTGGACAGCTGCTAAAGGGAGAATTACAAACAATCCTCCTAAACCACCAAGTGTGCCAATCCAGAACAGATACGCTCCGCTGACCGAGAACCGGAGATCTCTTTCTGATGACCTGGATAACCTGTCCTCTTCACACAGCAGGGTAAGGACCAATAGCTACTCCAAAAGTAAAAGGCTAGAGGGAAAGCTAACGACTGGGCCTGAAACTCTGATTGTGGGTGACTCTGCTGTAAGAGATGTAAAAGGTCTGTGTAATAAGAACAACACCAAAGTACTCTGTTTGGATGTGGTCTCTGACTTGGCTGAGAAGATCCTGCATATTGGGGCTGAACATCCAACTGTGAAGAATGTGGTACTACACATTGGAACAAATGATGTTGTGAAACAAGAGTCAGAAGTGCTGAAAGAAGACTTTAAATGTTTGTTGGAACTGTCAGCTCTCTAAATGCGGAGGTGTTCATCAGTGGCCCTCTACCGCCAGTCAGAAGAGGAGTGGAGAGATTCAGCAGATTGTTTGCACTGAACACCTGGCTTTCCTGCTGTACTGACCATTCTGTCCATTTTATTGACAACTTTAACTTTTTATGGGATCGCAGACATCTTTTCAAGGCAAATGGAGTTTGCCTGAACAAGTCAGGAGTGAAATTGTTTATCTCTAACATTTTCAACTGCCTGCGTCATCAATCTGTTCCCTCTGCCAAGGACAAGCAACAAGAGGAATCAAAACAGGAGAAAGACACAACTAGGGCTGTGCATCTTCACTGGTCTCACGATTCGATTCGATTACGATTATCCTGTCAACGATTCGATTCAATTCGATATCCCGATGCATCCCGATGCATCACGATTCATACCAATGGGTTGCATCCTCAATTTTCTATATTACTGCACATGGCTTATTTTTCATCAATGCATACATGCAGTAAATACATATGAACTCTCTTTTATTATTTAGAAAGTGCTTCAGAAATCAATAACATAAATGTCTTGACATTAATTTATAAACCAAAATAAATGAATTGTATAGGTCTAGCCTCCCTATATCTGTGTGTGAAGTTGTTCCATCCTCACAAACAAAAAATAATGCTTCTGCAGTCTAGCTGGAGCTTCTAGCAAAGGTCTTCTGTTAAAAAAAGGACACTGAATGTCCTGAATGTGGCATCACACACAGGACTTGAGTCTGAACACATGCAGACAACAGGAGTATTTACAACAGCATATAACAACTAAAATACTGCATGTGGGTGCACACTTACATTCTCTGTCTTACTGTTACATAAATCCCATGAATGTATGAGATTAAATTAGCTTCATTATATCTCAGTGATTAAGTGAATAATAAAGTTTCTATCGGGTCACTATCCTGTCACTCGTTATTTTCAGGGAGGGGGCGGGGTTTGGAGGAACGGAGAGGAGACGGTGATCGCGGAAGCTTTTTTCCTCCTGCCTTCACAAACTGTACACACGTATATATTGTCTGAAAATTGCTAGAGGACATTCATATTTTGCAATCCAAGACTTAATTAAATCCACCAAAAACCTGACATGATTGTAACGCGATTACTTTTGAAAAACATAAATCCTTGTGTCTCTGAGCCGCAGCGACACGGAGTGGTGGTGTTGTGTTGGTGGATAAAGCAGACTGCTCCGTGTTTGGTGTTGCTGTGCCGCTGTCACGTCTGTTCCCTGATCTCTGCGTCACCGACCGATTTGATATTAAAGTGACAGAAAAAAAAACGTTATAGTAAAGCCGCGGCCGGAAAATCAGGAAGCAACGTTACTATGCTATAACCGATTATCTTCCGTCACTGCATCGATACCGAATCGTCCACGTCCGCATCGCAATGCATCATAGAAACGATTATTTTCAACACCCCTAGACACAACACATCGCGCAGAAAACCCTGAAGAATTATCACTGCACCCGCCTGAGGAATGTTCTGATTATGGGAGACACATGGAGGAGTCTCCACTGCCCGTCACCCCCCCCTGACAACGCCTTTGAGGATACTCCGTTCACCCTTTCACCCTCGCCCACCCTCCTGGAGATCGTTGAAAACATGAAGGCGATACAGAGGGTTGGCACCGATTCCTTCCTGGAGTTCAATAACCAAACTAAGGCGATACGCAGGGCTGGCAGCATGTCCTTTACCCCCGCTCCTCAACGACGCCCACCAAATCACCGCGGAGACGCGCACCATCTCCCCCGTCTTCATCACCGAGCCTACGTCAACCACCTCCCCCCCCTGGCAGCATGTCTTCTACCCCGCACCATCTCCCCCGTCTCCATCACCGTGCCTACGTCAACCACCTCCCCTCCCTTCAAGAAAGCATCTGCAGTCTCCGAAGCCTGATAAGGATGTGTGTACAAAATGCAACAAACTCTTACTGATGTGTGCTGGGTCCAGGCTCAAGGGCGTATGGCACTCTCAACTCTTTCCAGGAAATGCCAGGGCCCTGCCTGCCTATAGCTTTGCCGATATCTGTGTTGATAGGTAATAGATTAAGAGCGGTGAATCATCTTAGATACAGGAAGCGCTCAAACGTTTGTGTGAGTTTATCTAATTTAGCAGTGATTCCATGTCAGCCACAGCTTGTTACAAAAAACATGATAGTGTGTTTAACAAACTTAAACTAGCTTTATTAAATGTCAGGTCTTTGGCAGGAAAAATATTTTTAATCAATGATTTTATCACTGAGCACAATCTCGATTTTATGTTTTTAACAGAAACTTGGATTGAACAAAATAACAGTGCAGCTGTTCTTATCGAATCAACCCCTCCCAACTTTAGTTTTATGAGTCAGGAAAGAATGCATAAGAAAGGGGGTGGAGTTGCTATTCTGTTCAATGATTCTCTTCAATGCAGGAAGACATCTTATGGGAACTTTGATTCTTTTGAATATGTGGCCCTTCAGCTGAAATGCTCCTCTCGAGCTCTGTTCCTAAATATCTATAGACCACCCAAATACTGTGCAAGCTTTTATGATGACTTTACTGAACTGCTGTCTATAGTGTGTATTGACTTTGACCGTTTAGTCATTGTTGGTGATTTTAACATCCATGTTGACAACCCCCAGGACAGAGGGGCTAAAGAACTGTTTTGTGTTCTTGATAGCTATGGACTGACTCAGAATGTGACGGAGCCCACGCACAATAAGGGGCACACTCTGGACTTAATTATCTCAAAGGGTCTGAATATCTCTAAGGTTGTGGTGACTGATGTTGTGCTCTCTGATCATTCCTGTGTTTTCTTTGAGAGCTCTATTCTGTTCAAAAAATGTTCAAAAAGAGGTAACCACAAAGCGATATTTAACTGAAAATACTAGGGAAATGTTTACTCAGAATTTTTCTTCCACACTTGCCCCTGCTAACATCTCAGTAAATGAGCTAGTAGATCATTTTAATTCAAAAATTAAAAATATTATAGATGCCATTGCTCCAACTAAGGTAAAGGAAGTGTCTGGAAAGAAAATATCTCCATGGAGAAAGGCCATGACCGTGAGAGCAGAAAAAAGAGAGTGTCGAAAAGCTGAACGCAGGTGGTGAAAAACAAATCTCCAGTTTACTTTGAAATCTATAAAGAGAGACTTGGCCTTTATAATTTGGAATTGAAAAACGCACGACAATCGTTCTTCTCTGACATCATTACCAAAAACAAAAACAACGCACGTGCCTTGTTTGCTACCGTCGACAGACTAACTAACCCCCCATTGTCAGTAGCCTCTGAATTTCATTCCATTTTTTTTTTTTACAACGTCTCGTGAGTAAGGTGTAGTACCGGAGTCAAACAGAGAGGCAACAGCTGCGGGACAGTAGACTGCGTACTGCGAAACTTTCCCTTCCTTGAAGAAGAAGAAGAAGAAGAAGAAGAAGAAGAAGAAGAAGAAGAAGAAGAAGAAGAAGAAGAAGAAGAAGAAGAAGAAGAAACGAAGAAGCAGAAGAAGTGAAGAGAAGAGTCTGCTTTGTGCGCTCCGCACCACAGCAGCAGCCCCCGCTGCAACAGAGTCCAACAGAGAGGCAGGAGCTGCGGGACAGTAGCCTAGAAGCAGGGTTGGGTTTGTAATGGAATATGTAACGGCGTTACGTAATCAGAATACAAAAATCAAGTAGGCTAACTGTATTCAGCTGGCGTTACATTTGAAAAACGAGTAATCTGATTACAGTTACTTTCGTAAACCTGAAGTGAATACATTTTGGAATACTTATTGGAATTATTGGTGGAAAAGTTTCCTCACAAAATGTAATATTTTATTACCGGCAGAACTGTGTGCACACTGCACAGCGCCTGCAGCGTGTCTGAACGATAGAGAGACTGCAGCGTGTCTGTGAGGCCCCGCCCCCAGCATGCAGATGAGAGAGAGAGATCTCTTTTAAAATATATTGAAAGTTAGAAAACGGAGATGGTTAGATAAAATGTGCAATGATAAACGTTGATGTAGCATTTCTTTATTGTCGAAATGATGACATTTATAATGGGATCAATCAAAGTGAATGGCCTGCTGCTGCTGAATGCATGGGGCAAGTGACTGGAAACAGTTTTAAAAGTTATTACATCGTTTCAGATAATAATAATAAGTAATAATGATAATTCATTCTATTTAGGGGCGCCTTTCAAAGCACCCAAGGACACCTTACAATTCAACATATTCTAAGGAAAGGTTTACAGTAGGAGGAATTCAGTCCGGGTGATGTTATGTGGGGTGCAGATGAGAAGGAGCTGTCCAAGAATGACACCAAGATTGTTGTGTTTGAGTTCTTGATAAGCCATTAAAACAGTAAAACAAGTGTCTCCTGTTTACCAAAACATACCCATCTGTTATGGAAAAAGAAAGTATTCCAAAGTATTCTAAAGTAACCTGAACACGTTTTTAAGACACGTAACTGTAACTGTATTCTGATTACTTTCAGAGCATGTATTCAGTAATCAGTAACTGATTACATTTACAAAGTAACCCTGCCTAGAAGTGATCCCCCCCCCCCCCGCTGGCCCGCGGATAGTGTCTATTGGATACATTTTGGCCCTTGGACAAATGTAGTTGGTGATCCCTGATCTAGATTGCCTTCAGTAATGAACAATTACAGGCCCATATCAAACCTCACATTTCTAGGTAAAATCATTGAAAAAGTAGTTTTTCAACAGTTGAGTAATTTTTTGCATTTAAATAACTGTTTCGATGTGTTCCAGTCAGGCTTTCGTCCAAAACCACAGTACGGAGACTGCTCTTATAAAGGTCTTTAATGACATCCACTTAAACACAGACAGTGGCAGAACTTCAGTGTTAGTATTATTAGATCTCAGTGCTGTGTTTGACACTGTTGACCACAGCATATTACTAGACCGACTGGAAAACTGGGTGGGACTTTCGGAAACCGTCTTAAATTGGTTTGAATCCCTACTTAAAGGACAGAAACAACTTTGTTTCTATAGGTAAATACACATCTGAGTTGACAAATATAACATCTACATGCTACCACTGGCTCAGATAATGAAAAACAACAAAATAAGTTACCATAGCTATGCAGATGACACACAAATTTACGTAACAGTTTCACCAGGAGACTATGCTCCAATTCAAACACTGAGTAAGTGCATTGAACAAATCAATGACTGGATGTGTCAGAACTTCTCCAATTAAACAAAGATAAAACTGAGCTAATGGTTTTGGAGCCAAGGCAGAACGTATAAAGTTAGCGCTGAGCTTCAGTCTGCAATGTTCAAAACAACAGATAAAGCCAGAAATCTAGGTGTAGGTAAATTCCTCGGTAAAATAAGTATTTGTCACCTACAACAAACAAAATTTCTGGCTCTCACAGACCTGTAACTTCTTCTTTAAGAGCCTCCTCTGTCCTCCACTTGTTAACTGTATTAATGGCACTTGTTTGAACTCGTTATCAGTATAAAGACACCTGTCCACAACCTCAAACAGTCACACTCCAAACTCCACTATGGCCAAGACCAAAGAACTGTCATAGGACACCAGAAACAAAATTGATGATCCAGAAGAGGATTGGGAGAATGTCATATGGTCAGATGAACCAAAAGAGAACTTTTTGGTAAAAACTCAACTAGACGTGTTTGGAGGAGAAAGAATGCTGAGTTGCATCCAAAGAACACCATACCCTACTGTGAAACATGGGGGTGGAAACATCATGCTTTGGGGCTGTTTTTCTGCAAAGGGACTAGGACGACTGATCCGTGTAAAGGAAGGAATGAATGGGGCCATGTATCGTGAGATTTTGAGTGACAACCTCCTTCCATCAGCAAGGAGGGCATTGAAGATGAAACGTGGCTGGGTCTTTCAGCATGACAATGATCCCAAACACACACCGCCCGGGCAACGAAGGAGTGGCTTCGTAAGAAGCATTTCAAGGTCCTGGAGTGGCCTAGCCAGTCTCCAGATCTCAATCCCATAGAAAATCTTTGGAGGTAGTTGAAAGTCTGTGTTGCCCAGCGACAACGTCAAAACATCACTGCTCTAGAGGAGATCTGCATGGAGAAATGAGCCAAAATACCAGCAACAGTGAAAACCTTGTGAAGACTTACAGAAAAAACTTTGACCTCTGTCATTGCAACAAAGGGGTATATAACAAAGTATTGAGTTGAACTTTTGTTATTGACCAAATACTTATTTTCCACCATCATTTGCAAATAAATTCATTTTGTCTCTCATAGTTGAAGTGTACCTAGGATGAAAATTACAGGCCTCTCTCATCGTTTTAAGTGGGAGAACTTGCACAATTGGTGGCTGACTAAATACTTGTTTGCCCCACTGTATATATAGATGTCTTACCTGAACTATTGAAAGTTACGATAATAGTTATCATCGAAGTATTAAAATGACACCACTGCAGGTGACCAAAAGAAAATGCGGCTCAAGTGTTTCGTAACCTGTATACCCCCTCTAGCCATCGTAAAAAGCTGCTACGAAAATGAACTTTAAGGAGGGGGAGCTTGTAAGAATATCCAAATTGAGAGGGGTTTTTGATAAAAAATATGAGCAGAGTTATACGGACGAATTATTTACGGTGTCTGAATGCCTACCACGGCAGCCACCTGTTTACAAACTCAAAGATTATGATGGAGAAGAGATCAAGGGGACTTTTTATGAGAAAGAGTTACAAAAAGTGAAGGTATCCAGTGACAAGGCTTTTCAAGTGGAGAAAATTCTGAAAAGGCGTGTGGTGAGAGGGAAAAAACAAATGTTTGTATGCTGGAAGAACTGGCCCGAGAAATTCAACAGCTGGGTGATGCTGGCAAAATCAAAGATGTATAAAAACAAACAGACTCAACGCTCAGTCCTTCATTACAGCCATGGAGATAAATGAAGGGTTCTACATCACGCTGCCGTCCAATGCTAGCCTTGATGTATTTCAAAACAATACAAGCTCTAGTTATCAGGTAAACCTAGCAGAACCTTTACACTTGGATGGTTCGTGGCAGGTCGCCATGACAGAAATGTCATTCCCCCACACCTGGTATAACATACCTTTGGAAGTAGCTTGTTTTGAATGGATAAAGAAATCAAAATCCCCCGAGATAGTGAGGAAGGTAAGGATTCAAATGTTTCGAGGTGGTTACTATCGTACCATAAGGCAGCTCAAGGAGGAACTGGAGTCCTGCTTCAGAAAAATTGACTCTGATGTCAATTTGTACTATAGTCCAATTCGCAGGAAAATTTAATTTTAGGGAGGTGGACAATATCGTTTTCGCTTTCCAAAGCCCGTTGCTTATATGCTTGGAATAAAACCGGACCAATGGCTCAAATTGATGATAAATCAGCAGCCTACCCAGCGGATATAAATGCAGGCGTAACTCATCTCTACTGCTATAGTAACGTGGTCAGTCACCAGCGGGTAGGTGATGCTTTTGCTCCTCTCCTGAGAACCGTAGATATAAAAGGAACATTCGGCGACACCATCACCCAGTATTTTAGTCCTGCGTATTACTTGCCGGTAACAAAAACGCATATCGAGAATATACAGATAGAGATAAAAAACTATCAGAACGAACCAATAACGTTTACCTACGGTAAGAGTGTAGTGAAACTTCATTTCCGACCTTCAAAAGCCGGGCAATCTTTTGCAAAACGATGATTCATCACGACCCCCACCGTTTTGTGAGTTACTATGAAAATCAAGCAGGGGGGTCATTGCCTGGTTTTTATGGAACACCGGTTATGTACGGCAGAGGTATTGGTTCTATATGCTCAAGATTATTTCGTTTTGTAGCACCTCTGGTGAGAAAGGGGTTCGCCATAGCTAAACCTCATCTGAAATCGGCGGCCAAAAAATATTGCATCAGATGTTATCAGTAAGGCGGTCCATAAATTTGGCCGCCAATCAGATCATGGGTCTCAAGAAGGAGCAGGATGTATGATGGTTTTGGCAAGAAGGGCCAGGAAGAGCCCTCCAGGAAAACGGGTTCCGACAGGCGTTAAAAAGGGGAAGCACTCAGCCAAGAGAAAATCATTAGGGAAAAAACACCCTCGAAGAAGGAACGTATTGGGGAGAGATATATTTTAGAGTGTTAAATATGGCTCTTTTACATCACAAATCTGCTGAATGCAGCATGGCAGAGCTGGATTTATTTTCTGCTCCCATGACACAGCTTTCTATCGATATAAAATACGACACAGAGGTCCTTCCGTTGTCTGCCATTACAGAGGACGGACCCATTACATTTTTCATTCCCGGGGACGGGGATAAATACTTTGATATGAATGACACCTTGATGCATCTCAGGATCAAAATAACCAACGCCGATGGGACAAATCTGGCAGCTGATGCCCCCGTGGCCCTCGTTAATTATCCTCTGAATACCATTTTTAGTCAATGCGACGTTATTCTAGGGGATAGGCTGATTTCTCAGTCCAGCTCGACTCATCCTTACAGAGCGATGATTGAAACGCTATTGAATTACTCTGATTCTACTTTAAAAACTCAGTTCACTGCCGGCTTATTTTATAAAAGACACCGCGGGAGCTATGGACTCTGTAGTGATCGCCAATGGGGCAAACAAGGGTCTAGTAAAGAGAGCTATATTCACAGCAGAATCTCGAGAGCTTCATCTGATTGGGAGCCCTACACACCGATATATTTTTCAGCGAGAGGCTTCTCCTGAACGCTGTAGATTTGAGAATCAAACTCACCAGATCTAACGATGCCTTTCCTCTCATGTGTGCAAATGACTCTACATACCGTCTAAAAATACTGGGGGCTTCACTTTTTATCAAGAAAGCCACCATCTCCCCTGCCGTGCGGTTAGGTCATGCTGCGGCTCTGATGAGAGGCAACGCCCTCTACCCTTTATCTAGGGTAAACATTAAACATATAGTATCCCTGTGAATTCCAGAATATGCAACCAAGAAAATCTCTTTCTGGGTAATATGCCTAAATACATAGTATTGGGTATGGTAAATCACGAAGCCTTCACCAGAAGGAGACAGCTTTCACCTTTTAATTTCCTTCATAATGATATGGAATATCTGGCTTTGTGTCAGGACAGTAGACAAGTCCCGGCCCCAAAGCATTCCAACCTCAATTTAACCGCGGGTCCTCAGTCAGAGAGTTTTACAACATGTTCACTGCTACAGGGAGACACATGAAAGACTTACCTCTGAGTATTGACAGAGAGGATTTCGAACAAGGATACTCATTATTTGTCTTAATCTCACTGCTGCGGAAGATGCTGACGCACTGTCTCCCATTACAAGCGGTAGTTTAAGACTGGAAATGAGATTCAGAGTACCGCTACCACAGACTACCACTTTAATCGTATATTCTTGTTTTGATTCGATTCTGGAGATTAATTCAAAACGTCAAGTGTTGGTAGATTATTACTAAGAAGACTAGAACATGAATAATCATCAATTGGACAGTCTCCTGCACAACATGGTGGGGGACTCTTTTGGTGGAGTGTGGGCGTCAGATCAGCTACCCCGAGTAAAACAATTATTTAGATACCCTGTATACATGATTGTAAACACCCACCCCTCCCACATGCCCGGAGAACACTGGCTAGCAGTGACTTTAGAGGAAGAGGATGGGGTTGGAACTTTCTTTGATTCTTTCGGATTTCCTCCCGATTTTAGCCATTACCCGAAAAGCATCCTACATTTTCTAGAAAAACAATGTAAAACTATTTTATACCACAATCAGCAATTGCAGAATGTCATGTCTACAGCCTGTGGTCAGCATTGTGTTTTCTACCTATGTAAAAGAGCGTCGTGGTTGTCTTACGAAAATGTGTTATCTCTGTATCAAGATGATGTGATAAAAAATGATGCTGCTGTAACGAATTTTGTGAAAAAATACCAACGGTGTGAGAGACGTCATAAAGACACTCATTTTAACCACAGTGTTTGTTCTCTACAAATGTTTAAAGATTGTTACAAAATGTAGAAAATAAAAAAGGTCTGAAGACAAAATTAATTCAGGTGACTGTCTTTTATTAGGAAAACAAAATATACTACAACTTTAGGGGGGTAAAATGTAACCAGCTGGGGCTTAATATTCTATCTTTCCTTATTCTTTTCTTCTTAAGCGAGGCATTCGGAGGTTCTTCTGCGGTGTCAGGGGTTGCTGCCACCTCCCAGCTGAGGGTCGTAGGAGATGATTTATTATTTCTTCTTCTTATTATTTTTCTGGGTATATTTTCTCCATTGGCTCGCCCTCTTTGATTATACGATATTGTTCACGAGCGTGCAGGTTTTGAAAAGCTGTTTAAAGGAATGTTGAGCTCATTCAGACTATTTAAAAAACCCCGCCAGCCTTTAGGCTCCCGGGCATTTGTTTTATACGAGCAGGATAAATGTTTAAATAAATCTAACATGTGTGAACCTTTTACAGCTGTACCCTTTTCTCCAAATTCCCCAGTCGGTGTCCATCCAGCTGTACTCATGACTAATGTACTCATAATGTACTCTGCATTCTTACGGTAACGCTTAGGGAGGTTTTGAAGTACCTCGTTCTTTATTTTATCAATGGACATGCCATCCTTTTCTTCTCCTTTTACCAACCCTGTGTCTTCAGGTAGAGTTAAAGTAATATGTCTCATCCTCCCCGTCTTGTTTGAGTAAGGTGAGATATCTCTGTAGCAAGGTGTTGCATTTTCTTATTTTCTCATAAGGGGGTAATCCTGTTTCGTTTAGCACTGCTCTCATTTTTTCATCCAGAACATCTTCGGCAGCGCATCTCATTGTTTCCTTACTATGGGGGTTAGTTACACCAGTCTGATTAAGTTGATTAAACTGGTGAGGTGATAACAAAAACATCTTTTGACTCATGATCGAGTGAGCCCTCCTAAAAGTTGTCCTAAAATGGGGATCACCGCACCAAGCAGCGGCAAAAGAAAACCTCCAGACTGTTTTCTTAAGGCGGTGAATTTAGTTTTTAAGTTGGTCCTTTTATTGGCCATGAGTTTGAAAATGTTCTTTTGTTTCTTGAGTTTCTTATACTGAGCGCCTGATAGTGGAATGTTACCCTTTAGAAGATTTAGAGACAGCTCACAGAGTGATTGAAGAAAATCCGTGGAGCAGTTCTTGAGAATAGTTCTTGCGCTTCGAGGGCTTGGCGTTACACAAGGCCTTCAGCAGAGGCATGTTTCTTTTTAAACGGGCCGACATACTGATTCAAGTTTTCGTTTTTGGTACATAAACAACTGGCCACTGATTAGGTAGTGCTCCCGATCTAAGTCTGTAGATGTCTGGACAGCTAGGGGTCATGTCTACGATTAAATAACCGTGAGGATCCGTGGTTGCGTCCTCAAAACTTTGTAGGAAAAATGATTTATTACCCGGGTGTATTTGTTGAGCCAGTATGTTCATTTGTAAACAAGACCATGTAATTAGTATTCAAACTAATGGTACGACTGTTTTTACCCTGATGAAAAACATTTTGGGTAAGCATCATAACACTCATATTTCTATGATGACGGTATTGGGTGAAAAGTCTGACTACTTCAGGATGCTCAGAGGCCTGAAATATAACATCGTCCAATATAATCAAATGACTTTGATCAGGAGGAAATAGAGATTCATCTTCAAATGATTCAGGCAAATCTTTGATGAACTTTATATTTGTATTCTTTTCCCGCAGTTCGGCATACATGGGCTGGAAAGAAGTATAAATCCACACAATATTTTGAGGCTGTACATCCATTACATGAATACAATTTAGCAATACATTCTTGACAAAAAAAGTGTTTCCACAACCGCTGGGTCCGACTACTAAACAAGAAAAAGGAACACGTAGTCTGGGCTCAAAATCAATTTGACGGGGTGAAAACATTTTGTCTCTTCTTATTATTTCTCAATACCCAAAAGGGAAAGTATTTCCTCCGTCTAGCAGACGTCTCTTATCAAACACAACTCGGAACTTTTTGGTGAATGACACATTTCTCAAAACGAAACCCTCTTTATTCCGTACAATGTTGTGTTGCGGGGCCTGAAGACACCTCCCCCTCTCAGAGTTTTGAACGTAGCCTTCCACCAGATCTGCCAGACTGTCAAAGTTCACTCGTTCACAACATTCGTGCATCTGCGTAATGCCTTTCACACGCATAATCACCTTTTTTTGATTTTTGGTCTGGTAAGCATAACTTTTAGGGCCTGCTGAGACAAACTCTTCAATCGTATCGCCCCCGAGCTCATCTGTAAGATCCCCCAGATAAACCCCCATGGGCAGTGGAGTCTCCCCCTGTCTCGTCACATAGATGATACTATCTGTGTCGTAGTAGAAGACTCTGTGCTGTAATTTCTCCAATTCACTGTACAGTTTCAACCTGGCATACGCCGTGGTAAACGCAGCAATGAATATGTTATCTACCTCTGTCACAAACGAGCTGAGGACCAAAATGCAGAACACGGGAAACCAGAGATAGTCGGTAACCAGCTTTATTAGAGTCTATAGGCTGGTAGGAGACAACACGGCAGATAGTAGGCAAAGGGCTGGTCGGGGACAGGCGAGGGTTCCAGGAGACAGCAGGACGGGAGTCGTAGGCACAGAACGGGTCAGGGAGCAGGCGAGGCAGGCTGGTCAGGGACAGGCAGGGTCGAAACCGGGAGAGCAATCTGAGGAGTAGTGCGGGAAAGACAAGCATGCTGCGAAGTACGATCTGGCACTGAGGTGAAGGTGAAGTGGGCCTAAATACTAATGGAGCTGATGGGTGTAACAGAGTGAGAGAGAGACAGGGTGTGACTACCAGGTGCCTAAGGAATGATAATGCAGAAAATAGGTGAGTGAGAAAGCAGACTGTGACAGAACCCCCCCCTTAATGGACGGCTCCAGACGTCTAAACAATACTAAAAAAACCAACAAAAGAGACCCAAGAAAAAAAAAACCTACAGATACCGGGTGGAAGGTGGAGGTATGGGAAAGGTTAGTACTCGTCTGAGACTGCTCTCTCGGCCTCTCCCTCCTGGAAATCCTCGTCCTCCTCGCCCGATGACGACTCCCCCTCCTCCTCGACGAAGCCTCTGGTCCGTAGCGGACGAGTACTCCCTGGCTTAACGCCTGGTCGAGCGTGGGTCCTAGACGGCTGCTCCGGGTAACGCAGGTGGAAGTCTCGGATGAGCTGAGGGTTGAGGATATGACGAGCCGGGACCCACTGCCTCTCCTCAGGACCATAGCCCTCCCAGTCCACCAAATATTGAACCCCTCTTCCTCTGAGACGGGAACGGAGTAAACGACGAAGGGTGTAGGTAGGGCCCCCATCGATCATCCTAGGGGGTGGTGGTGGAGGGGCGGCGGAAACCATAGGGCTCTCCCGGACAGGTTTAATCCTAGAGACGTGGAAGGTGGGATGGATTTTCATGTTCCGGGGCAAACTCAGTCGAACTGCTGCAGGATTAATGACCTTGACAATCTCGAAGGGTCCAATAAAACCTGGGCGCTAACTTCTTAGACTCCACCCGAAGGGGAATGTTCTGGGTGGAAAGCCACACCCTCTGGCCTACCTGGTACACAGGTGCCTTGGTTCGTCGGCGGTTCGCTGATGTGGCGTACCGGTTAGCAGACTGAAGCAGAGTTGTACGAGCCTGCCTCCAAGTCCTCCGACAACGTCGGATGAAAGCCTGGACAGACGGACAGGTAACCTCCTTCTCCAATGCAGAGAACAATGGGGGTTGAAAACCGTATGCACACTGAAAAGGGGAAAGACCAGTAGCGGAACTGATGAGGGTGTTGTGGGCATACTCCACCCACAGGAGTTGTTTTGACCAGGTCGTGGGATGATCGGAAGCCATGCAGCGGAGAGTGGTCTCCATCTCCTGATTCTTCCGTTCGGTCTGGCCATTGGCCTGTGGGTGGAAACCGGAGGTGAGACTAACCGTCGCCCCGATGAGCTCACAAAACTCCCTCCAAAACACAGAGGTGAATTGGGGCCCCCGGTCGGAAACCACATCAGTCGCCAGTCCGTGAATGCGAAACACGTGGAGCAGAATCAGTTCTGCCGTCTCCTTAGCTGACGGGATCTTAGGCAGGGGTATGAAATGAGCCATCTTACTAAACCGATCTACCACCGTCAAGATGGCAGTATGTCCGTGGGACGGTGGTAGACCAGTCACAAAGTCCAATGAAATATGTGACCAAGGGCGACGTGGGACCGGTAATGGATGAAGGAGGCCAGCTGGCGCTTGGTGAGATGGTTTGTGCCGATTGCACACAGGACAGGCGTTCACAAACTCCCGGGTGTCAGCCTCCAGCGTGGCCCACCAGAACCGTTGTAGGACCATCCCCTTGGTACGTTGAATTCCAGGGTGGCAGGAAAGTCTGGAGCTATGAGCCCACTGAAGCACCTCAGCCCTCAAAACCTGAGGCACAAACAAGCGGTTAAGAGGACAAGAACTAGGACCGGGTTGGTCCACCAAAGCGGTCTTAACCCTCTCCTCAATCTCCCAAGCGAGGACGCCGATCACTCGAGGAGCAGGAAGAATGGTGTCCGGAATACCCCGGGTGTCTCCCTCCCTCCCGAACTGCCGGGACAAAGCGTCGGCCTTCACGTTGCGGGAGCCCGGGCGGTAGGAGAGAAAAAAATTAAACCGGGTGAAAAATAACGACCACCTGGCTTGCCGAGAATTCAGTCTCTGTGCCGACCTGATGTATTCCAGGTTCTTATGGTCGGTCCATACCTGAAATGGTTGTTCTGTCCCCTCAAGCCAGTGTCGCCACTCCTCCAACGCCAACTTGACTGCTAGAAGCTCTCGATTCCCCACGTCATAGTTTCTCTCCGCCGGACTCAATCTCCTCGAAAAGAAAGCACAGGGGTGGAGCTTCTGGTTCTCACCAGAACGTTGCGACAGGATGGCCCCCACCCCTACGTCAGAAGCATCCACCTCCACCACCAACTGACGAGCGGTGTCTGGTACTTGAAGGATAGGAGCTGACGTAAACCGGCCCTTGAGGTCCTGAAAAGCCTCCTCGGCTGCAGGGGACCATCGGAACGTCACCTTGGATGAGGTCAGGGCGGTGAGCGGGGCGGCCACGGTGCTGTAGCCACGGATGAACCGTCTGTAAAAGTTGGCGAATCCCAGGAAACGCTGCAGCTCCTTCCGGGAATCAGGGACCCGCCACGAGGTAACTGCTGAGACCTTAGAAGGATCCATCTCCACACTTCCTTGACCCACGATGTAGCCAAGAAAGGCGACCGAAGAAGTGTGAAACTCGCACTTCTCCGTCTTGACGAACAGTGAGTTCTCCAGAAGTCTCTGGAGGACTGTCTGGACATGATGGACGTGCTCCTTGAGGTTCTTAGAAAAAATCAAGATGTCGTCCAGATAGACAAAAACATAACGATCCAACATGTCTCGGAGTACGTCGTTCACCAACGCCTGGAAAACTGCAGGGGCGTTGGTAAGTCCAAATGGCATCACCAGGTACTCGTAATGTCCCGAAGAGGTGTTGAAGGCGGTCTTCCATTCGTCCCCCTCCCGGATTCGTACCAGGTGATAAGCGTTTCTTAGATCCAGCTTAGTGAAGATTGTAGCCCCCTGTAGTAACTCAAATGCTGACGAGATGAGTGGCAAGGGATAACGATTCTTCACCGTGACGTCGTTCAGACCCCGATAGTCAATGCAGGGTCTCAGGGTCTTGTCCTTCTTCGCCACAAAAAAAAACCCTGCTCCTGCGGGTGATGTGGAAGGACGAATAATTCCCGCAGCCAGAGAGTCATTGACGTAGGTCTCCATGGCCTTCCTCTCCGGTGCCGAAAGCGAGTACAACCGGGCCTTGGGTGGGACTGCGCCTGGATGTAGCTCAATGGCGCAGTCATAGGGCCGATGAGGTGGGAGAGATGTCGCCTTAGCCTTGCTAAACACCTCCTTAAAGTCCAAATACTCCGCCGGAACCCCTGTGACATCCGGAACCAGGTTCATATCCACAGATAGTTGAGGTGCGGCGGCCTGCTTGAGACAAACCTGATGACAGGAAGAACTCCAACCTAGGATGGACCCAGTTGCCCAGTCAATGTTCGGGTTGTGGCGGCGGAGCCACGGATAACCCAAAATCAGAGGGATTTGGGGGGACCGTAGCACATGAAACCGGATTGTCTCATGGTGGTTCCCCGACATGAGCATACGGACCGGTGTCGTCTGGTGTGTCACTGTTCCCAGCAGGTGACCATCCAAAGCATTAGCCGGTACCGGCTGGAGCAGCCGAACCTGTTGGATGCCCAGCTGTCGTGCGAGCTCCTCGTCAATGATGCTAACATCTGATCCGGAGTCGATAAAAACAGCCAGAGCCTGAGATTTGCCTGTCAGGAGGAGTCGAGCATGGCACAAGGGTCTTAGATTGGGGATCAGCTCAGAGGTTTGGCCCACCAGTATACTCCCCATTACTGATGAGCTCTGTCTTTTACCTCTTCGACGTACTTCCCTCTCCTCAGAGGTAAGACTGGTACGACCCACTTGCATGGGCTCGACCTCGTACCGTGAGTCAGAGTAGGAGTGGGAACTCTCCGCCGAACCCGGAAGTCGAAATCTCCCGGAAACCGGAAGTTGTTGTCGCGAGCAGCGGCCCGCCGCTCGCGTCTGTTGCTCTCCTCTCCGAGTCTGGATTCGTCCGTCAATCCGAGAGGTGAGCTCTATCAACCCATCCAAGGAAGCAGGGAGATCATAGGAAACCAGCTCATCTCTCATATAATCCGCTAATCCTCTCAGATATGCGTCACACTGCGCCGGCTCATTCCAGTTGCTGCGACGGCTACTGGTGCGGAAGTCAATAGCGTAATCCACCACCGTGCCGGAACCCTGGCACAAACTCAGCAGGCCTCCAGCAGCGTCGGGACCCAGACGAACGGGACCGAACACCTTCCGCATCTCCGCGGAAAAGGCAGCAAACGAGGCGCAGGCTGGTGTCTGCTGCTCCCACTCAGCAGTTCCCCATAAACGTGCTCTCCCCGTCAGATGATTAACGGTGAAAGCTACCCGAGCCGCCGAGGAGGCGAAGGTGTGTGGCTGCAGTGAAAACAATATGGAACAGTTTGTGAGAAAAGGCCTGCATCCCTCCGGCTCCCCAGCGTAGCGTTCCGGCGTTCCCACACGAGGCTCCGGAGCGTATCCCGTCGACCCAGGGGCTGGAGCGAGCATCGGAGCTGCGGGCGGAGGGACGGTAGCAGCCATGGTAGCGGCTAGCTGTTGTACGGTGGCGGCCATCTGTTGCATCTGGGAGGTAAGGTAAGCCAGCGTTTGTCCCTGGGTTGAGGTTGCCTGGTGGGTCTCGGTAGCTAAGGTAGCTATCGTGACCTCCTGTCTTTGGATGGCATCCTCAACCCTCTCAAAGCGGTCTCTAGGAGACCCGGTGTTTGCTTGGTCCATTTCTGGCCAGATCGTTCTGTCACAAACGAGCTGAGGACCAAAATGCAGAACACGGGAAACCAGAGATAGTCGGTAACCAGCTTTATTAGAGTCTATAGGCTGGTAGGAGACAACACGGCAGATAGTAGGCAAAGGGCTGGTCGGGGACAGGCGAGGTTTCCAGGAGACAGCAGGACGGGAGTCGTAGGCACAGAACGGGTCAGGGAGCAGGCGAGGCAGGCTGGTCAGGGACAGGCAGGGTCGAAACCGGGAGAGCAATCTGAGGAGTAGTGCGGGAAAGACAAGCATGCTGCGAAGTACGATCTGGCACTGAGGTGAAGGTGAAGTGGGCCTAAATACTAATGGAGCTGATGGGTGTAACAGAGTGAGAGAGAGACAGGGTGTGACTACCAGGTGCCTAAGGAATGATAATGCAGAAAATAGGTGAGTGAGAAAGCAGACTGTGACAACCTTGTTGGGAGGAGAGTAGCATTTTTCACCGTAACACCACTGAACAAGAGCCGTTCTGTCGTTGAGGAATGAGAAATACTTAACCTTATGTTTAGCTGAAAACAAGAGGTTAAGAAATTCTTCTGTTTTGGTCACAATCTTAGTCTGAGTCAGATTGTTTCTCTGGGCAAATTTACCCCAGAAACTGTTGAGACATAGTTTTGCCACTTGTCTTTTGGCTGGATTTGATTTGATTTGATCTGCATCCAGCAAGATACCCTGCTTAGCATGATAGTCTGCCACATACTTTTGTCTGCTCTCATCATCTGTGGCCTCTGAAGGGTAACCTGATGTTTCTTGTTTACCCTTCAAAAATGTGTGTATATAGTCTACAAAAATGCTGTCACTTTTCTTCTCAAAATGCCACACCTCTGTGATCTGAGTCATCTTATACCCCATGTCCAGGGCTTTGGTGAATTCTGTGGTCACCCAAACTCCTGTTAATGCTCTTTCCTCCCTGCAGTGCATGCAGGGCCCCTGTTGGTTGTTAAGCTCAGCGCATGTACGGCATAGGGTGAACACTAGCTTACCCGCTGCAGTTCGGTAGGGCAGGACAGGAAAGTAAAGACCCCTGGGAGGGTCTACTGTGGCTCTGATTAACCCAAAATAACTGTGAGGGTCTTTAAAATCTCTGAATATGATCTGGGGGTGTCCAAGTGGATATAGGCCTGTACAGTTTACAAAAGGGTAGAGTGAGATGAAATCACAATAATGAACCAATTCATCTGCCGCTGTCGTGTGCCTCAGCTTTACAGCACATGTCCTTCCCCCGTATAGAGCATCACGGGGGGTCAATGGTTCTGGCGCTTTGTATTCCCTGAGGAAAGCCTGCAAATCTTGATTGGATTTTTTCATCTCAACCCATGTATGCTCACGCATAACGATCACTTTGGCCCCGTGAACAGACTGTAGCTCATGCAGCTTTTACTCACTAACAGCATGGAGCTGCTCAAATGTGTCACCTGTCAAGGGGTTTTTCTCATGGCCCTTGTAGCAAGATGGGAACCCGTGATAGAAGCAACCAAGAAATTCCCAAACAATCTTGGCCCTGGCTACTTCAGCAAAACCATCCACGACAAAACGTCCCACTCGTTTTTCTCCTTCATTCAACGCATGTTGTATGAATACACCTTCAGTTTTGTGCTACCCACTCTATCCATTGAACACCAGCGTCTGAGTACGTCTTGTTTTCGCGGCGGTAGTCGTCGGGTGGGGGTATTGCCAGGGTTTTTGGCTGTAGAAAGTTTGTGGTAAAAACTTTCATACACGCAGAAGCTATGGTCGCACGACTAAAAGGATCAACTCCTGTCTCTCCGAGAAACCCTTTTCGAAATAAAGTGGCCCCCTGAGCAAGAATATCCTGTGCTCCATGCTTTCGAAAATCAAAAGTACCCGTGCGTACCGTCTCATACCATGTGAAAAAGTCACTCTTTTCATCAGTTGTCATGCGTTCTACCCCATACCAATGTGCTGGAGGGTAAGGTCCGATATAACTCAGATTGGCTTTAGAGCTGAAACTGTGAGGGAAGTACCCCTTGATTTTATCTTCAAATCCCAAAGCTTTTGGCATTGCTGCTAGACGCATAGAGAGATAAGACAGTGAGTCTATGTACTTTTGTCCGAAATCCTGGTCAGTAAAAGAGATCACTTTACTTCCTTGCATTATCAAAGAGGGTTTTAGCCCTTGCTCGATCATTGCGTTGATAATGAGATAGCTGTCAAAACCTTTAGCATTGTGAGCGATGAAGGTTGCATTTTTGAACTTTGGGCGCCTAAAGCGTGCCAGAAACTGCAGTGCACAGTCGGTTCCCTCCGCGACCCAAATTTCACCCAAGGGTTTTTGTGCACACCAGGAAGGGGACATGTACACCGTCTGCCCCCACCATTGTTTCAAAACCATAAAACACAATGTTGTCATTGTGTTCTGTCTCTTTGGGCAACACTCCGATGTAACACATATGTTTTTCACCATCGGCTGTAGAAGCAGAGGGTAATTTTTCGCTGCATGTCTTACATTTCTTCACAGCACACTTGTGTGTTTTATCTGCACTACTCTTGGGAGTGTAGTAAGAAAGTTGACAATCTACACACTTTTTGTGTAAATCGCAGTTACTGGCAATGTCTGATGATCTCTGTGACTGTTCTTTATGTCGAGAATGACAGCCAACTGTACGGCACGTTTTGTTACACTCTTTACAAAAGATGGGTTTAAACTCTTCCAGAGTACATGAGGGGTCAAGGCAGACAAAACAATGACCAGTACAGGTGTGTGTCCACTGCGAGCTTCACAGAAGTCACGGTTCGGTTCATACCTCGGTTCGGGGGTCACGGTTCGGTACGGGTTCGGTTCAACAAGGAAAAGCAAAAAAAAGTCCCAAATGCATTTTTTTTGTTGCTGTTATTTATTTTTAACAGTTGTGCAAGTTTTGGTATGAAAATAAGGAACTCTAACATTTGGAATCATTAACTGTATTACACAGTTAAAAACAAACCAACAGTAACACACACACTCAGGTGGCCATAGTATTTATAATGGCTGATGTCAAACAAAAAGGTTCAATAAGCTGAACAACTAAAAAGAATGTCTAAACATATTAAAATAAATAATAAGTGTTTCAATCACACTCAATAAAAGGCAATATAGAACTGTATAACATCTCCTGATGTCAAAATATAAAATAAATACAATGATAAATATAAAACAAAATAAAATGTGTACCTTTAGGAGCAATGTCTAACATGTGTAATTAACTTGTGAGTGTGTGAGGCCATTATGCCTAAATAAAGGTTCTCAAGCTTTACTCTATTTTCAAGTTTTTCTTCAAAAAGATGAGTTTGTCTCCGTTGTCAGCAGTGAGGGCAGATCTGTTGGCGGTAACTATGGTAACTAAGTCACCTGCCGTCGAGAAAACCCTCTCGCTGGGGACTGAGACTGACTCGGATGTGATTGAGCATGTTTGATGTGTTACCACTAGCATACCGCACCGCTGTCGAACAACGCCGACACACCGTCCTCGTCCGATCCACAACTCGCACCCCATCATTGTTGTAGTCCACAGGGAACCCGAAATGTTCCCACACACCTGATTTAAAAGAAGCAGGTGATCCCGACCCCACTAGAGGAGGTGAGGACCCTCCTAGAGGAGGTGAGGTCCACTCCCCACTTGTAAAAATAGCACTTTACCCCTGCTTACACCTATATGCCTTAAGCTGATTACCGAGCCTTTATTGTAACAGTTGTGGGTGCACTGTGTGTGCGTGGGGGGAGTGTTGCAGTAGAAAATTCAACTGTAGCGCTGGTGCATTAATGGGAAACCCTTAATGTTTGAGCACCCTCTATGAAACGTCAAGCTACCCCACAGCACCCCCTAGAGAAAATCTCTGGCGCCGCCACTGGGTTGGAGGGGTTATGAACAACGTAAAGAAAACGCTTCTTCTTTTTAACAATCTCATTGTCCAACATTTTAATAGCCAATCGTTTCGCTCCACCCCCTCCACTAGGAGAATGACAATTTGCACCACTAACTCAAGGTTGCTGTCTGCCATTACCTCCAGATTTGACTGCACAGCATTGAACAGGGCCTCCTCAAAATCATTCAGATTATTATCATCGTGGGCATTTAAAATGGCTGACACGTTAGCCTGTAGCTGCTCACCCTGTAGCTCAATCTGTACAAGATCTTCCCTCTCTGCCCGTGAAAAAGCCTTATTTAGCATAGCATGTACATTGTTCATCAGAACCCCATAATAGGCTGTGAAGTCTGCTTCATCGTTAGGAGGAGTTAGGACTAGAGACTGACGCATTTCTGTGTTATTGAATACAGGTCGAGACAAAACACGTGGTGAGGCATTTCGGTTAGCGCCCCCTCCATGTTGTAACGAGGGGCCTGGTGATTCTGAGTCACTCGGGATGTCACTAACATATCCACCATTTTGCCCCGTGGAAACTGGTGACTCTGAAGCATTCGGGGTGTCATTCTGATCAACATGTCCACCACTTTGCATGGAGGAAACTGGTGATTCTGAGTCACTCGAGGTGTCACTAACATATCCACCAATCTGGACGGTGGAGACTGGTGATTCTAAGTCACTCGGAGTGTCACTAACATATCCACCATTCTGGACGGTGGAGACTGGTGATTCTGAGTCACTCGGAGTGTCACTAACATATCCACCATTCTGGACGGTGGAGACTGGTGATTCTGAGTCACTCGAGGTGTCACTAACATATCCACCATTCTGGACGGTGGAGACTGGTGATTCATTACATTGCATTTAGCTGACGCTTTTATCCAAAGCGACTTACAATAAGTACATACGACCAGGAAGACACAGCCCAGAAGAAAACAGAATCATAAAGTACATCAGGTATCATAGAGCCAAACATTTCAAGTGCTGCTCAGCTGGCTATAGGTAAGCCAGTCCTTTGTTAGTATATAAGTGCTTTGTTAGTAATTCTATGGCTGGAAGTGGAGTCGAAAGAGATGAGTTTTCAGTCTGGAAGGTGTGTAAGCTTTCTGCTGTCCTGATGTCAATGGGGAGCTCATTCCACCATCTTGGAGCCAGGATAGCAAACCCACGTGTTTCTGCTGATGGGAACTTGGGTCCCCCTCGCAGCGAGGGTGCAGCGAGTCGTTTGGCTGATGCAGAGCGGAGTGCACGTGCTGGGGTGTATGGTTTAACCATGTCCTGGATGTAGGAAGGGCCAGATCCATTCGCAGCATGGTATGCAAGTACTAGTGTCTTGAAGTGGATTCTAGCAGTTACCGGGAGCCAGTGAAGGGAGCGGAGGAGCGGAGTGGTGTGGGAAAGATTCTGAGTCACTCGAGGTGTCACTAACATATCCACCAATCTGGACGGTGGAGACTGGTGATTCTGAGTCACTCGAGGTGTCACTAACATATCCACCAATCTGGACGGTGGAGACTGGTGATTCTGAGTCACTCGAGGTGTCACTAACATATCCACCAATCTGGACGGTGGAGACTGGTGATTCTGAGTCACTCGGAGTGTCACTAACATATCCACCAATCTGGACAGTGGAGACTGGTGATTCTGAGTCACTCGAGGTGTCACTAACATATCCACCAATCTGGACGGTGGAGACTGGTGATTCTGAGTCACTCGAGGTGTCACTAACATATCCACCATCTTGCACGGTGGAGACTGGTGATTCTGAGTCACTCGAGGTGTCACTAACATATCCACCATCTTGCACGGTGGAGACTGGTGATTCTGAGTCACTCGGAGTGTCACTAACATATCCACCATCTTGCACGGTGGAAACTGGTAATTCGGCATTGGCTGAAGCTTTGCTATTTTGTCCATTCAGATGGAGTACGTCGTCTGGGAGCTGATTTAAAAGCCCTAGGTTCTGGTAACAGTCTAGCACCCATTCCATGCCATTCCATGCCTTCTAATGTTGTTGGATAGCTTGAGTTTGTTTCAGAGGAGGTGGAATGTTCGTTTACAACTGAGCCCTCGTCATTTAACTCACGGACATTGTCCGAACACTGAGGAAATGACATGTCTCCATAAACAAATTCCTCATCACTGCATAGCTCCTTTATATCATGTATACCAGTGACCACCAACTGGCGGCCCGCGGGCCACATCCGGCCCGCCAGACATTCTCATCCGGCCCGCACGACGGGGGTGACTGTGGCGTTGGCGGAGTGGTTACTGCGTTCGCCCCCCACCCATTTTTTTTTTACAACGTCTCGTGAGTAAGGTGCAGTACCGGAGTCCAACAGAGAGGCAGCAGCTGCGGGACAGTAGACTGCGGTACTGCGAAACCTTCCCTTCCTTGAAGAAGAAGAAGTGATCCTTCGTTGTGAAGAGTCTGCTTTGTGTACTCCGCACCACAGCAGCAGCCCGGCTGCGACAGAGTCCAACAGAGAGGCAGGAGCTGCGGGACAGTAGCCTAGAAGCAGGGTTGGGTTGTAACGGAATATGTAACGGCGTTATGTAATCAGAATACAAAAATCAAGTAGGCTAACTGTATTCAGCTGGCGTTACATTTGAAAAACGAGTAATCTGATTACAGTTACTTTCGTAAACCTGAAGTGAATACATTTTGGATTACTTATTGGAATTATTGGTGGAAAAGTTTCCTCACAAAATGTAATATTCATTACCGGCAGAACTGTGTGCACACTGCACAGCGCTGCAGCGTGTCTGTGAGCGAGAGAGAGATGCAGCGTGTCTGTGAGGCCCCGCCCCCGCACGCAGATGAGAGAGAGATCTCTTTTAAAATATATTGAAAGTTAGAAACGGAGATGGTTAGATAAAATGTGCAAGATAACGTTGATGTCGCATTTCTTTATTGTCGAAATGATGACATTTATAACGGGATCAAATCAAAGTGAATGGCCTGCTGCTGCTGAATGCATGGGGCAAGTGACTGGAAACAGTTTTAAAAGTTATTACATCGTTTCAGATAATAATAAATAATAATAATGATAATTCATTCTATTTAGGGGCGCCTTTCAAAGCACCCAAGGACACCTTACAATTCATAACATATTCTAAGGAAAGGTTTACAGTAGGAGAATGCAGTCCGGGTGATGTTATGTGGGGTGCCAATGAGAGGGAGCTGTCCAGAATGACACCAAGATGTTGTGTTTGAGTTCTTGATAAGCCATTAAAACAGTAAAACAAGTGTCTCCTGTTTACCAAAACATACCCATCTGTTATGGAAAAAGAAAGTATTCCAAAAGTATTCTAAAAGTAACCTGAACACGTTACTTTTTTAAGACACGTAACTGTAACTGTATTCTGATTACTTTCAGAGCATGTATTCAGTAATCAGTAACTGATTACATTTACAAAGTAACCCTCCCAACCCTGCCTAGAAGTGATCCTTCGTTAGCGTGAAGAGTCTGCTAAGCTTTATGGCGTTTATGCAGTACCTGTACGTCGTCGTCGCCCCCACCCCCGCCGGCCCGCGATAGTGTCTATTGGATACATTTTGGCCCTTGGACAAATGTAGTTGGTGATCCCTGATGTATACCAAGAAGAAAAGACATTTCTCTATCTGTTAAATCATTCATGTTTGACCGTTTAGGAAATCACCCCCCGCAAAAAACAAAATCAAAAATAGATGTGGCACCACTGAAGAAACATTTCACACCGCTTCTACATTTCTGGACATAAAGCCAACATACCATTGGGATACATCAGTAGCAGTTTACATGAGACCCGCCCAGCTTATTCAGGTGGTGTGACCAAAAGGTGGACCGTAACAACAGCGGGGGTCCTCTTGATAATAGAGGGTAGATCTATAGAGAAAAAAGACAGAGAAATAAAAAAAGAGGGGATAAGTATTTTTTGAAAACACAGGATTATACATTTAAAAAAAAACAAATCATTTAGCGATCATCTTGTAAAACAACCATAAAAGGCATTTACCGGTATGATAACTCATCAGGAGTGTGTCTGGGGTGAGTTCAATATGGACCTGATTCTCAAGCAGAGTCTGTGTTGAGGGGTCGACCCAGACCTGATGAAGAGGGGCTCGTTAGGGAAGTGTATGAACCAGCCACTGGTGACCACACTGAGACCAGAACAGAGGCAGGATGTGTGTAAACTCCAGAAAGGGGAGGTTATCACGCTGTATCTGTCCTCTTGAGGGTTTGCTGATGGCTGGCTCACACGGCAAATGCAACACCTTTTTAACAAGAGAGTAAGTATATAAAAACGTTATGCTGGATACTTTACACATAAAAAACATATTTGATTTTAAAAAATAAGCTAAATACACATATAGTTTTTTTAAATATACTCACTTTCCACAGGGATTGAATCATCTGGGGGTCCACCAAAAAATAGGTAATTCTCTTTAATATTCCAATTGGTATTTGGTTGGGAGTTCCCTGAACTGAGACACACACTAACACTTGGTTAGAACACACTCACTATTTAACCCTTTCCCCAAAGCTTCTAAACACTTGGTTAGAACACTCTCACTATTTAACCCTTTCCCCAAAGCTTCTAAACACTTGGTTAGAACACACTCACTATTTAACCCTTTCCCCAAAGCTTCTAAAACACTTGGTTAGAACACTCTCACTATTAACCCTTTCCCCAAAGCTTCTAACACTTGGTTAGAACCACTCACTATTTAAACGCCTTTCCCCAAAGGCTTCTAAACACTTGGTTAGAACACACTCACTATTTAACCCTTTCCCCAAAGCTTCTAACACTTGGTTAGAACACACTCACTATTTAAACCCTTTCCCCAAAGCTTCTAAACACTTGGTTAGAACACACTCACTATTATTAACCCTTTCCCCAAAGCTTCTAAAACACTTGGTTAGCACACACTCACTATTTAACCCTTTCCCCAAAGCTTCTAAACACTTGGTTAGAACACTCTCACTATTTAACCCTTTCCCCAAAGCTTCTAAACACTTGGTTAGAACACACTCACTATTTAACCCTTTCCCCAAAGCTTCTAAACACTTGGTTAGAACACTCTCACTATTTAACCCTTTCCCCAAAGCTTCTAAACACTTGGTTAGAACACACTCACTATTTAAACCCTTTCCCCAAAGCTTCTAAACACTTGGTTAGAACACAACTCACTATTTAACCCTTTCCCCAAAGCTTCTAAACACTTGGTTAGAACACACTCACTATTTAAAACCCTTTCCCCCAAAGCTTCTAAACACTTGGTTAGAACACACTCACTATTTAACCCTTTCCCCAAAGCGTCTAAACACTTGGTTAGAACACACTCACTATTTAACCCTTTCCCCAAAGCTTCTAAACACTTGGTTAGAACACACTCACTATTTAACCCTTTCCCCAAAGCGTCTAAACACTTGGTTAGAACACACTCACTATTTAACCCTTTCCCCAAAGCTTCTAAACACTTGGTTAGAACACTCTCACTATTTAACCCTTTCCCCAAAGCGTCTAAACACTTGGTTAGAACACACTCACTATTTAACCCTTTCCCTAAAGCTTCTAAACACTTGGTTAGAACACACTCACTATTTAACCCTTTCCCTAAAGCTTCTAAACACTTGGTTAGAACACTCTCACTATTTAACCCTTTCCCCAAAGCTTCTAAACACTTGGTTAGAACACACTCACTATTTAACCCTTTCCCCAAAGCTTCTAAACACTTGGTTAGAACACACTCACTATTTAACCCTTTCCCCAAAGCTTCTAAACACTTGGTTAGAACACACTCACTATTTAACCCTTTCCCCAAAGCTTCTAAACACTTGGTTAGAACACACTCACTATTTAACCCTTTCCCCAAAGCTTCTAAACACTTGGTTAGAACACACTCACTATTTAACCCTTTCCCCAAAGCTTCTAAACACTTGGTTAGAACACACTCACTATTTAACCCTTTCCCCAAAGCGTCTAAACACTTGGTTAGAACACACTCACTATTTAACCCTTTCCCCAAAGCTTCTAAACACTTGGTTAGAACACACTCACTATTTAACCCTTTCCCAAAGCGTCTAAACACTTGGTTAGAACACACTCACTATTTAACCCTTTCCCCAAAGCTTCTAAACACTTGGTTAGAACACACTCACTATTTAACCCTTTCCCCAAAGCTTCTAAACACTTGGTTAGAACACTCTCACTATTTAACCCTTTCCCCAAGCGTCTAAACACTTGGTTAGAACACACTCACTATTTAACCCTTTCCCCAAAGCTTCTAAACACTTGGTTAGAACACTCTCACTATTTAACCCTTTCCCCAAAGCGTCTAAACACTTGGTTAGAACACACTCACTATTTAACCCTTTCCCTAAAGCTTCTAAACACTTGGTTAGAACACACTCACTATTTAACCCTTTCCCTAAAGCTTCTAAACACTTGGTTAGAACACTCTCACTATTTAACCCTTTCCCCAAAGCTTCTAAACACTTGGTTAGAACACACTCACTATTTAACCCTTTCCCCAAAGCTTCTAAACACTTGGTTAGAACACACTCACTATTTCATACTTTCCCCAAAGCTTCTAAACACTTGGTTAGAACACACTCACTATTTCATACTTTCCCCAAAGCTTCTAAACCATTGGAGCCATAGTGCTGTTACAAAATAACAAACAACAGATGCACAGAGGGTTTTTTAACAGCCAAGCAACATTAAATAATTACATGATATTATAAAATAAAATAAAAAAGTACTTACCAGAGTTTTTCAAGATCAGATCCAGGTCAAGAAAACGCAGAGAGGAGGTATGGTGCTGGCTCATTAGCACTCTCACTCTTCTTAGAATGATCCTGTGCATTTTTACAGTTGAGCTCCTATCCCTTATAAACCAAAATAACAATAGCCCTTAATTAACACTAATCATTTAAAAACCTTACATCTAATTTAGAGAGGACAACTAAAAAAGTGTAAGGTGACTGTTTTAAACTAATTCCACCACTCTGTCTACTGGCATTCCAACAAAAACCCATAGAGAGATGGCAGGAAGGGGGGAGACAGTCTCCCCCCTTCCTGCCATCTCTCTATGGGAGACAGTCTCCCCCCTTCCTGCCATCTCTCTATGGGAGACAGTCTCCCCCCTTCCTGCCATCTCTCTATGGGAGACAGTCTCCCCCAAACTTTACTGACACTGTGTTTTAGAGAGAACAAATACAAGTGTAATGTAACTGTTTTTCAATTCCATCCCCCCTCTCTCTACTGATAAGATGGCAGGAAGGGGGGGAGGACAGGATCACACAGACACACACACACACACAGTCACACACACACACAGACACACACACAGTCACACACACACAGACACACAGTCACAGACACACACACACACACACAGTCACACACACACACACACACACACAGTCACACACACACACACACACACACACACACACACACACACACACAGTCACACACACACAGTCACACACACACACACTTGGGGGCAGGTCCACCTGTCACTTTCTATGCATACTAATGTGATTGAAGCAGCATTTTATTTTATTTTGTATTAGGCGCCATAAGGCGCAACAGTGGGGGCATTTCACACCTGTGAATACACATCCGCCCCCCCCCCGCCCCTCCTATCGACGGATCTCACACCTACTTGCGAAATCACACCTACTTGGGATATCACACCTCGACCAAATGGGGGGCGGGACTTAGCTCATTAGCATAAGTAGTATAGGTGTGACCTGTCACTTTCTATGCATACTAATGTGATTGATGCGGCCTGAATATAACTACTGAGGTAATATGTCTTTGTAATGTCTGTATATGTTTTACTGTTGAGTTCTGCACCTTTTCGTGGGCAAAGTAACAATAACTGAGCACATATTTGCAACATTTACAGTATAAAAACCAACTAAAACCGTTTTGGTTGTGCCAATTTTCTTTGTTATTTAAGTTTTTCATGACCACACAATAACTAGTTCCTAGTTCCAGCATCTATCAATCATGAGAACCACATTTCAAAGATAAAGATCATTCCAATAGTTTACTGTAGCAAGGTGATATCAATATTTTTTAGAAACAATGTCACTGTGTAAAAAAACGCAGCCATAGTTTCTTTTTATGCAATCATAACAGTTTGAATTGATCAAAGACCCTGCCACGCCCACATCAGCACTACTTTCTGTGACATCTGAGGAAATGAACATTTCCTTTTACAGTGAAAAGTGCTGGATAATTCAATAAATACAAAAAGTGAATTCATTTTGACAGTGCAGCTCATTAATACTATGGACGGAACTGACACCTCTGCTGCCTTGCCTTACATTTCCATGTGTTTCTATCAAGCTTTAAAGGAGTGAAGCACACCTCTGCTGCCTTGCCTTACATTTCCATGTGTTTCTATCAAGCTTTAAAGAAGTGAAGCACACCACTGCTGCCTTGCATTACATTTCCATGTGTTTCTATCAAGCTTTAAAGGAGTGAAGCACACCACTGCTGCCTTGCATTACATTTCCATGTGTTTCTATCAAGCTTTAAAGAAGTGAAGCACACCACTGCCGCCTTGCATTACATTTCCATGTGTTTCTATCAAGCTTTAAAGGAGTGAAGCACACCACTGCTGCCTTGCATTACATTTCCATGTGTTTCTATCAAGCTTTAAAGGAGTGAAGCACACCACTGCTGCCTTGCATTACATTTCCATGTGTTTCTATCAAGCTTTAAAGGAGTGAAGCACACCACTGCTGCAGTGCTCCTTTCAAATGTGCTACAGCGACCTTGGGTCCCTTGACAGGCGCTATATAAATCCAAGCTATTATTATTATTATTATCTTTGAAGAGTTCAAGAAAACGTGAGGAATGATCCCACGAGTGTCCTTGTCTGATCAGTAACTGAGAGAGTCCGAGTTGAGGCTGATACTTTACTGAATACAACAACTTAAGAAAGAGATTTAAATGAAGTATTTTGTTTCTCATGTATGAAACAAGTAATAGCAGTAGTAATAGTAATGCATTCCACAGTGTTGTAATGTGCAGCCTGTGTTTCTCTGACAGTTTGATCAGAACAGGACTTAAAACTAGATTACTAAACATTGCTTTATTTCACATATACAAACAAACAACACTAATGAAATACAATAATAGAAAAAAACCTTCATCTTTCATGTATGGTAGTTTCAGCAGCTGAAACTGAGCGAGTTTAAGGATTCAGGCGATTTACGGGACATCTGTCAGCCTTTTCATTGATTGTTTAATTGTTGCTTCCTTTCTGGTTTTCTTTTATAATATGCGTTAAATATTTTTTGGCATAGTTAATTGTGGAATTTTGAAATTCTTGGTATTTTATGGATTTAATATCTGACCAATTTATCAGAAACTGAATAAGCGATTATTCAGAATTTAAGATTGTTGGGATTCAGTTGTGGCTCTTACTAATCTTGAAACTTTGAAAAGGGAAAAAAAAGCATAAAATCAAATCCAAAATGAAACAATGTTGATGCAAACAACTCATCCTGTGAACATCTTTGGAATACAAACTCCATTTGTGACATCACATGTTTCATCACATCAGCGTTTAAAGAGGCACAAGGAAAACATCATTCAGTGTAAGGTCTGCAACAACAGTTATCGATGCAGGAGCAGATTTACAGTAGAGTTACAGTAGCAGTGTTACTGTAGAGTTACAGTAGAGTTACAGTAGCAGTGTTACAGGAGCAGAGTTACAGTAGAGTTACAGTAGCAGTGTTACAGTAGAGTTACAGTAGAGTTACAGTAGCAGTGTTACAGGAGCAGAGTTACAGTAGAGTTACAGTAGCAGTGTTACAGTAGAGTTACAGTAGAGTTACAGTAGCAGTGTTACTGTAGAGTTACAGTAGAGTTACAGTAGCAGTGTTACTGTAGAGTTACAGTAGAGTTACAGTAGCAGTGTTACAGGAGCAGAGTTACAGTAGAGTTACAGTAGCAGTGTTACAGTAGAGTTACAGTAGCAGTGTTACAGTAGCAGTGTTACAGTAGAGTTACAGTAACAGTGTTACAGTAGAGTTACAGTAGCAGTGTTACAGTAGCAGTGTTACAGGAGCAGAGTTACAGTAGAGTTACAGTAGCAGTGTTACAGTAGAGTTACAGTAGCAGTGTTACAGTAGCAGTGTTACAGTAGCAGTGTTACAGTAGAGTTACAGAAGCAGTGTTACAGTAGAGTTACAGAAGCAGTGTTACAGTAGCAGTGTTACTGTAGAGTTACAGTAGCAGTGTTACAGTAGAGTTACAGAAGCAGTGTTACAGTAGAGTTACAGTAGCAGTGTTACAGTAGCAGTGTTACTGTAGAGTTACAGTAGCAGTGTTACAGTAGAGTTACAGAAGCAGTGTTACAGGAGCAGTGTTACAGTAGAGTTACAGTAGAGTTACAGTAGCAGTGTTACAGGAGCAGTGTTACAGTAGAGTTACAGTAGCAGTGTTACAGGAGCAGTGTTACAGTAGAGTTACAGTAGCAGTGTTACAGTAGCAGTGTTACTGTATAGTTACAGTAGCAGTGTTACAGTAGAGTTACAGAAGCAGTGTTACAGTAGAGTTACAGTAGCAGTGTTACAGTAGCAGTGTTACAGTAGAGTTACAGTAGCAGTGTTACAGGAGCAGTGTTACAGTAGAGTTACAGAAGCAGTGTTACAGGAGCAGTGTTACAGTAGCAGTGTTACAGTAGAGTTACAGTAGCAGTGTTACAGTAGAGTTACAGTAGCAGTGTTACAGGAGCAGAGTTACAGTAGAGTTACAGTAGCAGTGTTACAGGAGCAGTGTTACAGTAGAGTTACAGTAGCAGTGTTACAGTAGAGTTACAGAAGCAGTGTTACAGTAGCAGTGTTACAGTAGAGTTACAGTAGCAGTGTTACAGTAGCAGTGTTACAGTAGAGTTACAGTAGCAGTGTTACAGGAGCAGAGTTACAGTAGAGTTACAGTAGCAGTGTTACAGTAGCAGTGTTACAGTAGAGTTACAGTAGAGTTACAGTAGCAGTGTTACAGTAGCAGTGTTACAGTAGAGTTACAGAAGCAGTGTTACAGTAGCAGTGTTACAGTAGAGTTACAGTAGCAGTGTTACAGTAGCAGTGTTACAGTAGAGTTACAGTAGCAGTGTTACAGTAGCAGTGTTACTGTAGAGTTACAGTAGCACTGTTACTGTAGAGTTACAGTAGCAGTGTTACAGTAGCAGTGTTACAGTAGCAGTGTTACTGTAGAGTTACAGTAGCAGTGTTACAGGAGCAGAGTTACAGTAGAGTTACAGTAGCAGTGTTACAGTAGCAGTGTTACTGTAGAGTTACAGTAGCAGTGTTACAGTAGCAGTGTTACAGTAGCAGTATTACAGTAGAGTTACAGTAGCAGTGTTACAGTAGAGTTACAGTAGCAGTGTTACAGGAGCAGAGTTACAGTAGAGTTACAGTAGCAGTGTTACAGTAGCAGTGTTACAGTAGAGTTACAGTAGCAGTGTTACAGTAGCAGTGTTACTGTAGAGTTACAGTAGCAGTGTTACAGTAGCAGAGTTACTGTAGAGTTACAGTAGAGTTACAGTAGAGTTACAGTAGCAGTGTTACTGTAGAGTTACAGTAGCAGTGTTACAGTAGAGTTACAGTAGCAGTGTTACAGTAGCAGTGTTACTGTAGAGTTACAGTAGCAGTGTTACAGTAGCAGTGTTACTGTAGAGTTACAGTAGCAGTGTTACAGGAGCAGAGTTACAGGAGCAGAGTTACTGTAGCAGTGTTACAGTAGCAGTGTTACAGGAGCAGAGTTACAGGAGCAGAGTTACTGTAGCAGTGTTACAGTAGCAGTGTTACTGTAGAGTTACAGTAGCAGTGTTACAGTAGCATGTGACAGTGATCAGTTACTCTTCAGGATCTGCACACTCAGTTTTGATTCTTCTCGTAGCAGTACAATAACAACAGTGCCCCTTCAATTTTGGTGTTCATTTACTTTGACTGTACATGTGCAAAAACTGTGCTAATTTTGTGAAAATCCCTAAATATTTAACAAGATGACATCTTATTCTGAAGATGATAATATTTTGTCTTAAAAAAACACCAGTTTACTGACGAAAAAGTTTGTGGAAGAACGTCTGAATAAGGTTCCTGAAAGCACCGTCAGGGTGGTGTAAAGACAATTCCAGAGTGATCGTGACTTTTCTTATGTTACATTTATATCAAGGTGTTAATGTTGTCGAATCAGTCTGCAGTATAATAGCTAGTTTTATTAAATCCCTTCGGGTCTTCAGACAGGGTGTCTGAAGAGGCAAGTGAGAATTTATTTTTCGGGTGACCCATTTTCTCTGATCTAAATCATTTCTTGTGAAGTTGTGACAAAAAGTCGTGTTGAGCCACAGCGTGTGGTTTCGGTGAGGTTAACATACAGTCAAGTGTTTATAGAACGAGGCACATTAAAGGAGTTTATTCTTCATGTGTAAAGTCTGCATAGTTGTTTACTATTCCTTCATTAAAGCTCCTTCTCTTTATGGAGCCAAAAGTCAATCCTTCCCACCCTGCTACTTGTAACTGTCGGTGACATCACAGTGAAGTCACAGTGGTGGACCTGGCTAAGTGGGCGGGGCCTGGAATCACAGCAGGTTGATAAGCAGAGGGACAGTGGGCGATGATAGATGACGAGAACAGACACCCTCTCGACCAACCGCGGGCCTCTGCCAGCTCCTGCGGCAGGCTCTCAGCTAATCGCGTCAGCTGCTCCTCCCCCTGCCGGATGAGCTCGTCCAGGTGCCGCTGGCGAATCAGAATGCATGGTTTGGTGCTGACGAAGCGCTGGTAGACCTGGAGCTGCGGCTCAGTGAGATAGCTGGACACGATGGTGTGGACCACTCGCTGCCGCCGGTCCAGGTTGTCCTTCAGCTCCCGGGCGTCTTCAGTCTGAGCGAGGAGCAGAGAGCGCTTGTGATGGAGGCAGTTCTGAACAGGAGGAGACAGCCAGATATACGTCAGCTGACACAACTCATATTTGATACTGTTCATGGCAAAATTGATCTGCATTTCAAACAGCAGCAGTGTCCTTCTCGGACCTGCAGTCCCTTTTGTCCTCTGGCATGATGGACTGGCACAGTGGACATTCAGCCATGCTGCAGTTAAAAGCAGGTAAACTGTGCTTTTCCAACTGCAACATGGACTCTGATTAAGTTCGGTATCAGGGTCCTGGTATTGTGCATGCTTGCTCCAGTAGAGACCCCGTTTTTAAAAGGCTTCATTCCATAATGCAATTCAGGACTGTGACTGCAATCCAGGCTAGCCATGATCAGAAACATTTCACACTCTTTTTTTATATAGATGGACCTCATTAATAACCTTAATAACATGAGTTTTATATATGATACTAAATGAAGGACTCTATTGAATTGAAATAAATGGAAGCCGGGACTTAAATGATGCTGCACTTCCATCGTCGCAGAGTCACTGAGTCGCAGAGTCACTGAGTCACAGAGTCACGGAGTCACGGAGTCACAGAGTCGCTGAGTCGCTGAGTCGCTGAGTCGCAGAGTCACTGAGTCACTGAGTCGCAGAGTCACTGAGTCGCAGAGTCGCAGAGTCACTGAGTCGCAGAGTCGCAGAGTCACTGAGTCGCAGAGTCACTGAGTCGCAGAGTCGCAGAGTCACTGAGTAGCAGAGTCAGTGAGTCACTGAGTCGCAGAGTCGCTGACTCGCAGAGTCGCTGAGTTGCAGAGTCGCAGAGTCACTGAGTCGCAGAGTCACAGAGTAGCAGAGTCACTGAGTCAAAGAGTCACTGAGTAGCAGAGTCACTGAGTCACAGAGTCACTGAGTCGCAGAGTCAGTGAGTCACTGAGTCACAGAGTCGCAGAGTCTCTGACTCGCAGAGTCGCTGAGTTGCAGAGTCGCAGAGTCACTGAGTCGCAGAGTCACAGAGTCACTGAGTAGCAGAGTCACAGAGTCACTGAGTAGCAGAGTCACTGAGTCACTGAGTAGCAGAGTCACTGAGTCACTGAGTCACAGAGTCGCTGAGTAGCAGAGTCACAGAGTCACTGAGTAGCAGAGTCACTGAGTCACTGAGTCACAGAGTCGCTGAGTAGCAGAGTCACTGAGTCACAGAGTCACTGAGTAGCAGAGTCACTGAATCACAGAGTCACTGAGTAGCAGAGTCACTGAGTCACTGAGTCACAGATTCACTGAGTAGCAGAGTCACTGAGTCACTGAGTCGCAGAGTCGCTGAGTCACTGAGTAGCAGAGTCACTGAGTCACAGAGTCACTGAGTAGCAGAGTCACAGAGTCACTGAGTAGCAGAGTCACTGCGTCACTGAGTAGCAGAGTCACTGAGTCACTGAGTAGCAGAGTCACTGAGTCACAGAGTCACTGAGTAGCTGAGTCACTGAGTCACAGAGTCACTGAGTCGCAGAGTCGCTGAGTCACTGAGTCACTGAGTAGCAGAGTCACTGAGTCACTGAGTCACAGAGTTGCTGAGTAGCAGAGTCACTGAGTCACAGAGTCACTGAGTAGCAGAGTCACTGACTTACAGAGTCACTGAGTCACTGAGTCACAGAGTCACTGAGTAACAGAGTCACTGAGTCACTGAGTCACAGAGTCGCTGAGTAGCAGAGTCACTGAGTCACAGAGTCACTGAGTAGCAGAGTCACTGACTTACAGAGTCACTGAGTCACTGAGTCACAGAGTCACTGAGTAGCAGAGTCACAGAGTCACTGAGTAGCAGAGTCACTGAGTCACAGAGTCACTGAGTCACTGAGTAGCAGAGTCACTGAGTCACAGAGTCACTGAGTAGCAGAGTCGCTGAGTCACAGAGTCACTGAGTCACTGAGTCACTGAGTAGCAGAGTCACTGAATCACAGAGTCACTGAGTAGCAGAGTCACTGAGTCACTGAGTAGCAGAGTCACTGAGTCACAGAGTCACTGAGTCACTGAGTCACAGAGTCACTGAGTAGCAGAGTCACTCAGTCACTGAGTCACAGAGTCGCTGAGTAGCAGAGTCACTGAGTCACAGAGTCACTGAGTAGCAGAGTCACTGACTTACAGAGTCACTGAGTCACTGAGTCACAGAGTCACTGAGTAGCAGAGTCACAGAGTCACTGAGTAGCAGAGTCACTGAGTCACTGAGTCACTGAGTCACTGAGTAGCAGAGTCACTGAGTCACAGAGTCACTGAGTCACTGAGTAGCAGAGTCACTGAGTCAAAGAGTCACTGAGTCAAAGAGTCACTGAGTAGCAGAGTCACTGAGTCACAGATTCACTGAGTCGCAGAGTCAGTGAGTCACTGAGTCACAGAGTCGCAGAGTCTCTGACTCGCAGAGTCGCTGAGTTGCAGAGTCGCAGAGTCCCAGAGTCACAGAGTCACTGAGTAGCAGAGTCACAGAGTCACTGAGTAGCAGAGTCACTGAGTCACTGAGTAGCAGAGTCACAGAGTCACAGAGTCACAGGGTCACAGAGTCACAGAGTCACAGAGTCACAGAGTCACAGGGTCACAGAGTCACAGAGTCACAGGGTCACAGAGTCACAGGGTCACAGGGTCACAGGGTCACAGGGTCACAGAGTCACAGGGTCACAGGGTCACAGAGTCACAGAGTCGCTGAGTCGCTGAGTCGCAGAGTCACTGAGTCACTGAGTCGCAGAGTCACTGAGTCGCAGAGTCGCAGAGTCACTGAGTCGCAGAGTCGCAGAGTCACTGAGTCGCAGAGTCACTGAGTCGCAGAGTCGCAGAGTCACTGAGTAGCAGAGTCAGTGAGTCACTGAGTCGCAGAGTCGCTGACTCGCAGAGTCGCTGAGTTGCAGAGTCGCAGAGTCACTGAGTCGCAGAGTCACAGAGTAGCAGAGTCACTGAGTCAAAGAGTCACTGAGTAGCAGAGTCACTGAGTCACAGAGTCACTGAGTCGCAGAGTCAGTGAGTCACTGAGTCACAGAGTCGCAGAGTCTCTGACTCGCAGAGTCGCTGAGTTGCAGAGTCGCAGAGTCACTGAGTCGCAGAGTCACAGAGTCACTGAGTAGCAGAGTCACAGAGTCACTGAGTAGCAGAGTCACTGAGTCACTGAGTAGCAGAGTCACTGAGTCACTGAGTCACAGAGTCGCTGAGTAGCAGAGTCACAGAGTCACTGAGTAGCAGAGTCACTGAGTCACTGAGTCACAGAGTCGCTGAGTAGCAGAGTCACTGAGTCACAGAGTCACTGAGTAGCAGAGTCACTGAATCACAGAGTCACTGAGTAGCAGAGTCACTGAGTCACTGAGTCACAGATTCACTGAGTAGCAGAGTCACTGAGTCACTGAGTCGCAGAGTCGCTGAGTCACTGAGTAGCAGAGTCACTGAGTCACAGAGTCACTGAGTAGCAGAGTCACAGAGTCACTGAGTAGCAGAGTCACTGCGTCACTGAGTAGCAGAGTCACTGAGTCACTGAGTAGCAGAGTCACTGAGTCACAGAGTCACTGAGTAGCTGAGTCACTGAGTCACAGAGTCACTGAGTCGCAGAGTCGCTGAGTCACTGAGTCACTGAGTAGCAGAGTCACTGAGTCACTGAGTCACAGAGTTGCTGAGTAGCAGAGTCACTGAGTCACAGAGTCACTGAGTAGCAGAGTCACTGACTTACAGAGTCACTGAGTCACTGAGTCACAGAGTCACTGAGTCACAGAGTCACTGAGTCACTGAGTCACAGAGTCGCTGAGTAGCAGAGTCACTGAGTCACAGAGTCACTGAGTAGCAGAGTCACTGACTTACAGAGTCACTGAGTCACTGAGTCACAGAGTCACTGAGTAGCAGAGTCACAGAGTCACTGAGTAGCAGAGTCACTGAGTCACAGAGTCACTGAGTCACTGAGTAGCAGAGTCACTGAGTCACAGAGTCACTGAGTAGCAGAGTCGCTGAGTCACAGAGTCACTGAGTCACTGAGTCACTGAGTAGCAGAGTCACTGAATCACAGAGTCACTGAGTAGCAGAGTCACTGAGTCACTGAGTAGCAGAGTCACTGAGTCACAGAGTCACTGAGTCACTGAGTCACAGAGTCACTGAGTAGCAGAGTCACTCAGTCACTGAGTCACAGAGTCGCTGAGTAGCAGAGTCACTGAGTCACAGAGTCACTGAGTAGCAGAGTCACTGACTTACAGAGTCACTGAGTCACTGAGTCACAGAGTCACTGAGTAGCAGAGTCACAGAGTCACTGAGTAGCAGAGTCACTGAGTCACTGAGTCACTGAGTCACTGAGTAGCAGAGTCACTGAGTCACAGAGTCACTGAGTCACTGAGTAGCAGAGTCACTGAGTCAAAGAGTCACTGAGTCAAAGAGTCACTGAGTAGCAGAGTCACTGAGTCACAGATTCACTGAGTCGCAGAGTCAGTGAGTCACTGAGTCACAGAGTCGCAGAGTCTCTGACTCGCAGAGTCGCTGAGTTGCAGAGTCGCAGAGTCCCAGAGTCACAGAGTCACTGAGTAGCAGAGTCACAGAGTCACTGAGTAGCAGAGTCACTGAGTCACTGAGTAGCAGAGTCACTGAGTCACTGAGTCACAGAGTCGCTGAGTAGCAGAGTCACAGAGTCACTGAGTAGCAGAGTCACTGAGTCACTGAGTCACAGAGTCGCTGAGTAGCAGAGTCACTGAGTCACTGAGTCACTGAGTAGCAGAGTCACTGAGTCAAAGAGTCACTGAGTCAAAGAGTCACTGAGTAGCAGAGTCACTGAGTCACAGATTCACTGAGTCGCAGAGTCAGTGAGTCACTGAGTCACAGAGTCGCAGAGTCTCTGACTCGCAGAGTCGCTGAGTTGCAGAGTCGCAGAGTCACTGAGTCCCAGAGTCACAGAGTCACTGAGTAGCAGAGTCACAGAGTCACTGAGTAGCAGAGTCACTGAGTCACTGAGTAGCAGAGTCACTGAGTCACTGAGTCACAGAGTCGCTGAGTAGCAGAGTCACAGAGTCACTGAGTAGCAGAGTCACTGAGTCACTGAGTCACAGAGTCGCTGAGTAGCAGAGTCACTGAGTCACAGAGTCACTGAGTAGCAGAGTCACTGAATCACAGAGTCACTGAGTAGCAGAGTCACTGAGTCACAGATTCACTGAGTAGCAGAGTCACTGAGTCACTGAGTCGCTGAGTCGCTGAGTCACTGAGTAGCAGAGTCACTGCGTCACAGAGTCACTGAGTAGCAGAGTCACAGAGTCACTGAGTAGCAGAGTCACTGCGTCACTGAGTAGCAGAGTCACTGAGTCACTGAGTAGCAGAGTCACTGAGTCACAGAGTCACTGAGTAGCTGAGTCACTGAGTCACAGAGTCACTGAGTCGCAGAGTCACTGAGTCACTGAGTAGCAGAGTCACTGAGTCACTGAGTCACAGAGTTGCTGAGTAGCAGAGTCACTGAGTCACAGAGTCACTGAGTAGCAGAGTCACTGACTTACAGAGTCACTGAGTCACTGAGTCACAGAGTCACTGAGTAGCAGAGTCACTGAGTCACTGAGTCACAGAGTCGCTGAGTAGCAGAGTCACTGAGTCACAGAGTCACTGAGTAGCAGAGTCACTGACTTACAGAGTCACTGAGTCACTGAGTCACAGAGTCACTGAGTAGCAGAGTCACAGAGTCACTGAGTAGCAGAGTCACTGAGTCACAGAGTCACTGAGTCACTGAGTAGCAGAGTCACTGAGTCACAGAGTCACTGAGTCACTGAGTAGCAGAGTCGCTGAGTCACAGAGTCACTGAGTCACTGAGTCACTGAGTAGCAGAGTCACTGAATCACAGAGTCACTGAGTAGCAGAGTCACTGAGTCACTGAGTAGCAGAGTCACTGAGTCACAGAGTCACTGAGTCACTGAGTCACAGAGTCACTGAGTAGCAGAGTCACTGAGTCACTGAGTCACAGAGTCGCTGAGTAGCAGAGTCACTGAGTCACAGAGTCACTGAGTAGCAGAGTCACTGACTTACAGAGTCACTGAGTCACTGAGTCACAGAGTCACTGAGTAGCAGAGTCACAGAGTCACTGAGTAGCAGAGTCACTGAGTCACTGAGTCACTGAGTCACTGAGTAGCAGAGTCACTGAGTCACAGAGTCACTGAGTCACTGAGTAGCAGAGTCGCTGAGTCACAGAGTCACTGAGTCACTGAGTCACTGAGTAGCAGAGTCACTGAGTCACTGAGTAGCAGAGTCACTGAGTCACAGAGTCACTGAGTCGCAGAGTCGCTGAGTCACTGAGTCACTGAGTAGCAGAGTCACTGAGTAGCAGAGTCACTGACTTACAGAGTCACTGAGTCACTGAGTCACAGAGTCACTGAGTAGCAGAGTCACAGAGTCGCTGAGTAGCAGAGTCACTGAGTCACAGAGTCACTGAGTAGCAGAGTCACTGAATCACAGAGTCACTGAGTAGCAGAGTCACTGAGTCACTGAGTCACAGATTCACTGAGTAGCAGAGTCACTGAGTCACTGAGTCGCAGAGTCGCTGAGTCACTGAGTAGCAGAGTCACTGAGTCACAGAGTCACTGAGTAGCAGAGTCACAGAGTCACTGAGTAGCTGAGTCACTGAGTCACAGAGTCACTGAGTCGCAGAGTCGCTGAGTCACTGAGTCACTGAGTAGCAGAGTCACTGAGTCACAGAGTTGCTGAGTAGCAGAGTCACTGAGTCACAGAGTCACTGAGTAGCAGAGTCACTGACTTACAGAGTCACTGAGTCACTGAGTCACAGAGTCACTGAGTAGCAGAGTCACTGAGTCACTGAGTCACAGAGTCGCTGAGTAGCAGAGTCACTGAGTAGCAGAGTCACTGAATCACAGAGTCACTGAGTAGCAGAGTCACTGAGTCACTGAGTAGCAGAGTCACTGAGTCACAGAGTCACTGAGTCACAGAGTCACTGAGTAGCAGAGTCACTGAGTCACTGAGTCACAGAGTCGCTGAGTAGCAGAGTCACTGAGTCACAGAGTCACTGAGTAGCAGAGTCACTGACTTACAGAGTCACTGAGTCACTGAGTCACTGAGTCACAGAGTCACTGAGTAGCAGAGTCACAGAGTCACTGAGTAGCAGAGTCACTGAGTCACTGAGTCACTGAGTAGCAGAGTCGCTGAGTCACAGAGTCACTGAGTCACTGAGTCACTGAGTAGCAGAGTCACTGAATCACAGAGTCACTGAGTAGCAGAGTCACTGAGTCACTGAGTAGCAGAGTCACTGAGTCACAGAGTCACTGAGTCGCAGAGTCGCTGAGTCACTGAGTAGCAGAGTCACTGAGTCACAGAGTCACTGAGTAGCAGAGTCACAGAGTCACTGAGTAGCAGAGTCACTGAGTCGCAGAGTCGCAGAGTCGCTGAGTCACTGAGTCACTGAGTAGCAGAGTCACTGAGTCACTGAGTCACAGAGTCACTGAGTCACTGAGTAGCAGAGTCACTGAATCACAGAGTCACTGAGTAGCAGAGTCGCAGAGTCGCTGAGTCACTGAGTCACTGAGTAGCAGAGTCACTGAGTCACTGAGTCACAGAGTCGCTGAGTAGCAGAGTCACTGAGTAGCAGAGTCACTGAGTCACTGAGTAGCAGAGTCACTGAGTCACAGAGTCACTGAGTCACTGAGTCGCAGAGTCGCTGAGTCACTGAGTCACTGAGTAGCAGAGTCACTGAGTCACAGAGTCACTGAGTAGCAGAGTCACAGAGTCACTGAGTAGCAGAGTCACTGAGTCGCAGAGTCGCTGAGTCACTGAGTCACTGAGTAGCAGAGTCACTGAGTCACTGAGTCACAGAGTCACTGAGTCACTGAGTCACTGAGTAGCAGAGTCACTGAATCACAGAGTCACTGAGTAGCAGAGTCGCAGAGTCGCTGAGTCACTGAGTCACTGAGTAGCAGAGTCACTGAGTCACTGAGTCACAGAGTCGCTGAGTAGCAGAGTCACTGAGTCACCGAGTCACTGAGTAGCAGAGTCACTGAATCACAGAGTCACTGAGTAGCAGAGTCACTGAGTCACTGAGTCACAGATTCACTGAGTAGCAGAGTCACTGAGTCACTGAGTCGCAGAGTCGCTGAGTCACTGAGTCACTGAGTAGCAGAGTTACTGAGTCACAGAGTCACTGAGTAGCAGAGTCACAGAGTCACTGAGTAGCAGAGTCACTGCGTCACTGAGTAGCAGAGTCACTGAGTCACTGAGTAGCAGAGTCACTGAGTCACAGAGTCACTGAGTAGCTGAGTCACTGAGTCACAGAGTCACTGAGTCACTGAGTCGCAGAGTCGCTGAGTCACTGAGTCACTGAGTAGCAGAGTCACTGAGTCACTGAGTCACAGAGTTGCTGAGTAGCAGAGTCACTGACTTACAGAGTCACTGAGTCACTGAGTCACAGAGTCACTGAGTAGCAGAGTCACTGAGTCACTGAGTCACAGAGTCGCTGAGTAGCAGAGTCACTGAGTCACAGAGTCACTGAGTAGCAGAGTCACTGACTTACAGAGTCACTGAGTCACTGAGTCACAGAGTCACTGAGTAGCAGAGTCACAGAGTCACTGAGTAGCAGAGTCACTGAGTCACTGAGTCACAGAGTCACTGAGTCACTGAGTAGCAGAGTCACTGAGTCACAGAGTCACTGAGTAGCAGAGTCGCTGAGTCACAGAGTCACTGAGTCACTGAGTCACTGAGTAGCAGAGTCACTGAATCACAGAGTCACTGAGTAGCAGAGTCGCTGAGTCACAGAGTCACTGAGTCACTGAGTCACTGAGTAGCAGAGTCACTGAATCACAGAGTCACTGAGTAGCAGAGTCACTGAGTCACTGAGTAGCAGAGTCACTGAGTCACAGAGTCACTGAGTCACTGAGTCGCAGAGTCGCTGAGTCACTGAGTCACTGAGTAGCAGAGTCACTGAGTCACAGAGTCACTGAGTAGCAGAGTCACAGAGTCACTGAGTAGCAGAGTCACTGAGTCGCAGAGTCGCAGAGTCGCTGAGTCACTGAGTCACTGAGTAGCAGAGTCACTGAGTCACTGAGTCACAGAGTCACTGAGTCACTGAGTCACTGAGTAGCAGAGTCACTGAATCACAGAGTCACTGAGTAGCAGAGTCGCAGAGTCGCTGAGTCACTGAGTCACTGAGTAGCAGAGTCACTGAGTCACTGAGTCACTGAGTCACTGAGTCACAGAGTCACTGAGTAGCAGAGTCACAGAGTCACTGAGTAGCAGAGTCACTGAGTCACAGAGTCACTGAGTAGCAGAGTCACTGAGTCACTGAGTCACTGAGTCGCAGAGTCGCTGAGTCACAGAGTCACTGAGTAGCAGAGTCACTGAGTAGCAGAGTCACTGAGTCACTGAGTCACAGAGTCGCTGAGTAGCAGAGTCACTGAGTCACAGAGTCACTGAGTAGCAGAGTCACTGACTTACAGAGTCACTGAGTCACTGAGTCACAGAGTAACTGAGTAGCAGAGTCACTGACTTACAGAGTCACTGAGCCACTGAGTCACAGAGTCACTGAGTAGCAGAGTCACTGAGTCACTGAGTCACTGAGTAGCAGAGTCACTGAGTCACTGAGTCACTGAGTAGCAGAGTCACTGAGTCACTGAGTCACTGAGTCGCAGAGTCGCTGAGTCACTGAGTAGCAGAGTCACTGAGTCACTGAGTCACAGAGTCGCTGAGTAGCAGAGTCACTGAGTCACAGAGTCACTGAGTCACTGAGTCACAGAGTCGCTGAGTAGCAGAGTCACTGAGTCACTGAGTAGCAGAGTCACTGAGTCACTGAGTCACTGAGTAGCAGAGTCACTGAGTAGCAGAGTCGCTGAGTCACTGAGTCACTGAGTAGCAGAGTCACTGAGTCACTGAGTCGCTGAGTCACTGAGTCACTGAGTAGCAGAGTCACTGAGTCACAGAGTCGCTGAGTAGCAGAGTCACTGAGTCACAGAGTCACTGAGTAGCAGAGTCACTGAGTCACAGAGTCACTGAGTAGCAGAGTCACTGAGTCACTGAGTAGCAGAGTCACTGAGTCACTGAATCACAGAGTCGCTGAGTAGCAGAGTCACTGAGTCACTGAGTCACTGAGTAGCAGAGTCACTGAGTAGCAGAGTCGCTGAGTCACTGAGTCACTGAGTAGCAGAGTCACTGAGTCACTGAGTCGCAGAGTCGCTGAGTAGCAGAGTGTCCTGTCTCACCCTCTCGCCGGCCCTGTCCTCCTGCGTCTGCTCCTCTCTCTCCAGAGCCAGCAGAGCTCTGTGGATCCTGCACAGCCGGCTGCACAGAGACAGCAGCAGGTTGACCATCCTCTCCAGATCCCCTGGAACACAGGCAGCACAACTCACACTGTGATACACGGCAGCATGTTGACATATTTCTGGCTTCTTAAATCCATTCTGTTAGAGTGAGCGTCAGCCGCGTACCTATGAACATGCTGTACTTGTCCCTCTCGTTGGGTCTGAGGTGTCCCTGCAGCAGCGTCTCCACGCCGGCCCCCAGCTCCTGGTGCCCCCTCTGCTCCTCACTCAGCACCTCCTTCTCCTGCCGCAGCGCCGCCACGCTGCTCCGCAGAGCCTCACACAGCTCCAACTGCTCAGCAAATCATACAGTTAATAATAGTTTTTATAGTCTTTATTATAATCGTTAAAAGCTAATATGTATAATATTAATAATAAGAATACATTTTATAATCTTTATTATATTCTATATGATTATGAAAGACTTTGTGAGTAGAATTATGATCATTATTATTGTGATGATGAAATGAGAAGCCTCAGACCTTCTTGGTGTTCAGGTCCTTCACATCCTCATCTGTCTCCTTCCCCGGAGCCGCCGCCGCGCTCTGTGCAGGATCACAGACGCCATCTTGGATCCTAGGCAGGGAACATCATACATTACAAGTGTTGGGAAAATCCTGAATGTACTCTTTCAAGGAGGTGCACATGATAACAAAGGCATTGCATTTGAATCCTTTGAATACTGCTTTATATTATGACTAAATAAACAACTTGAACCTTGACCTATGTTCCTCCATCTAGTGACTGTAACTCCCTCTCTTGTATCTCAGCCTGTGAAGGACACTGTTCAGGATGTGATGACTACTTCCATTCTTGAGAGGATCATAAATACATGGATCCTGTTTTGAAACCAGTGAGATTTGTCTTTTTCATCAGTTCACGATCAGGAATATAAATGAAACATTCACACAGAAAAGAGTTTTGATAATACAACTCAGGCAAGTAGAAGAATATACAGAGAGGGAATTACCTGTCCTCCAATCTGCCACTGCCTTGCCACAGTGAGTTACCAACCAATCTGCTGTTTGGAAAAGTCTCCTCCATAAGCTCTACGGTGGATTTACCCCCCCACGTGTCCAGGAGGGGCGCCAGAGAGCTGTCCTGCAACACCTGGAAACAAAGAAGTGAGAGTTATAATAAAGTGTCCAGTGGATAAATGCTGTAACACCAATCCATAGGTGTATCTGTAAATACTAATGCTAATGCTAATGCTAAACCAGAAGAACTAATACATCAGCACTTAACCCATGGATGTATAAAGGATTGAAATGGAAGTTTGAAAATGAGCGGAGATACATGAAGTGATTTTACTACACAGAAGGAGTCAGAGGACACAAGATGAGTCATCAGAAATAGATGTACAAAAACAAAGGTCTTATCAGAAGTAAGTATGAGTGAAATCAGCTGTATAGAAGGTACAGCATCCTTTATCCAAACAAAGTTCTGACGGGAGGAACCCACCAGCTGCCGGGCCAGCGCCTCCACTCGCAGCTCATCCCAGGTCTTCTCCCTCCTGGGCAGGTGCTGGTACTCCAGGCTGAGGCTGTCCAAGCGTTGGGTGGATGTGGTGAAGGTTGAGGGCTGTGGTGTCAGGGTAGGAAGGAGGATGGGTTCAGACAGAGGAGTTGAGGAGGAAGAAGGTGACAATGGAGGGGAGGGCAGGGAGTTGTTTAAGAACTCCATGCTTGGACTGAATAAAGGGACGAGAACAGAGAACAAGTTCATTAATTCAGTCAGTAAAAAGATCATCTAAAAGGTCCATCATTATATTTAGATTGTCTTCAACAAACCTCCCAACAGTCTGGTGTCCAGCTTCCTCCTCCAACTCCAGGGGAGGAGGAGGAGGAGGAGGAGGAGGACGACGACGAGGGAGGTCCTCCAGGAGGCTTGTCTCTTTGATATGTGGTGATGGAGGGTCAGGATTTTGAAGGAACACCTCATCAAAGTCGTCCAGCGGTCGGCCTGGCGTAGACTCTACCGGCTGCGGCTGGTCGCTGCAGCTGAAGAGGCTGGACTCAGAGATCCGCAGGGAGGACAGGTGCTGGGGGATGGACGGATGGTAGGATGGGGGTGGAGACGATGGAGTGGTTCTGCTGTCCTTCCTGTTTGGTGGGGATGCCAGCTGGATATGGGGCAGGTGTGTTGGCATCACCGGTGAAACTTGTTTGCTGTTTTCTGCAGAAAACCCTGCTATCATGTCTAAACTGGACGCTCTCTCTCTACACATGTCTCCCGCGGTGTCTTCTAATCCTCTGGAGTCACTGAAACTGTGTCTGGTCTGTCCGTCCGTCACCAGGGTCGTGTTACTGAGTGTTCCGGGGAAGGTGATGGCGTCCAGGTTGGCTTGGCTCAGCCGCTCACTTGCATGCCACTCAGCGCTGCCACTGTCCAGAGCTCCAGGGGGGGAGAGGGGGGAGGGCAGGCCCACAGAGGCCGCCAAGGTGGAGGTGCTGCTGGCTCTCTGCCGCTCGCTGAGCCTCTGTCGCTCCCTACAAGTGACAGGAGTGTGGGAGGAGCCTGGGTCTTGGATCAGAACACAAGGAAGAGTCAGAGAGGAGTCACAGTGCTCTCACATATGTCCATGTGCTCAAGATTCCAGATTCAAAGAAATCTCATCCGGTCGTGCCCTAAAGTTATATATTTTTCTGGGTCAATTGGAAGCGAGATTAAGAAAGTGTTTGATATAGATTTATCTCAAAATAGGAACTGGTACCCATAAAATAGCACTATACATGAGGGAGAAATGGTTCAGTGTTATGGGCATACATCTAACGGATTACTTTTCACACATGAGTACCGCACAAGTTACTGTTCTGTTTCTCATTTCTTTCTATCCTGGTCTGTTGTGTGGCTTTTATTACGTGTTGTTGTTTTGTCCTAAATGTTTTAGTATTACTTTGTAACTGCTGGAAATAATAACATATATTTGTTTGAAATGACAGTTTGACCCCAAACTAAAAGAACATGAACATGTGAGAGACATCTCTGTGTGCTCAGACATTGGTCTTGCAGTTCACAGAATGTTCTGAGTCACCTTGTGACGGCGCTGCAGGCTGGACGGAGTTCAGACTGTCTCTGGAGCCTCGCAGAGACAACAGGCCGTCTGATAGGTGGACCACTGCAGGTCTGAAACACAGACACATTTAGAGACAATTAAAGAAATGGGGGAACATGATGAAGGTAATATGTTTAGTTTTGTTGTTGCTGTGTCAGAGAATGACATTTGACTTCCTTTAACAATGGAATATGGTTTAGAAAAGGACAAAAGAAGAAGAACATCTCAGAGCATTGTACACAGTTCAGAACAAACCTTACCGAAGAAAGATATTAGAGAAACACTAATACATGTTAATGATATTGTTATAACACATTCCTTCCTGCTTGTAAGCTTCATCTGTACAGACTCAGGCGTGTGCTTGGTTCTGATTGGCTGTAATGACGGGCACAGTCTGTGGGGGGAGCTGACAGGTTGGAAAGGAATCAGGCCCGGTTCTACGGGGGTGCATACGGGTGTCGTTATGCACCCTCATTTGAAAAATATTACATATATAATAATAATAATAATAATAATAATAGTAGTAATAATAATAAGAAGAAGAGTAAGAAGAAGAAGAATTTAGTTGAAATAAAATAAATTGTAATTGTGGTTAAATAACATTGTCTACTGCATTTATTTGGTCAATTTAAACGGTAAGTAACGTTATTATGTCAGGTGCGCGTGACCTGTGCCGCTGCACGTTCGTTATGTGCAAGGTGCTGACCCAGCAGTCAGTGATGGATCAGAACATGGTGAAAACAACCAGCCCTTATCGCCAGTAGTAACACTGCATCTACTGCAGGTAATACCAGTTCAGATCAGGGACATTACGTTCCCCCCAGCCACTGTCGTGGGCACTAACGCCCGACTCGCGGCTTTGCCCGCCTCGCCCACCGAGGTGGAGCAGCCGCAGCCATCTTCGTTGCCCCAAACACCGCCACCCCTCAGCGGCCCGCAAGTGCCAGAGGACCTCGGCAAAACAGAGCCTGCCCAGGTATTTAAAAAGTACCCAACTCGCCTGTACAGTGGGGCGAGGCTCATTCTGCAGCTCATGGTTTCAAAACAGAGCCTGCCCAGGTATTTAAAAAGTACCCAACTCGCCTGTACAGTGGGGCGAGGCTCATTCTGCAGCTCATGGTTTCAAAACAGAGCCTGCACAGGTATATTTAAAAAGTACCCAACTCGCCTGTACAGTGGGGCGAGGCTCATTCTGCAGCTCATGGTTTCAAAACAGAGCCTGCACAGGTATATTTAAAAAGTACCCAACTCGCCTGTACAGTGGGGCGAGGCTCATTCTGCAGCTCATGGTTTCAAAACAGAGCCTGCACAGGTATATTTAAAAAGTACCCAACTCGCCTGTACAGTGGGGTGAGGCTCATTCTGCAGCTCATGGTTTCAAAACAGAGCCTGCACAGGTATATTTAAAAAGTACCCAACTCGCCTGTACAGTGGGGTGAGGCTCATTCTGCAGCTCATGGTTTCAAAACAGAGATTGGCTGGAATATTCATGTAAAAAAGATGCCATCTTCTGCATGTAGACATTTTGGTTCAAGTAAGTCAGATGCCTTCACCACAACTGGCTACACCAACTGGCGCCATGCTCTTATACGTGATAAGGGACTGGGAAGGCATCAAGCAAAGAGCACATAGATCCATAGATCTCTCATGTTGCTCTCAAAGTGCACCAGATTGATGCTTTTAACTTCAACATTTAAAAACAATTCTTCCCGAGGGAGCATGCCCCCGGACCCCCCTAGAGGAGGTGAGGACCCCCCTAGAACAGTGTTTCTCAAACGTTTTCATACCAAGGACCACTTAACCAATAAAAAAACACTCGCGGACCACCTAACTCCACAAATATCCAAAATCACATCGTTTTTCTAGAACAGATTACAAATCGCCTGAAAATGGTACAAACAAGTGGTAACATGTGTGATGAAGGTGTTGCGCTGGGCTATATGATGCAATCAAAGGTGAAACTTAAGCTTGCTCCATTGCGGAGATATTCCCGCGGGAGTGCGTACAACTTTAATTTATTAATTTATTTAAAATGTGAAATTGTACGAATATACTCACGGACCACTAGGGGTCGCTCACCACACTTTGAGAATCACTGCGCTAGAGGGTGTTAGGTCCACTCCACACTTATACAAATAGCACTTTACCACTGCACCCTCTCTATCTCAGATGCAGAGTCACTTTGTTCTGGAACCGGGCCTGAAAGGAACACATCTAAAGTTTTAGAAGTGTTCTTATTTCTTCAGCCCAGAGATCATTCACATTCCTGAAGTGACCTTTGACCTTCACATTTATAGGGGGAACATATTTGAGAGTTTCAAGTGAATTATGTCGCTGGACTTGTTTATTTTTCTTTCTCCGTGTCAGGGAGTTTTCTCTGCTTCTTTAGATTCCTCAGTTCCTCCCTTCTTCACTCCTCTCACTCACTCTGCCCTTTAGAACCTCACTCCTCTTAAATCTTTCTTTCTGGTCATCTGACTCCTTGATTTCTTTGTCTCCTTATTCACCTTCCTCCTCCATCTTCCCCCTGTGCCTCCTTTCCAAGGACCTTTCCTTCTTGTTTCCCCCATTTCTCCTTCCTTTTCACCTCATGCACTTCCCTTCATTACCTTTCTTGATTTGCTCTTTACCTCCTTCACATCTACCTTTTTACTCTGTCCCTTCTTCCCTTCATCTATCCTCCGCAAAATATGTTCTCTTATCTTATGTTTAATCTTCTGGCTGGAGTGGACCACAGCCACACATTCTAAATAGAACTAAATACATTTGGGTTTTCTTCACAGTATATTTGAATATCTCTATTAAGAGAGATACATGAGGTACATGATGAGGGTTACAAAAGCAAACACTGGATCCTGAGAATATACATTCCTAGCTTTTTGAAACCCACTTGTTTTCATAGATGACTTCATAGAATTAGTTTTGGATCAGCAGAAATAAAGATCATGACTGCCCAACATTTAGTGAACTGAGAAACATGATAAATGAGATGACAGGGAGGGGCAGGTGAGGGATTAGAACCATCAGCTGTTTGTTCACCATCACATGACCAGAGTGTGGATGGGACCTACCTGTCCTCAGCCAGAGAGGGGCGTCCAAGATAACAGACCCCCAACATCCTGCCGTCACCTGCAGGGTCCTGCAACACACACACACACACACACACACACACACACACACACACACACACACACACACACACACACACACACACACACACACACACACACACACACACACACACACACACACACACACACACACACACACACACACACACACACACACACACACACACACACACACACACACACACACACACAGAATCAGTAAGCTTTGATCTTATCCTATTGCATTTTCAAAGCCATGTGCAATCTTTGTCTTCATTTGAATACTTCAATAGCTTAAGAGCATTGTTATACTGTTATGCAATGTAATGTAATGTTATAGTCATCATGAGAGGAGTTTAGTGCAGACATCTGTAATGTCTCCATTCTTTCCCCTCACCTTTATGGTATGATAACAATGGGCTTTTGATAAGGTTTATGGTTGTAATAAATATAAAAATAACTTCAACAGGTTGTGGTTGTTGGCTGGGCACTTTGTAGAGTCTGTGCTAAACCGTGAGCTGGATTGCAACAGGAGAGTTAAGCAGGAGAAAGAGGGGGACAATGAGCAGCCGAGGTCTGTGGCTTGAATTGAACAATAATGATTGCATTCAGACGGGATGTGTCTTAACCACTAGGTCCCCGGGTGCCCTGATATTCATTTGTTCCTTGAACTTTATTGTTTACCTTTGTTTCATTGTACAGTTAATAGTACCAAATTATTGTTTTTAATTATGTGTTTTAAAAAAATATATAAACCTTACGCACCTGCTGCTCTAAACAAGTTGTTGCTTCTGTGTCTCTTACGGATTGGAGAAAAAAAATCCCGGTAGTGGCCCCTGCGATCCCTGAGGGACCGCAGACCTCATCACACACTAAACTGGAGTCTGACGCTCCTGACTCAGAGCTGTCATTAGCTTCAGTGCTGTCAGTAGCTTCAGTGCTGTCAGTAGCTTCAGAGCTGTCAGTAGCTTCAGAGCTGTCAGTAGCTTCAGTGCTGTCAGTAGCTTCAGAGCTGTCATTAGCTTCAGAGCTGTCATTAGCTTCAGAGCTGTCATTAGCTTCAGAGCTACTCTTCAGAGCTGTCAGTAGCTTCAGAGCTGTCATTAGCTTCAGAGCTGTCATTAGCTTCAGAGCTGTCAGTAGCTTCAGAGCTGTCATTAGCTTCAGTGCTGTCAGTAGCTTCAGAGCTGTCAGTAGCTTCAGAGCTGTCATTAGCTTCAGAGCTGTCATTAGCTTCAGAGCTGTCAGTAGCTTCAGAGCTGTCAGTAGCTTCAGAGCTGTCAGTAGCTTCAGAGCTGTCATTAGCTTCAGAGCTGTCAGTAGCTTCAGAGCTGTCAGTAGCTTCAGAGCTGTCAGTAGCTTCAGTGCTGTCCGTAGCTTCAGAGCTGTCAGTAGCTTCAGAGCTGTCAGTAGCTTCAGAGCTGTCAGTATCTTCAGAGCTGTCATTAGCTTCAGAGCTGTCATTAGCTTCAGAGCTGTCAGTAGCTTCAGAGCTGTCATTAGCTTCAGAGCTGTCAGTAGCTTCAGAGCTGTCAGTAGCTTCAGAGCTGTCAGTAGCTTCAGAGCTGTCATTAGCTTCAGAGCTGTCATTAGCTTCAGAGCTGTCATTAGCTTCAGAGCTGTCAGTAGCTTCAGAGCTGTCATTAGCTTCAGAGCTGTCAGTAGCTTCAGAGCTGTCATTAGCTTCAGAGCTGTCAGTAGCTTCAGAGCTGTCATTAGCTTCAGAGCTGTCATTAGCTTCAGAGCTGTCATTAGCTTCAGAGCTGTCAGTAGCTTCAGAGCTGTCAGTAGCTTCAGAGCTGTCATTAGCTTCAGAGCTGTCAGTAGCTTCAGAGCTGTCAGTAGCTTCAGAGCTGTCAGTAGCTTCAGAGCTGTCATTAGCTTCAGAGCTGTCATTAGCTTCAGAGCTGTCAGTAGCTTCAGAGCTGTCAGTAGCTTCAGAGCTGTCATTAGCTTCAGAGCTGTCAGTAGCTTCAGAGCTGTCATTAGCTTCAGAGCTGTCATTAGCTTCAGAGCTGTCATTAGCTTCAGAGCTGTCAGTAGCTTCAGAGCTGTCATTAGCTTCAGAGCTGTCAGTAGCTTCAGTGCTCAAACCAAAACCACTGGTGTCAAGTTTCAAGAGTAAATACTCAAGTATAATTTTGAGATACTAGAACTTTTTGAGACTGTGTACTTCTACCTCACTACAATTCAGAGGTAAATGGTGTACTTTTATTCCACTACATGTATCTAATATCTTTAGTTACTTCACAGATGTGGATAAATGATGTGAAATCTAATCAAGTGTTAAATCAGACTTTAGTTCCACCTGGAGTAAATCCACCAGCTACCCTGCAGTCTACAAAGCCATTCAGACTAGCTGCACCTTCACAAGCTACCCTGCAGTCTACAAAGCCATTCAGACTAGCTGCACCTTCACCAGCTACCCTGCAGTCTACAAAGCCATTCAAACTAGCTGCACCTTCACCAGCTCTGAGAACACTTTCATGATCAATCATTATAAAACATATCATATATATTATTCTGAAATGGACCAATCTGCACAAGGACTACTTTGATAATATTTTGATGATATTACTTTTGTACTTTTATTTGAGTAATATTTTGAATGCAGGACTTATACTTGTAACAGAGTATTCCTACACTTCTACTTTGACTTTAGTACAATAAAGTTGCTTCCTACATTGAGTATTTAAAATCTTAAAATTGGGCATACATATTCCACAGTGTGGTAAAACATACACCAAAGCAGTGAGTTGTAGGGTTAGGATACAGCCTCCAAAATGGTCCTTGCTGGTATGTTCAAAGACTTCTTAATTAAAAACATCAGAGCCTTAGGCTGCAGTGAGATGTATTGTTTAAGGCCCCGTCTACACGGAGACGAAAACAAAACTGAATTCGATGTCAAAAAAGTAATTGGAATCGGCTCAAGAAACGTGTCCGTCCCAAGCGGCAAACTCTGGGGAAGAGCCGGGACGCCAATACGGAAGTGCCACACACTGCAGTTCATCTAGTGGCCAGTAGGAGCAGGCTGCAGAAGGGAGCAATTTCCATAGACCCCTATGTTAAAATGCCCAACTTTACAGCAGAAATAAACATGTTTACATCGTGGTTCAAAAAACCATATTCTCTGTATAGTTAGATTCCCCCTTCATGACTACTGTGTGGGGGGTGCATTTTTTCTCAACTCATCTGTTTAATTAATATTAAGCCTTAAAGCTTTTGCATAAATTAGGGCGTGGTCACTTTGATGGAAATGTACATGCCTCACTGTCAGCTAACAGCAACTTGTCCACTCTGCTAGGCTACAACCATAGAGGCTACAACGTTAGTTAGTCATAGTACTGTACTTGACCCTTTAGCCGTGTTCGTGGTGATTGTGCCTTTTAGGGAATATTGTTACAAATACCAGACAATTAAAATGTCGTGCTGTGCGCTTGAATGTACTAACAGAACTTCCAAGAAGTCTAAAATTATAATATTATACATGTTAACCCCGTTCGCAGGTGTTTGTGTGCTTGGTAGCTTAGCTTGCTACTTATTAGCCAGCTAAGGACGTAACCCTTTATACATACATATACATTTTAGTTTATGATTCAGCCTTGGGTAAGACTTTTATAGTCTATGGCTATGACGCCCATAATGCTAAACGGGAGCAAATGTTAATAGGGGACCCAATTATCCCAGTGGTGGCCGCCGGAGCTAACGGAGCCACAGGGGGCTAGCTCCAGCCGGCGTCCCGGAGCTAGCCCACTGCGGCTCCGTTAGGTCCGGGCGGTGGAATCCGTCTTTTCTTAACGTGTGAATGACAAGCATTAAGAATAACAAAATATAGCTAATTCTCTTGCAGATTGTCTCATTTGATTATGAATGTAACGTTTATATAGGGGAACTACACTGTTAGCAGTAACTTGGTATGCATGTATTTCATGTTAGCTTAGCTTCTTAGCCTGAGCTAGCTCTGTTTACTTCCAGTTCGGAGGCAGCAGGTCCCGCCTCGGCTCCGCCTCTTTGCCCTTATTTGGAGCAGGCGGGATTAGACTCTGACGTCACAGTCGAGCCGTTAGTGGCCGACTCCGCCTACTAAGGGCTTCACGGCAACTCTGCAGAATCCTATGGGTGACGTCACGGACACTACGTCAATTTATATATACAGTCTATGGTCCGTCCACACGAGACCGCTCGACCCGCTGGAGACGCTGTAGTACATATGCCGGGCCTGTAAGTGGCGGTGTACTTCCACCACAAAATACACCAAAAGCAGCGAATAAGACCCCCCGAGCATGGTTGCCATGGTTGCCTGGTTGCCCTTCTGTTATTCTCCGCTGTGGATTTAGCAACATGTAGTTCATGTAGTTCTCCATAATAATAATAATAATAATAGATTTAATTTGTTAGCGCTTTTACAGGTGCTCAAAGACGCTTTACAGATATAGTGAAGGGAAAAGAAAAGGAAGGAACAACAAATAAATATACAGTTAAAGTTAAAGTCAAATAATACAAAAACAATCACACATTAAAAGCCAGATTGAAGAGGTGAGTTTTTGTAAGTGTTTTGAAGGTGGTGAGGTCAGTGCAGTCTCTGATGGGTTGGGGGAGTGAGTTCCAGAGGGAGGGGGCAGCGACGGAGAAGGCTCTGTCCCCCCAGGTCCGGTGATTGGTGCGGGTGGGGATGGATAGGAGGTTGGCTTCTGATGAACGGAGGCAGCGGGAAGGGGTGTGGTGGTGCAGCAGGTCTGTGAGGTAGGGGGAAGGGGTGTGGTGGTGCAGCAGGTCTGTGAGGTAGGGGGAAGGGGCGTGGTGGTGCAGCAGGTCTGTGAGGTAGGGGGAAGGGGCGTGGTGGTGCAGCAGGTCTGTGAGGTAGGGGGAAGGGGTTTGTGGTGGTTGCAGCAGGTCTGTGAGGTAAGGGGGAAGGGGGCGTGGTGGTGCAGCAGGTCTGTGAGGTAGGGGGGGGGGCTGATTGTTGAGTGCTTTGTGAGTAATGAGGAGGACTTTGAAGTTGATTCTTTGACGGACGGGGAGCCAGTGGAGGTTCTGGAGGACGGGAGTGATGTGGTCTCGGGAGCGGGTGTGGGTGAGGAGGCGGGCAGCAGAGTTCTGGATATGTTGGAGTTTATTGAGGAGGTTGGATGGTATGCCGTAGAGGATGCTATTGCAGTAGTCGAGTCGTGAAGTGATGAATGCATGAATCAGGGCTTCAGCAGGAGGAGAGTGATGGGCGGAGACGGGCAATGTTTTTGAGGTGGAAAAAGGCGGTCCTGGTGATGTGATTTATGTGGTGGTTGAATTTGAGCTGACTGTCGAAGATGACTCCGAGGTTGCGGATGTGAGGGGGGGGGGGGGGGGGGGATAGAGTGTGGCTGTCAATGGTGAAGTTGAAATTCTGGATGTCTTTGATACGGGATGGGGGGCCAATGATGATGATGTCTGATTTGGCACTGTTCAGTTGGAGATAGTTTGTTTGCATCCATGCTTTTATTTCTGAGAGACAGTTGGTGAGAGTGGAGTGTGTTGTGGGGGGGATGGTTTTTGTTGAGATATAAAGTTGGATGTCATCGGCGTAGCAGTGAAATTGAAGGTTGTGGCGACAAATTATTTTGCCAAGGGGGAGCATGTAGAGGATGAAGAGGAGGGGGCCAAGCACCGAACCCTGGGAGACACCTTGGGACAGAGGAGCAGTGGAGGAGGTGCAGTTGTTGATGTTGATAAACTGATGTCTGTCGGTGAGGTAGGATTTCAGCCAGCAGAGTGCTGTGTCGGTGATGTTGAGTGATGATTCGAGGAGGGACAGCAGGATGGCGTGGTTGATGGTGTCGAATGCTGCGGTGAGGTCGAGGAGGATGAGGATGTTAAGGTTGCCGGAGTCAGAGGAGAGGAGGAGGTCGTTTGTGATTTTGAGAAGAGCTGTTTCGGTGCTGTGTTTTGATCGGAAACCGGATTGAAATGGCTCAAAGAGATCATTGGAGCTGAGGTGGGATTTAAGTTGTGAGGCAACGACACGTTCAAGTATTTTTGACAGAAAGGGGAGATTTGAGATGGGCCGGAAGCTGGACATGATGTCAGGTGTGAGTCCAGGTCTTTTGAGAATGGGTGTGACAGCAGCCAGTTTGAGAGAGGGGGGAACTGATCCAGATCTGAGGGAGGAGTTCATGATGGTGGCGATGAGTTGGGAGATGGCAGGGAGGGTCTCTTTAACACATTTGGAGGGCATTGGGTCAAGTGTGCAGGTGGAGTTAATTCCAGTCATGAAGTCGGACAGTTGCATGGGGGTCACAGGGGAGAAGTGTGACAGGGGCTGTGAGGTGAAGGGGGGGGAGCCAGGAGGGAAGGTGGGGGGTGCTGATGAGGGTGTCAGATTGCTGTAAATGTTGCTGATTTTGGTTTGGAGAAACGAGAGGAAGGAGTTGCACTGTTCGGTGGTGAAGGATGAGGTGGCGTTGTCACAGGGTTTGAGAAGTTTGCTGATGATGGAGAACAGACGCTTGGGGTTGCTGGAGCCAGACTGAATGAGTTGTGAGTAGTAATTAGACCGGGCTGCTTTGAGTGCGTTACTGTACTGCTGGAGATAGTCTTTGTAGATTTGAAGATGGACTGTTAGTGTGGTTTTCTTGTGTTGACGTTCAAGTTGACGTTTCCTTGATTTCATTTGGCGGAGTTCGGGGGTATACCAGGGGGCGGAGTGTATGAAAGAGACATTTTTGTTTTTGTGGGGGCCAGTTCATTGAGACAGAAGGAGAGGGTGCTGTTATAATAGTCCACAAGTTCAGATGGGTTTTCAGAAAGTGGGGGGGGGGGAGACAGACATCTTGCAGGTAATGGAGGCAGTGATTGCTGAAGGTGAGATGGATTTGAGATTTCTGTAGGTTATTGTGCGTTGTTGCTTTTGGGCGGGGATGGGGATGTTGATGTCCATGATGATGGCCAGGTGATCAGAGATGTGGAGATTGAGGCTGGACAGATGGTGGATGGTGAGACCAGTGGAGCAGACCAAGTCCAGGATGTGACCACGGCTGTGTGTTTGGAAGTTGATGTGTTGGGAGAAGTTGCAGCAGTGAAGGGTTTCCTTGAATTCAGAGGCATATTTGCAGGTCGGGTCGTCAACATGAATGTTAAAATCACCTAAGAGGAGAACAGATGGGGATATGGCAGAAAGCTGAGTGAGAATGTCAGAGAGGTCGGAGAGAAAGGAGGGGTTTGGCTTCGGGGGACGGTAGATGATGGCTGTGACCAGGGGAGTGGGACCAGATAGTTTGAAGATCAGGTGTTCAAATGAAGAAACATCAGGGATGGGGATTATGGTAGCTTTTATTTCCTTTCTGATAACAGCAGCTATACCACCACCCCGCCTTGTGGGCGAGGTTTGTCAATGTATGTGAATCCTGCTGGGGTGATTTGATTTAAAGAAAAATAGTCCAGGGGTTTTTGCCATGTCTCGGTCAGATACAGAAAGTCCAGGTTATTGTCTTTAATGAATTCATTTAGAATGTGGCTTTTATTGTGGATGGAGCGTGTGTTGAGCAGGGCTGCTCTGAGGTGGCGTTGCATTGGGGGGGGTTGTGTGGACCGGGGGAGTGGAAGGAGATTGGTCAGATTCACGTGTTGTTTGTTGTGATGGCGTAGTGTGGGCGTGTAACAGGACCGAATGGACGGGATGGAGTGTGGAGACGTGGAATGAAAAAAAAACTTACGGCCAGAGCCTCTGTGTGAAGGACGGCGTTTGCGGAGTATTTCATAATCTGAGAGGATGTCCATGCAGTCCGGACGCAGGCGGTTATTGAAGGAGTGGAGATCTGACAGGGAGTAGAGCGGCGGCATGATCCGGTGAATGCTGGGGACCCGGGCAGCAGAGACCAGGAGCCGGATGACCGTGGAAGAAGGAGCGGTGTGAGTCCAGATAAAATGATAATTATAATCCACAGCATATCAGGAGAATAATTCCAGTGGTTTCCAGAGGAGAATCGTAGGAGGTGCTGACAGCCTGGTGCAGAGTGGGAGCCGGGTGACCAGCCTACTAGCTGGTTAGCTAGCTTGATAGCCACCGGCTGTAGGCGGCAGGGAGAGATGATGTCAGCGGGGAAGCCGGCTGATCGCAGCGGGATGGGAAGACCCACGCGAGCCGCGGAGTTAGGGTGGAGTTGGGGTGGAGTTGGGGTGGAGACAGAAATGTTAGCTCAGCAGACTTCAGGGAGCCGAGGAGCATCTAGGTAGCAGCCTGCTAGGTCCAATAATGCTAGCTAGCTAGCGGGCTAGGCACCGGTGAGCAGGAAAGAGCCAGCAGGTGGGAGATGTCCACATGTCCACTGTTGCTGATGGTTGTGGTAGAGGAGCTGTAGATGTTGCACTAACATCTGTAGCATGGCCAGTAGCAGTCTGGAGCACGAACGCAACCCTGTGATCCGCCATTGTTGTTGTTGTTGGCGAAACACATCAGCAATGACGCGGGTGACGCGGGGGTGAGCAGGAGAGGTGGGGAGAGGCGGGCCTATGGCGTCATCGTTATCAGGAAATGATCGTATAGGGCGTACACACGGAGCTGCAAGCGTCTCGTCCGCAGATCTACCCACCTTGGGAGCCGTTATCGTTATCCACGTTTCCGTGTCGGCCTCGTGTGGACGAACTATATGTTTCTATGCTCTATACCAGGGTCCAAGTGTGGGAAGGTGAGCCTCCCCTCAGAGAACATAAGAACAGCCGTGCCCCCCCTCCCAATTATTATTGCTATTATTATTATTATTATTATTGTTGTTGTTGTTGCTATAATGCAGGGGGTATTATTATCCAGTGGAAAGTCCTTACCTACTGGCGTAGTTAAGTCAAAGTGGTTACTTTCTGTTGGCTGGGCAGTGTAGTTTTACACACCGTCTTATTTGACTTTCTCAGGACTTAAAACTGTTTTTTGGGGGAAGACTCCCACAAAGAAGAAAAATATATTTACACACGTAAGGTCATCATCTTAAGAGTTTATTATTCTCATCGACTCATCCGTGAGCAGAGCATCAGGTTGGCATGCCTATAACAGCTGAATGCGGCGATTACCATCTTGTTCAGCAAAACGCCTCACAAACTGATTAAGATCCAAAGCTTTAGTGCGTTTTGATTCAATGCTGAGTACAGCCACACTGACAGGCTCTTCTCTGTCATTGTAGACCGCAAATACCTCATTCCTTCAGTACTTGAGTCCGAATGCGCCGTCCCGTTCAAATGAAATCGCCGCCAATCACATTTCCTCGCCCGCGCCAGGGCCGGGGGAGGGGTTACAAGGCTTGCGTCTTGTGCTGCATTCACTTGCACTCGGACATTAGGGATTTTCTCTCATAAATATCCGATGAGCCACAACTTTTATTTCAAAACAAAGCTGACGTTTTCTGCCAGACGCTGTCTCCTCTTTCACTTTAGGTAACTTCACTAAAAATCGATCCATGTTGCCGCTCGTATAAAGTTAGCTAAGTTAACTAGCTAGATTTCACTGTTTCTCGTTATTTTTTTCTCACGCTGCGCCTTCCCTGAAGCTCTCTGGCGCCCCCCAGGGGAGGCGCGCCTCACACTTTGAAAACCGCTGTTCTATACGATAGAGAACTGTAGCGGATACAACCCGTTTCGTCTCTGTGTGGACGGGGTCTAAAGTTAGAGGACAGAGTGTCTGTTTGTCTGACTGAAGTGTAATGATGTTTATGTGGCACAGCATGCTCTGATCACTGAAGCAGATAGAAGAGCAATTCATCCTGTACTGCATTCTTTAAGAACTCTGTAGACGTGTGTATGATGAAGTTATGTGTGTTATCTTTGCAGTCATCCACATCGGACAGCGCCCAGCCACCAGCTCTCTGGCACCTCACAGGAAACGTTGAAGACTCTGGGTATTTCCTGTGTGCCTCTGCGCCTAATGTCCCTTAATGGCAACATGTCATGAACTAACTGGATACACCATGAGGGCCGGGAATGTCTACATCCATTCTTTACTCCATTTGAGTAGGATATTTCATTTTGGACCAATAGGTGGCCAAAAGATGTATACTGGTACACCTTTATTGTATCCTTATTAAACATTATATTCAGCAATATGTACAGTTTGTTTTTTATTAACTATGCCAAGAAGTTGACTAGATTTTCCTCTTGCTTTGTGTGTCTGAATGTCTGTTAGCAAGAGTGAGGAAAAACTGCTGGCCCGACTTCAGGACATTCAGTTGAACGATGGAACGAGGATGAATACATTCAATGATGGATCTTAATCATTGGGGGTTAACACAATTAAGTTTCACTTTCTTTTATATTGCGAGATATGGAATTTGTGCTGCATGTGATGTTGGAAATATCACAACAATTATTTAGGGGCTACTTTTTTTGCTGATACAGGCAGGTTCTTGTGTATGTCATTTAGCATTTTAACCTGCACTTACATTGTATAGAATTTGAAATGTCCTTCCTAGGGGTCCCTGCTCTTGTAACGGCAGAAGGAAATGGGAAAGTAGACATGTTGACTAACATGTCATCCCTATAAGAACTTTATCGGACATACAGATACCAAACAGAGGATACAACTATCATACATAACTATAAACGCCTTATTGAGCTAAAATACTGGAACCTAAGTGACAATTTAGCCCGAGGGAAGAGAACAGGAAGCACAGGGTTAAATCAAACCACTGGACTATGCACACATTGTAATAAATCACATATTGTCAAACATGTACTAATAGACATTCACAAGTAGGCCCTATGACAAAGAAAGAAGATCATTATTGCCAGGATTAGTTGGTGAAAATCTCAGTATAACATTGGGGAATTCTCCAGGAAACACATTAGAGAAGGTTCCTATTTCTCCATGTGCTAGTTGCAGTAAGGCACTTGGTAATGTAAACGCAGACTAACCTCAAAAAGGTGTCGGCCAGTTTGAACGTGTCCTTTCTAAAGCATTCATCAAACCTGATTTATACACTTTAAAAGGGCTTTGAGTTTGTTGAGGCCATAACATTTTCATGTGTGCACAGACTCACTTCTAACCCATTGAAGCAGCCACACAGGCACATCTCTATCAGGCACTGCACTTTAACTCCCGAGTAACCGTCTACACCAATAACCAGCCAACACCTAATACTGGCATTATCAACAACTACCAGAGGCTGAACAAGTACTCAGATCTTGTACTTGAGTAAAAGTAGAAGTACTCAGATCTTGTACTTGAGTAAAAGTAGAAGTACCAGAGTGTAGGAATACTCTGTTACAGTAAAAGTCCTGCATTCAAAATGTCCCTCAAGTGAAAGTATAAAAGTATTATCATCAAAATACAGTTAAAGTAGTATAATATATATGATATGTTTTATAATGATTGATCATGAAAGTGTTCTCAAAGCTGGTGAAGGAGCAGCTAGTTTGAATGTCTTTGTAGACTGCAGGGTAGCTGGTGAAGGAGCAGCTAGTCTGAATGGCTTTGTAGACTGCAGGGTAGCTGGTGAAGGAGCAGCTAGTCTGAATGGCTTTGTAGACTGCAGGGTAGCTGGTGAAGGAGCAGCTAGTCTGAATGGCTTTGTAGACTGCAGGGTAGCTGGTGAAGGAGCAGCTAGTCTGAATGGCTTTGTAGACTGCAGGGTAGCTGGTGAAGGAGCAGCTAGTCTGAATGGCTTTGTAGACTGCAGGGTAGCTGGTGAAGGAGCAGCTAGTCTGAATGGCTTTGTAGACTGCAGGGTAGCTGGTGAAGGTGCAGCTAGTCTGAATGGCTTTGTAGACTGCAGGGTAGCTGGTGAAGGAGCAGCTAGTCTGAAGTACTTTGTAGACTGCAGGGTAGCTGGTGGATTTACTCCAGGTGGAACTAAAGTCTGATTTAACACTTGGTTATATTTCACATCATTCATCCACATCTGTGAAGTAACTAAAGGTATTAGATACATGTAGTGGAGTACAAGTACACAGTAGCAGACAATGGAAATAACTACACTCATCAACAAATCATTTCATATTATGATTATTTTATTTCTTGGTTATATTATAATAAGGCAAATATTTGTCCTGCTAACTTGCAACTCGCAACAACGATAGTGATCATTTGAAATGGATTATGAGTAGGAGCAGTGTTACCTGATGGAGTCTCTGGGCTGTAGGGGAGGAGCGTGAGCGGCAGTGTTGAGGAGTCATCTGTCTCTCCTCAGACCTCCCCAGGAGGTCCTCAGTGGAGGCTGACCTCCCAGAGCCTCGAGCGGAGCCAGCCCTCTGCAGAGCCCCGTTCAGCTGCTGGGACAGGCCCAGGTGGAGGGGGTGCTCTGAGGCAGACTGCTGCAGGTCTCTGCTGCTGGAGGTCTGTCTCCTGAGCCCTGCTTCAGGAGGGACATCCTGGAGGAGCCCGTCCTGGAGGAACCCGTGCTGGAGCTCAGGGAGGGAGTCAGAAGGAGCACTGGGAGCACAAACCAGGAACTTTGTCATATATTCATTCATTCATTGACATTATATGAATCCGTTTAAGTCTACCAGACTAGAACATTTTTCATTTCTAACTCATAATGTGTGTATATGTCTACATATCTGTATGAGTATGTACAGTATGTGTGTATATATATATATATATATATAAGAGGGTGTTCAGATGTGTGTGTAAGTATGTATATATACGTATATATTGTTCTTGGGGACAGTGAAAATAGCACTTTGGTCTCCCTGTTTGTATCACACACACAGAGAAATTGAAAATAAAGTGACTTGGACTTGGAAGGAGTTCATCAATTGTAATAATACAAGTTTAACAACAGAAGTTTAGTTTGTCACTGAATTATTGAACACTTTGAACTGCTGGAGGTCTGAAGTGGTTCATAGCAGTCCATGTTGTTGAGATACTGTATTTTAGTCTGGACCACAGGGATAGCCCTCCACCTGAAAGGCCAAAACAAACAAGCCTCATTGCTGGCATGGTAACAAATGGATGTTAGATGCAGCTGGTATGGTTTATATTACCCAGTAGATGAGTGCGATGCTGGCCTTGGAGTGGTCACCCTGCCTGGGTAGAAGAGGTTGGATTGGAGGCTCCACAGGTCCTCTCCAGGAGGGAGGGCGGAGCAGGAGGAGAAGCTTCGATCTGCAACAGAGTCCTGGAGGGAGAGCAGGCTGGAGGTGGGGGAGAGACTGCGGGTGTCTGATTGACAGGAGGACGCTGTAGAGATGGAGGGAAAGAGAGGAAGAAGATAAGAAGGGAAAAACAATCAAGAACACAAAGGTTGGTCTATCAATTCAACATTTACTTCATCTACCATCTATCCTTAATCCATCCACCACACCTAAATCCTCATCCTACTTCCCTTCCTACCCCAACCCACCTGTATGGTTGCTGTTTTCAGGCTGTAGATAAGCACTCCGGGGCCTCAGTCCACTCCTCTGTCCTCCCTTGTCTCTTTTCACGCTTCTCTTCCTCTCCATGTAATCAGCCAGAGCGTCGTGCTGAAGCTGTCGCAAGTCGGGCCTTGAAGTGGCATTTTGCAGAGGCCCGCCCCCGACTCCATTTGTCTCCAGCTCAAACATCCTCCGACGCTCTGCCACGCTGGTATCTGACGACAGAAGATCAGAGCACATGGTCAGTCACATGCGGACACTAACTGATATATCTGTTACATATAATGTATATTATATAGATGTTATACTGTATATATAGATATATAAATATATATCTATATATATTTATAAACAGCATATACCAACAAAGACATCTTGTTCTCCTTAGGGCTCGGCTCAGTCTTTGCTAAACTTAGCATTCAATAACGTTTCCAGAAGTAAACCTTTATTAGGTACAATATTAAATTATGTTAATATTTGTTTTTGTCCAATATGAAATAAAAAGCCAATCTTATTAAATGCATTGATGCTGAACATTGTCAACACATAGCAGTCGTACAATAACACTTCATACATAAGATAACAAATCAATCTGAATCTGAAAACTAAGCTGTGGGTATAGAGCTATTGCTGCAGCTCGGTTACCACTGATGTCAACTCTTAGCAAGCCTAATTTAGCAGAATAAGTATATCATTTCTGGAAACTAAATGGTTGACTCATCCAGTTATTACTTTTTAACCAACGTTTGGCTAGTTTGTGCAAACACCTAGCTACGTTTCTGACAATGCAACAGATAACTATATGCCTCTCTAAACCAAGCCCCAAGAGTGTTGTCAACACCATGAGGCATGTCGAGCAATAGTTACTTTGAAATCTGCTTCACTTACCTCCTCCACGCCTGAAGAGGGCAGCAGTCTCAGCATCTGAAACCCCGACCTCATTCATGTTCTCTGGCTCCGAGTATGATCGCTTCTTTTGGTCTAAATTCAGACGTTTGCGGCCGCAGATTCTCGTCAGACCAGGAGGACCAACTGGTGGGACATTTGGGAGGGCAGGGGGGCTCGGGCCTCTAGTTTCTGGGTTGACCACATGCCGCTCCTTCGGAGTGTGAAGGGAAGTGACCAGGGGGAGCAGCTGTGGTGCCATGACGACACCCTGTGGTTTGGGCATGGTTTTTGGACCTTTCTTCTCCAGCGAGTGGTTCTTGGCAGAGACATGTTGAGTCTGATCGGTGATAGAGGAGGAGACGGGAGGAGGAGCTGTGGGAGGGGGAGCTGGAGGAGGTGTAGGGCTGATTGACGAGCTCAGGTCTCTCCTTCTGAAGGAGGTGGAACCCAGGACCTTAGACTGGGCATCTTTCAAAGAGTCCCTGTAAGATCTGATAGAGACATGTTTCCTGTGTGAGACTTATGATACTGATTAGAGATTAGAAAAACCTGACCTGTTGGAGGATCCTGACCCATTGTAAGACCCTGACCTGTTGAAGGACTCTGAGACGTTAAAGGACCCTGACCTGTAGGAGGACCCTGACCTATTGTAAGACCCTGACCTGTTGAAGGACTCTGAGACGTTAAAGGACCCTGACCTGTAGGAGGACCCTGACCTATTGTAAGACCCTGACCTGTTGAAGGACTCTGAGACGTTAAAAGACCCTGACCTGTTGGAGGATCCTGACCTATTGTAAGACCCTGACCTGTTGAAGGACTCTGAGACGTTAAAAGACTCTGACCTGTAGGAGGACCCTGACCTATTGTAAGACCCTGACCTGTTGAAGGACTCTGAGATGTTAAAGGACCCTGACCTGTAGGAGGACCCTGACCTGTTGAAGGACTCTGAGACGTTAAAGGACCCTGACCTGTAGGAGGACCCTGACCTATTGTAAGACCCTGACCTGTTGAAGGACTCTGAGACGTTAAAGGACCCTGACCTGTAGGAGGACCCTGACCTGTTGAAGGACTCTGAGACGTTAAAGGACCCTGACCTGTAGGAGGACCCTGACCTATTGTAAGACCCTGACCTGTTGAAGGACTCTGAGCAGTTAAAGGACCCTGACCTGTAGGAGGACCCTGACCTGTTGAAGGACTCTGAGACGTTAAAGGACCCTGACCTGTAGGAGGATCCTGACCTATTGTAAGACCCTGACCTGTTGAAGGACTCTGAGACGTTAAAGGACCCTGACCTGTAGGAGGACCCTGACCTGTTGAAGGACTCTGAGCAGTTAAAGGACCCTGACCTGTAGGAGGACCCTGACCTGTTGAAGGACTCTGAGACGTTAAAGGACCCTGACCTGTAGGAGGACCCTGACCTATTGTAAGACCCTGACCTGTTGAAGGACTCTGAGACGTTAAAGGACCCTGACCTGTAGGAGGACCCTGACCTATTGTAAGACCCTGACCTGTTGAAGGACTCTGAGACGTTAAAGGACCTTGACCTGTAGGAGGACCCTGACCTATTGTAAGACCCTGACCTGTTGAAGGACTCTGAGACGTTAAAGGACCCTGACCTGTAGGAGGACCCTGACCTGTTGAAGGACTCTGAGCAGTTAAAGGACCCTGACCTGTAGGAGGACCCTGACCTGTTGAAGGACTCTGAGACGTTAAAGGACCCTGACCTGTAGGAGGACCCTGACCTATTGTAAGACCCTGACCTGTTGAAGGACTCTGAGACGTTAAAGGACCCTGACCTGTAGGAGGACCCTGACCTATTGTAAGACCCTGACCTGTTGAAGGACTCTGAGACGTTAAAGGACCCTGACCTGTAGGAGGACCCTGACCTGTTGAAGGACTCTGAGCAGTTAAAGGACCCTGACCTGTAGGAGGACCCTGACCTGTTGAAGGACTCTGAGACGTTAAAGGACCCTGACCTGTAGGAGGACCCTGACCTGTTGAAGGACTCTGAGCAGTTAAAGGACCCTGACCTGTAGGAGGACCCTGACCTGTTGAAGGACTCTGAGCAGTTAAAGGACACTGACCTGTAGGAGGACCCTGACCTGTTGAAGGACTCTGAGCAGTTAAAGGACCCTGACCTGTAGGAGGACCCTGACCTGTTGAAGAACTCTGAGCAGTTAAAGGACTCTGACCTGTAGGAGGACCCTGACCTGTTGAAGGACTCTGAGCAGTTAAAGGACCCTGACCTGTAGGAGGACCCTGACCTGTTGAAGGACTCTGAGCAGTTAAAGGACCCTGACCTGTAGGAGGACCCTGACCTGTTGAAGGACTCTGAGACGTTAAAGGACCCTGACCTGTAGGAGGACCCTGACCTGTTGAAGGACTCTGAGCAGTTAAAGGACCCTGACCTGTAGGAGGACCCTGACCTGTTGAAGGACTCTGAGCAGTTAAAGGACCCTGACCTGTAGGAGGACCCTGACCTGTTGAAGGACTCTGAGACGTTAAAGGACCCTGACCTGTAGGAGGACCCTGACCTGTTGAAGGACTCTGAGCAGTTAAAGGACCCTGACCTGTAGGAGGACCCTGACCTGTTGAAGAACTCTGAGCAGTTAAAGGACTCTGACCTGTAGGAGGACTCTTACTTTTTTGGTGATGCAAACTAAAGGACTCTGATCTGTGTAAGACTGACCTGTTGAAGGACGTGTCCCCCATGGGGCCCAGTATGTCCTGGATGTCCTGTGTGCAGGGGAATTCTTTACTGCTGTCTACCTCTCTGGATTCAACAAGCTGGAAGGTGCTGCGGCTCCTCTGGAGGGCTGAACTGGGATCTGCTGGGGTCCTACATGGTAGGGTGGGAACTTGTCATAAATGATTACTAATATTTATTGTGATAAATTATAGTAACTATATCTATATAGTTGTATCAATTACCTGTATTTCGGGTGTTCACAGCTGCCTCCTCTGTAGCTCAGAGTCCGGTGGGCTTTAGTCCTGCTGTTGCCTCTCTCCAGCATATTTCTGAGGTCATCTGGTCCACATGGGGAGTTACGACCCTTCTCAGTCATCTAATTCAAAATCATAAAAAATCAAGCAGTGAAACAGTGTCACAGGCAACAAGGGTCAAGAACTTCCAACTTGAGAGGAGTTACGCTGAATTGGTGACCAAATCACAGCTTGGTTTGAGTTACCCTCAGATGTGAGGCCTTGTCCTGTGCGGTGATGGTGCTGTGACTGCGCTGCTTCCCGGTGCGTTCCCGATGCTCAAAGCGACTGACCTTCTCCAGGACAGAGAGGCTGCGTACAGGTCCCTGGCTGCCATTGCCAACGCTGCTGTTGCCATGGCTACCTGCAGAGATGACACTGTTTGGGCTAGAGCCTCGCTGGACCTCAGCAAGGGCGATCTCCAGACGGGTCAGTGGGTGTTCTCTGTCTTTGTCCTGCTCTCGGTGGTCCCAGTCACTGAGGTGACTGGGAAAAGGGGGGGGGCAGGAGAGGGGACAAGGTGTGTGGGTAGGAAGAACCTGTCCCTGTGCGAGCCTAGGTGACGTCACTGGCTCTGAAAGAGTACTGGTCTGGTCCATTGATCTGTAGGGCGATAGGAAGAAACCATTGAGGAAAAGTACAGGAGGGAAAATCATTTCTGATATGTATTGATTTTGCCTGATACATACAAAACAAACAAGCATTGAATGAACAGCCATTAACCGTCAGGTAGCGGCTGTTATGGATAGAAACGTGTTGAAAAGAGGGTATGCTATTGTGTTGTTGTGGCTGTATCTGGTTGTGGTGCCTAGTAGCATGATGTTAGTGCATGAGTTTAATGCTTTTGGTTTTCTGCAAAGATATCTCAATCTGGAAGCCTCCTATGGACCACGTTGAAGTACTCTAACTAGAATTCTGACCTAAAGAAGTCTGGCAGATCAATGAAGGACTCTGGTTTCAGTCACCAAAAGTCATTCCTCAATACTTTACCTTATCCTGTCTCCCCTCGACTGGACAGGTATGCAGGGGTCCCTCCATTCTTCTGAAGATGGAGCCCTGTGTCCAGCGGCCAATTGGATGTGGGGAATATTGAAATCCTGGTTCTCTTCCTGGAACACAAAGCTGTGGGGTCTCTTGCTTGTTTGAATTTGGGACCCTTGGAAGCTTTGGCCATGAGGTCCCTGGTGGGTTGTGTGTTCCTCTGATGGATCTCTAGCTGTTTTCATGTAGGGTCTGTAGAGTTCAGAGTAAGACTCTTCCTGGTGAGGCCTGATGAAGGTAGAAGACTGAGTTAGCATTATAGAATAGAATATTATAGGATCGGAAACACCAACAAATAGCATGAAGTTGTGCATTTAGCAATTATTTTATTTAAGTATGACTCTTGGGAACGAACTACACACTAAGCTACACAACTGCTACAGCTACTGGTAGGAAGTAATGACACTAAAAGTATAGTATTACCTGTCTGCCTGTTGTGCTCGAGGCCTGGGCTGAGTGCAGGAAGCTGTTGAAGAAGGGGGATAGGAGTACAGTAAAGAAGAAGGGTTGTTTTGGTATCCGTTTTCTGTAGCTGATATCCTTCTTTCCTCCCGTCCCTCGGTTGTTCCTTCCTCTCTCCCCTCGATGCCCTGCTGCTGCTGGGTGGGGGCAGGGTAGCCTCCCAAGGAGCCTGGCCCCTGGATAGGACTGGGTATCTTTGCATTGAGGGGCTGATGTTGGGGGACATAGTGTATCCCTGTGGGCACAATAAGCTGGGGGCCGGGGCCTGCATGTCCAGAGGTAGGGCCAGGACAGGAGGGGGGGCTGGGAAAGCCTCCACTCTGCCGGGGCTTTATGGTGGGGCTGCTCTCCGGACTCTTCTCTATCACGGTGTGGAGCTGGCCCTCGGCCCCGTACGAGCATTTAGCTGCAACCAGAGGAACCGAGTCAGTGTTGTTGGAGGTCATTCAGGGGAAGAAGATTTGGGGCTGTATTTGGGGCTTTTTAGCAACCTTTAGCAGATTAAGAAAGTGTACAATCATGAAGATAGAATTGATATATACCTGCACTTGATGCTACAGGGCCACTGGAGAGATGCCAGGAACCTTTCTGCAGAGACCTGAACAAAATATATAAAACACAATTCATTATAGTGGAAGTTCATTTTACACAAGTATTTTACAACAACAATTTATACTAACTGTTTTATATAATATTGTACCTTACAGGGCAATTCTATAATGTATTGTGTTATAGTGGATCGTAGAGAATGGTAACATAGCCTAGCATATTGCATTGTGTTGTATTGATTTGATCCAAATACATTTAATCATAGCATTTTATTGCAGATTCTATCTATTGTATAGTTTTATAGGATAGCAGCATATTGTTGCGAGATGTTTCTTATCGTATCATGATATCCTAATTGTATCATAGTGTAATGTGTTAATATCATTGTATCATATATTGCATTTTTACTGTACTGTAGCATAATAGGCTATGTAATGTATCTTAGAATATCTCATAATGTATTCAATTATACAAGTAATTTCCATGTCATTTACAGAGGTTGTTGTGTGTTTAAAGGTGGGGTAGGTAAGTTTGAGAAACCGGCTCGAGATACACTTGTTGTTATATTCCATGGAATGCTCTTAACATCCCGATAGCAATGAATATCTGAAGTGCTTTGACAAAAAATCCATAAAAACATTTCATCAGTGGAAGCCGTGGTACTGTAACAAGCACGACCAATCATCTGAGCCGGCCCGGCTAAAGTAACTGGATGGCCTACCTGCCTGTCAGCCTTGCATCTGTGCACAAACTTATCTCGTGCCCTCATTGGTCATGTGCGCGTTTGTGTGTGTTGGAGGAGGGGCTCTGTAAGGAAGTGGCAGATTTCTTCCGGCTGTGTATTTTCAAATTCTAGCGCACTCGAGCTGGTTTCTCCAAAATGACCTACCCCACCTTTAACTAGTACTTTACAAACACCTGTATTTTTTACTCTACTACTTAACTTATATCACCTGGTCAATAAAAAAAGATATATAAAAACCGTCACATTCTTAGCCCATCAGCTATGATGCACATCATTTATAAATACAAGAATAAAATAATGAGTTGATTTGACTGTAAATGAATGAATACCTATTTAACTTAAAGGGGACCTATCATGCTAAATGCACCTTTGTACGTCTTTTATACATGACTATGTGTCCCCGGTGTGTCAGGGAACTCACCAAGTGTCAGAAAACACAACCCTCTCTCTTTTCCTCCATACCCAGATCTCTAAAAACGGGGCTGCAACGGATCTGAAACTGATTTGAAATTGTTCTGACGTCAGAAACGGGGAGCTCCGCCTATATGGGCAACTCTCCACCTATCAGGAGAATGAGAGGTTGCGTGGCATGGTAACAGCATGGTAACATGAAGCTCGTGCCTCGCCCCCCTGCAAAGGTCAGCTGCAGCTCATTTGCCACAGAATCAGCCCCCTGCAAAAACAGGGCTGGAAAAGAGCAAATAGAGCGAAATGAGGCATGGCTAAAATGCAGGATCTGTTTGGTATTTTGAAAAAAAACTTCACAGACATGTTTTATAGAGGTATGGCCCTACAATATATGTTTCAAATATAGCATGATAGTCCACTTTAAGAGACAGTGTAGCCCAGTTTCATATCTGCATGTCTGGAAGCTTAAATGGATCTAAAACTCATTTTGGAACGCGAATGACTGAAGTTGGGAAGCACATTGTGCTCTTGAATTCAATGCTCATCACCATTGTTTTGATTAGAGTGTTGTTGGATGAGAATGGATATCCCTCTGATGTGACTGACCGTAGTGAGCGGGCGTGATCCAGACTGGACCAGGAGTTGGGTCTCTCGTGGTTCCTGATGGCTGCGTAGCTATCGCTGCGCATCGGTGGAGCTGGCGCCCCCTTCAAGTTCTCGTATGAGCTGGCTGAGGGGCCCCATATTGGCCCCACACTGTGTCTTTGTGATGCCGGTACACCCCCACTGCTGCTGCCACTGCTGCTGCTGCTGCCACGGTAACAGACCCCACCTAATGCACCAAGAACACAAAGAGAAGAAATTATGTCATCAGATAACAATTAGAACATCCCAAAACTATTCCTGAAACGTTGGGTTACGTATTGTAACCCTTGTTATATTAGCACAGGCGGAGCCCTCTACTGGACTCTATGGGTACTACCTTACCATGCGAGCATTCTCCCACTGAGACTTCTATAGACGTAGCCGGCCTTGGGCGGGCCGACCTGAATGCGCGCGCATCACACCATATAAAAGGAGGCCTCGCCTCCTGACTATCATCCTACACCTCTCTTCAGCGAGCAGAATAGGACAGACAGTGCCCTGAGTAGAGGGCTCCGCCTGTGTTAATATAACAAGGGTTACAATACGTAACCCAACGTTATATCTCTCACAGGCTCCGCCCTCTACTGGACTCTATGGGTACAGTGGATGGAGCCCCGATGTATATGCGCACTGTCGTCCAACAACAACATTCCACCCTACTGCCCCTGACCGGCTTTTCTGGTCAGCAGCTGCTGCCCCACATTCTCCTTTAACCCGGTTGTGACCGAGGAGAAATCTGGGCTGTGGCTGACAGAGCACACCCTGCTGCGCTTACCTCGCAGAAAGTGTGCTCAAAAAACAACACCCCCCCCACCCATAGACGGATGGGGAGAGCCCCCTCGGCCCCGAATGGGCTTACTACACGCCTGCCTCCCTGAATCCGTAAGGATCGCAGGGAGAGCGCCAGTGCCCATGCCCCACACCCATGCCCCACACTTTTGTGTGGACTAAAGTGTGGAGGGCTGTAAGGGCCCAGCGCGCCCCTCGCCCATCCCGGGACCCTCAGAGGGCCCGGGAAAGACGACGGCACATCACGTCCGGGGAGGGGGTCAGATGCCAACTGACCCACAACCCCCCCCCCCCCCCCCCCCCTACAAATCCTGTGTTGCCCCGGCAAGCACAGACGAGGAGAAAGAGCCAGACATGTCCAAGAGATAAAACCTTATGAAAGGGCCTGGCGTCGACCAAGACGCCGCTGTGCATATATCCTCCACACTCACACCGTTGAATAAGCCTGTTGACACAGCTACAGCCCGTGTGGAGTGCGCACAAATCCCCGTGGGGCAGGCTTTCCCTGCCTGTCCGTAGGCATGTGCAATGCACTCGCAGAGCCAGCCTGCCAGGCGTTTCTTGGACAGAGCTTTCCCGATCTCCCCGCCCCCGAAGCACACGAACAGCTGTTCGGTGCGTCTAAGGGAAGCCGTGCGCTCCACATAACATGCTAGCGCACACACCGGACAGAGGAGGTGCAGTTTAGCTTCCCTGTTCCCACCATGGGGGGGAAGACTAAAACCCCCTATCTGAATAGCTCTCGACCTGAACGCACTCCTTAGGCTCTTGGGCACAAAGGAGGGGTTCGGTCTGAGTGTCGCGCTGCTCCGGTCCCCCCGAATCAGTAAACAGCTCGGGTGCACCGACAGAGCGGTTTACTCGGACACTCTCTTGGCTGACGTTAAGGCAAGAAGCAAAGCTGTCTTCCACAACAGTTCCGAGCACTAGTGGCAGGTCCCACTACTGGGTGCAGCCTCCTGACCCCCTGTAAAAACCGCGACATCAGTGGTTGACTAAAGGCTGACCTGCCGCCAAATCCCTCATGACAGGACGAGATGGCTGCTGCATACAGATGTAGCACTCCAGATAGGACTCACATGGGTGTGTCCCAGTCAAAAGCGGATCCCAGTGGCTGGGGGTGTTGCCAAATTGCTAGAGGGCGTTGCCAAATTTCCCCATTTGTTGAATTACAGGATTTAACCATGAGATGGCGCTTCATTCACAAATACACAAAGACAACTGGGTGTTGTAGAACTTAGTCTGTTTGCAATGTTTGCAGCTCTGCAGTTGTGTTTGCTGAATACTGTAGCCTTTAATCACTTATTTGTTATGGTTTTCACACGCTACTATAATGAACATCAATGTTTTAGATCAAATAAAGTATATAGTTTGCTTTATGCAGTATATTTTTTGTAATATTGTTGCAGTGGATTGAAGTAAATCAACTTATACATTAAGATAAGATAAGATGGACCTTTATCCTGAAAAACAGGATAGCACAGATTCACACAGATTAATAAAATCAAAAATAAGATGAGCGATAAAAATAATAATAATGAGAAACTATGAAATAAGAAATGAATAAAACTAAAATATAATTATCATATCATATATTCTAATGTATTGTATTATTAAGTAGTATCATACATTAACCCCATTAAAGCAGATGCCACATTGAATGGATGAACTCATTTATGCATCAATAATTACAACAGAGTATTTCTAAATACAAGTTGTAAAAATACTTATTTGTATTTAATATTAATAACATAATGATTAATTTCAGATGATAATACTTTTCAGGGTTAGGTCCGGTCTGACAGCGCTTAGCTCTCTGCTGCAGAGAAGATCACTGCTCTAAACAAAGTCAAAGATCCTACATCCAAACGGAATAAATAGAATTAATTATGATGAATACGTTAAGTCTTGTTCATTGTTTTTCACTTTTATTAAATGTTTGATATTTCCGGCACAGACCCTTTCATACCGGCAATGCGCGATAGAAACAACAGAAAGTGCGACAGTTTAAATATGACGAAAAATGTTCTTCAACAACCTTTTTTACATGACTAAGACGAGACGATGACGAGCTAAAAATAGATTCTTGATAACGAAACCTATGATGAAATGTATAATTAGTTTTCGTTGACGAGACGAGACGGGACTAAGGTGTTAATGGTGGACTATCGGACATTCAAAATGCAGCATATTTTCCCCCAAGTGTCCGTCTTGTCTGTCAAAATGCATCTTACGTTTCTAACTTGCAATATCATTACTTCCGCTCTTTTCACTCCAGAAGAGCGATCTCCCTGTGTCTCTCTGTGTGCGGGGGGCGGGGCCTAACAGACATGCTGCAGCGGACACAGAGATCTGCCGGGGACGGAGCGTTCAGAGAGTATAGAGACACATTTTGACTAAAAGTTGACTAAAATGTAATTTTTCATCGACTAAAAGTTGACTAAAACGTTTTGAGTTTTCGTCGACTAAAACTAGAATAAAACTACGAAGGATAGGAATGACTAAAATGTGACTAAAACTAATAACCATTTTCGTCTAAAGACTAAGACTAAATCAAAAACAGCTGCCAAATTAACACTGAAATTTGCGAACACAAGCCTACAGACTGGGGGTTGGGAGATCACAGGAGGGGGGGGGGGGGGGAGAGCTGTGGAATGTGACCTTCCCCCTTTGGAGACTTACTCCACACATTCCGATGGCCAATTAGTTTTAAACAAAGAGTTTGCAGCATCCAGCATAGGCAACATGGGGGGTGGGGGGTCCTCAAAAGATTTTTGTTTGTTGTTGTTTTGTGTCAGTTTTACGTTGCCACTTCCATTCACATTTTTTATCATTGTTCCACAATGTTTATCATGAAATTAATATCCATATATTTTATACTATACTTGCATACTTTATATATCTTAGCATATTCATACACACTGTTAATACTGCTCACAGGCTGCTAGTGTATGAACCCAAGCTCACTGTTTATTCATCATTCAATTCATTCTATATTTTATTCTGTAGATTGTGTACATTACTTTTCACTTCACTGCTTGTTGCACCGTTAGAAGCTAAACTGCATTTCGTTGTCTCAGTACCTGTAATCTGTGCAATAACAATAAAGCAGGCATCTTTATTGTAGCCTCAACAATCAAGTTCTAAGTAGTGCAATATGAAATAAAAACTAAAACAATCTGTGCTGTTGTATTTGCTGTAAAGTGTCTCTACTGTAGGCTATTTTTATTATATGTACAGCACTTTGGCTCCACCAAACATCGTTTATAAATGTGCTATATAAATAAAACTTGATTTGATTTGAAAAACAACTCCACTCTTTTGGCAGTGTTGTGGTGCCGAGAGATGGGAGTCGGAGGCGGGGTATCAAAGGTACAAGCTAGACTTTTATTAGCATCTGAAAACCATTGTACACAACTTCATTCCCGGGAAGCGAAGACCGGCGGAAACAGGAAGTCCGGTTCACTAAAATGTCCGTGCAGAACAATACCCCAACCCATAGATCCGTGGGTGAATAATGTCAATCACCACAGTGTACACATTAACAACAACTACTCTATTTTGGCAGTGTAACAATTAAACAACAACTACACTCTTTAGGCAGTAACAATTAGATAAATAATAAACTGTCAGACTGACACTGAAGACAGACAAACTATTTTCAGCAATCAATCTGTTTAGTTGACTCTGGGTGACATGTGGCTGTTTAGATGGTGTTGCTCCATCTGGGTCACTGCCGGTGGTTGAGACGGTGGGGTCTTTGGCGACTAGTTTTAGAGCCTCATGTACATTAGTTAGGTGCTTCAGGAGATTGGCATTACTGTTATCGATGTGGAGAATGCTTTCTGTCCTGCACACAGTTTACATTTGACCATAATATTGTTTGCGTCCTTTATCCCCACAAATTGAAAATAGTGGTTATATCTCCAAGTTGTAAATGCGCTGCTGCTCTCGCTGATACTTGCATCTGCCATAGCGTGTGTGTGTGTGTGTGTGTATATATATATATGTGTGTGTGTGTGTGTGTGTGTGTGTGTGTGTGTGTGTGTGTGTGTGTGTGTGTGTGTGTGTGTGTGTGCTGGTGGCAGGCTTGGATTTTCGTTAATTTTAGGGGCAAGGCCATTTGGCCTCTGGTGTCACACATTTTTTCAGCGCGCAAAGGCCACATGCCAGGGCACAAAGGCCATTGAGGGAGAAATTAGGATTTGGAGCTTTCAAATAAATAACTTCACTTTCTAATGACAAAAAACAAATCACTTTTTTAATATCAATAATCATATCATCATATAGGCCTATGCCTCCTTAGTATTACCGTATATAAAATGAAATACTTTAGTTGGAATAATTAGTGTTTGGTTTGTTTTCCATCTACTACTTCTCCCATTCACAAATCCGAAATTAAATCTAAAATTCTATTAATATGTAACAAATATATTCCATTTCAGAAGAAACAGCCTTCAGGGTCAAACTCTGCACATCATTCAGCAGTGCACCGTGAAGCTCCAACATCCAACTGTATGAACAAGCAATACTTTGAAATGCAAAAGTGTGTGTGTGTGTGTCTCTTTAATCAACTCCTTCCACCACAGTATTTACATGGATATAAACCCCGCCCCCTCTCCAGCGCATCCTGTTTGAATGACAGGAGTAAACACAGCTGACAGCCGCGGTGAAACTACAGCGGTTAGAGCAATGCGAGTATTCGCATCGCATCCGTTGTGAACGCAGCATAATGCAGTTCAGAAACCTGTTCTGATGCTTTTAAAGCAACTTTTAACAGTGTGAGGGGCCCAAAGGCCACGGTGGCCGTAGGACGTACAATTATTTGCGGGGCATAACGGCCAGACCGAGGGGCTACAACGGCCATGGCCGTCGTGGCCGCCGTGAAAATCCCACCCTGGCTGGTGGTGAGCGTTGCCGTGTATGTGTGTGTGTTAGCAAGTGTTTGTGTGTCTGTAGAGGCTTCTCAATACTCAAATGTCCCTTCCTCGACTCCTCGGTCCTCCGGTAGTGACCCGGAAATTAATTTCAGCGCGCCATTTTGAAGGACATCTAATTTCTCTAAATGCACACCGAGGACCGAGCATCGAGCGTCGAGGAGCCTCTCTGGAGGAGCTATAACCGAGGATACACTGATGGTTCCTCCACGGCTCCTCCGCGGATGCATTTCCGGGAACGGTGGAGGCGTGACGCACGGCCGGACTTATCTCAGCCAATGACAGCTCTGCATGCATCCTTTGGATATTATTTTAGAAACTGCTTTCATCGCGTCGCGATGTTTACAGTGAGAACAGCTGTGAGGTCTGTGCAGAAAGCAGAGCAGTGTACAATATATATCACTCAGTATAACAGGCCTACTCTCTTTATTTGCTTTAGTTTAGTAGATATCTACAAACAAAGAGTCAATATTTTTCTAAGACCATTTAGTGCTTCACATAATAAAATACACAACGGCTGTAGCCTGCTCGCATCTCCTGTGGGCGGGACTAAGTCTCGAGGAGGGGAAATTTAAGAATTGAGAAGCCTCTTGTGTATTTTCCCCATAAGGCAAGACCCGCCCAACTCTGTCTCTGATTGGCTTACCCTGAAATGTTACCCCGCGTTAACCAATCATCACTCCTCTCTGGTCACTTTCACTTGTTCATGGTACTGTTAGAGGACATCGCTGTATTCGCCTGTAAGCTACATCCGCAGGGAGATTCGGTTCAGTTCCATCACATAATGTAACGCAGTAACGCACCCATTAAAATCACAGTAACTATAACGGCATTACTGAATGGGAATAGGTAACTAGTAACGTTATTAGTTACCGGAAAAGGTAGTTGCGTTACAGTAATGCGTTAGTTTGTAACACGTTAGTCCCAACACTGGTAAATACACACCTGATCACCTGAGAGCTGCCGTTTCATTCAGACTGTTTAAAAGAAAACAACGGTCTGATTTTAACAACTTAATGTGTGATTGTTATAGCAGTAATATTAGACACTAATAATACAGTAAACTATTAACACTGTACATAATATTGTTTGCCCGTGGGATTAGGATGATCGGTAGTGAGAGCCGTGCTGCATTTTCCTCTGGTCGGATGTGATATAAAAACAAAGCGATTATTTGTGTTGTTGTAAACTCACGTGGATTAAACTACATGTATTAGTGCATTCATTTCAACTCGCGGACATATGATACATTAAATGATCGTGAGGATGATGATTGAAAATCGTTTGTTCGAGCCGGGCTGCATTTCCTGATGAAAAAACATAGCGATGGTTTTGTACTTACACCTACGTGAATTAAACAACATTATTTTGCTAAATAAAAACATGGTGATGTTTTGCAAATGATTACATGTCTCTTATTTAGCACAAATATGATCCTATCCGTGACATATGGATCTTAACAAATATCCGATCAGATACCTGTAGATCTATCAGCTGTTTATTTCACAGTGTTCCAGTGTGGCAGCTTTTCACGGCTCCCCCTGGTGGATCCATGATCCATTGCAGCTGGTTTCATTACAATTACATTTATTTATCAAGGGGGCGTATCAAGTCCTGCGGGGGGGGTTTCCTTTTCAGCAGGGGCCCACCCCGTGCCGGTCACGGACCCGCACGGGTAGGCGTCTGAAATGAAGCGCTACATCTGTACACTTCCACTGTGTAATGTGCAAGCCCTCTGTCCACCAGCTACGAAGCTGTGATACTCTCTGGTGACCCGTTCCCCTGCAAAAACTCCCTGCGAAGGGAAGATTTGCCCATGGAGGGTTGACACAGAAAGGGCCGATTATTTACTGAGGACCCTGAACGCACCGCCGCGCGCTCTGTGTGAGCGCACGCTCCACCCTAATGCTGTTCTCACCACTACGGTAAACAGCATTAATCGGAGTCTTTATAGGCGTAGTGTGTTTTACTAAGGTCCCTGAACGCACCGCTCCGTGCTCTTGTGTGAGTGCGGGCTCCGCCATAATGCAGCCTTCTTTACCACTACGGTAAACTGCATTGGAGTCTTTGCTCTAGGCGTAGTGTGTTCTCTGACAGCAATACGCCGGCCATAATGTCCCTGCACTCGCATAGCGCTCTCCTTTAGATAGCACTCCCTGCGGTTCATCCCTCTCATCTGCGCATGCCCACTAGCCACCTCCTTTACAGGAGCTATAGCTGGGGCAGCCAATGGGGAATTTGTACGGTTAACATTGTGTGTAAGTGTAGGCTTTGTGGCAACAAAAGACACTTAGATTTGGATACAGATCAACCTCATTCTTATTAGAACACGTAGTGATCTGTGCATTATACAGGGAGGAGGCGGGATTCGCCCCTCGTTCCGGGCGGAGAGATTTTCTCCCCCCCGCCAGTCAGACGCCGGTTCCACGGGGTGGGCCGAAGAGGTGGAGGGCGTCGCGGGCACGGGATCTCCGTGCCGGCACCTCTCCCTTCGTCTCACCTCTCAACTGAGGTCTTTGAACGCACCGTGGCCCGCCCTCGGGGGAAGGGGGCCGCGCGCTCCGTCATAATGCCGTCTCTAATTAACGGACATTATGGGGAAAAGTGGAATTGTGGAGAGAAATGACTCTTACTCTGGGATAAATGCAAGTCTTTACTGAATGCATTTTCCCCACACACACACCTCACTCCAGAACTAGAGTTTACAAACGTAAACCACCGTTCTCCTGCGTGGGTCCCTGAACGCACCGCGGCCACTCTCACGAGGGCCGCGTGCCCACGTATTAACGCTGTATTTCCCATTGCAACGGTGAAATGCATTAATCGGAGCTATTATACCAGGCAAGGTGTGTTTCCTGACAACAGCACGCCGGCAATAGCGTCTCTTGAACCCGCACAGTGCTTTGACAGCACTCGGTTTATTCCACTCACGTGCACACGCTGAGCGAAAATTGAAGTAACTTGACAGTTTGAAGTGAAAGTCTGATACAGCGTATTTTTGGTATATTCATCTTAATGTCCCCTGATATATAAGAAGTGTGTTTTTATATATTCATGTGTGTACTTAATTATTTGTATTTAATAGTAGCAGTTTATATGAACAAGAAGCTGGAGATATGAGAAGTGGAGGGGACAGAGAGGAAATACCCTTATATAGATGCTATAGACAGCAGAGAGTAGAATGTGTGTGTGTGTGCATTGCAGGAGCCATAAGGCTGTATAATAACTGCTCAATTATACTGGTGTTTGTGTTTTATATTGACTTCTCTGTTTTATTCTTTCATAAATGTGAGGACTAAAATTGCTCCAAACAATTTTGGTTGGCGTAAACAGGTTTTATTACTCTGTGGAGGGGGTGCAGGTTTGAAAGACAGGAGACTAGGAATGATGGGAGAGGGGAGCAGAGAGGGAAGTCGGAAGAATGTGTGTGTGAGAAAGCAACAGAATGAGACAGCGAACACCAGATGTGGTTGTTTTGCTTCAAACTAAGGGACTGTTTCCGGATCATCTCGGCTGGCGCGCGCTGATACGCTACGAAAGCCCATCGTTTGTATATGGGCCAATAGATGACCTGTATGGGAGTAGCATCCACACAGCTCCTCCCGTTGTTTTTACAATATCTCCTGTTGAGTCCTTGTGTCCGGTCTCTTTTTCCTCCTGCCGTCAAGACTGATGATGTTCTCCCGGCATTTGGACCAGGGCAGGGGTGGGCCTACCCCTTTGAGAAGTGTATTGTATTCTTACCGTTTATCATTAAAACAGATTATTGTTTAACCCCTATCCTGGCTATTTTGAGTTTTCCTTCTTTTAAAACAAACTCATATAGGATCGGCGCGGAGCAGAGATATCTGCTCCAACAACGCCCACCTGCTGGTTCCCTATACTGGGGTTTACAGCAGGGGCGGGGAGTGTAGGACAGTGTTTCTTCCTCTGGGGATGGGCAAGAAGCAGCCACGCTGCGATTACTCCTTATCCCGTGAGCAAGGAGATCGATCCAAAGAGCCCTTCCGTAAACAGGAGATCAACACGATCCTCTTTGGAAAGTGCCACGCGACGTGATATCCCATGGACATCACACGGCGGGCAGCGGCGGCGGCGGCATGTGATGAAGTAGGGTCGACCCTATATCATGTGAAGCCACCGAGCACCGGTCCCCGGGGGAACCGGGCCTGGGGCAAGGCCCGTGGACCAAGCTACCTATTCGGCCTTGCGGCCCAATAATCGCTCTGACCTGGTGAGGCGTCTCTAGCAATGAGCGAGTAGCCCACACACCTGCCGCCATGATCATCATCCGGGGAGAGTACAGCCCTGGGCGGTGGACTTCCATGGACGCCAGACCCGGAAGGAATGGCGAACGTGAATGGCACTGCCTCGGCCATATCCTGGTCCCCCAAACACTCTAAGCAAAGGTGGTGGGGATCGGTGCCCGCTATTTCAGCCAGGGCACGAAGGACAGGCCCGGGTCTCTAGCAGTGGCGACTCCCTGGATAACTCTTTCTTCTTCTTTCAAACGTCGGATGGAATGGAATCACTTCCGCTGCTGAAGAGAAAAGGATGATGGTCAGGAGGCGAGGCCTCCTTTTATACGGTGTGATGTGCGCGCATTCAGGTAGGCCCGCCCCAGGCCGGCTACGTCTATAGAAGTCTCAGTGGGAGAATGCTCGCATGGTAAGGTAGTACCCATAGAGTCCAGTAGAGGGCGGAGCCTGTGAGAGATATAACAGGAAGTTCACCTTGTAGCTCTCTGCTGTGCCCCGGCCTCGCTTCTCCCTCGCCTGTGGAATCTCTGTTGCTTAGCAATGCGGCGGAGGTGGAGCTCAGCTGGTGTTCGTGGCCCCTCTGGACGTCATACACCGTCTGGGCGTAGCACAAGTCCGCCTGCTGCATCTCTCCACCTCTTCTCTCTCTCTGAAGGACCGTCTCGAGAGAATACGAGCGCTCCGGGCTGAAGGAAGGCGTGGAGGTCAGGTACTCTGGGATACTGGAGCTGGTGGAGAAGGAGGAGTAGGCCGAGTCTCGCTTGCTGTGCAGGTGGTCGATGCTGTTGGAGGACCTGGAACATGACGAGAGATTCCATTTAAAGTCATGACATTGAGATATCTACAGCTCTGAAGCAAACGTCAAATGGCTGGTGAAGCTGGACTTTGTATTTTCGGAAGGCAACCGGTTAATTATACAAAAGCTTAATGCATCGTACTAAATAAAGCTCCCATGGTCCTTTCATTCTTTCCTGTAGTGTCTAAGGGGTGAATTGGGGAAAATGGGTTGAATAATAATGAATAAATAATTTAATAATTGTGATGTCATATGTTTCTGTATGGTTGTTGCTTTATGTTTTAAGGCTTAATGTGGGCGGTTCTCAAAGTTGCCATCTTGGCGTGGGGGTTGTCAGTGGAGCAGCGATGACCCCCAATCATAAAACCTTTAAATAAGTATGACTGGTGATAGCTTCAACACCAACTTTAGTTACAAGAACAATGTCCCCTTAAACAATAACGTTCCTATACAGAAAAGAACATTGTCAATTAAAGGGAAAGTGTTTCCGCCTAGATTACGTTGGGTTTCACCGTCCTGCATATACATTTTATTCACAGTTTGCAGAAGTCGATGTTATAAAGAAGACAGGATGGATGGATAAAACAACAATGGATTTTCACCCATGATACCAGTATTTAAGTGTGAAAAAGCAGTCAACGGTCACTTATTCTAATTTACGCCTGAAACTAAAATAATGAAACAAAGAATATTTTAAGCCAAACCAGGACCTATGTACCTATGTTACATATGAACCTAAGCCAGTAGTTGTGTCTCCTCAACATTAGATAATAGACGCGCTTTTCTGTCGTTTTCTCTAGTCTTAGTGCTTAGCTAAGTCAGACAGAAGCTGTCCTCTGTACTTCCAGACGTTCAGACGGTAACAGCTGGGGGGGCACCTGGCAGAGGAAAGCTGGTGGCAGGAGGAGTAGGCGGGGTGGGGTCCGCTGTTTGTGTGGTGGTTCTGAGCTCCGGGGTTAAGGTGAGTGGACTGGGGGGGGTCCAGGCTGTCCATGCTGCCCCTCGAGCTGTACTGGTCCGGACTCTTCCTCAGGGAGCTGCCGCCGGAGTCGTAGCCCCCGGACAGGTCTGTGGTGGAGGCACTGACACAGAGACACAACATTTACTCTTTCAGAAGGAGACTCAGAAAAGCTCTGGCAATGGGAATGTTGCTAAATTACCACACAGACTTAAAGGTCTCCTATTATACTATTTTTAGGCATATATTATAGGTCTCAGACATATACAAATGTATAAAAAACATGTCTATGAAGTGTTTTGCTCAAAATACAAAACAGATCACTCATTATAGCCATGCCTCATAGCCCTCTATTTCAGCCCTGATAGAGAACTGCAGGTTCGGGGTCCTTAGCTTTAAAAAAAGAAAGAGGGGTAGTGGGAGCTTGTGCCTGCTCAGAATTGGTCAGAAACTCAGCTAAATGCTGCCGTGATGAAACGCCATACCATGTTCAAAACCACATCAAGAATGATCTCTGAAACAGTATGGAGCTCAAACGCTTTTTCTCTCTCAGGTTTACCACAAGCACAAGGTGAGTTCCTTTTTAGATCCTGCACATACTCTCTCCAGCACAGGTTAGCTCTGAGTGTTAGCCATGCCTGCTAATGTAAATGTAAAGTGTTAAACCAGTTCATTGTTAAAAAAGTGTCACCCCCATATTTTTTATTGTTGTCTCTTTAGAAGTCATTAAACTGTATTACATTGCAACTGTGTGGCGGACTGATCACTAGAGGGCAATACCACTCGGGAGGATCTAGAACCCTGCAAGGGCAGAAACCTGCAGATTAAATCCTGCAGTTGAGCTACAAACAAGCTAACATTTCTGCCTTGTGTGTTTTTCATATACAGGTGGGTTCTAAGTCCTTCAAATGACACCATAGTGTCCCAGTATAAGGGGTATAAGTAGTGATGGCAAAATGAAGCTTTCAATGAAGCATCGAACCACTTGGACAATTGTGTCGGAAATAGGTTCATTTCTCGAAGCTTCAGTTACAGTGACCTCTCCTGGCGAAGTGCAAGGCTGCAGTGGGTTTAACGTATCTTTGCCTTGAAAAATATTTGATGCACACACACACTAAGACTGAATATAATGTTCTATTTGCAATTAAAGATTGATAATTGTGTGTATTGGGTTATTGAGAAGAGACTAGAGAGTGCTGGACATTTTATACATACGTCTTTTATACATGCATATCGTTAGCCTAATAGCATAATTGCCTAAGTCATTTTTTGGCCAAATTGTGATATCTGCCTAACTTTACTCTCCTACCACTGCTGCATCACCCTGCCTTATTGCCTATGTCCACAGCCTATCAGAATGCATTTTAGAGTCCAAAATCACTATCTGCCTAAGTCATCGCTTTGACTTAGGCATTTTTGCAGGGCACTTTTCCTTGTTTTCCAAAAACATTCAAATATGACTTAGGCAATTATGCTATTAGGCTAACGATATGTGTCCCCGGTGTTCCAGGGAACTCACCAAGTGTCAGAAAACACAACCCTCTCTATTTTCCTCCTTCGCCAAATCTCTAAAAAAGGGGCTGCAACGGATCTTAAAAAAATTGATCCAGATTTCAACACTTTTCTACGTCACAAAGACGTGCTCCGCTTATTGGTCAACTCTCCACCTATCAGGGGAATGAGCCACGGCCACGTGCATTGCCAAACCTCTCATTCGCATATAGGCTATCGGCAGGCTAAATCAACCCCAGTCACATCTGTGTTTCTGCCTGCTCTTGCTAGGATGTCTAAGCCAGTTAAACGTTGTGCTGTTGTTGGCTGCAAGACTCGGAACAGGGGACTGCATGCAATGCCATCAGTGCAAAAAGAGAATAATCTGTGGCTAGACTTCATTTTCAAGGGACATGTGCCAGAAGACCCCGGCAGATTTCTGTGTGTGTGTTCCAAACATTTTACCACGGACATGTTTATGAACTTCTCTCAAGTCCAACACGGATATGCCTCCAAACTAATGCTACACCCGGGATCAATACCAACCATCCGGGACCAGGCCAGTGAGGACACATCCAATTTTGAAGCTGTAAGATTTAATTTAGCGGTGTTTTTCCTGATAAAGCTATATCTAGCTTGTATATGTAGCATGTAGCATGTAGCTTCGCCGTATCAATGTCGCCTCAAACCCAAATAGTAATCGGTTAGGTGTTTATATGTTCTTGTAACATTTTATTTTGTACGCTCCGCAGTCTTTGCTTTGTCTTTTATTTTAATTATCAGGCATTTGCGAACATGTTCAGACTGCCGTAATGGCGATCTGTGTGAAGGCTGTAAAGCCACACCCTAGCCGATAACACAAGTATTTATTCTCCTATGTATTAGTATTTTGTATCCTCTAAAATCATATTGAGTAAGTTATAATAACAAACGTAATCTTCTGTAGGTAAGTGCCGTTTTTTCCAGCGTTATGTAAAAGCTTTTGTGATTGTAGTCTGTAAGAACGATCAGATATCATCGACCTGTAAGCTAAGCTACGCTATGCTAATGAGACATGCCGTTTTTTGCAGCGTTATATGTAAAAGATTTTGTGTGTTTACTTGTTTGCGCACATGAATATAAATGGGGGTGTGTTAGGATACAACACTGTGTATGTATGCGAGGGGACACACACACCACGAGTAAAACGGAGCTAAAGCCCTGGTCTGTTGTTGTTGACGAGGCCTTACCTCTAGCAACAGGCTAATTAGTGGCTAGCACTCATTACAGTCAGTCTACTTAGCTCAGCCTCACTCCAACACATCATCTGTATTGAGTCAGAAACACAGCATGCATGTTACGGTTCAAAACTAACTCAGATTGGAAAAGGCTAAGCAAAGAGCTTTGCTAAATAGAGTTTTAAGCCCCATCTTTTGGGATTTCAGACTATATTTATCCAAATAGTATTTTCTCATCCTGAATACTAAATTGAGATGATTTTGTTCTAACTATGTTTTCTTCTTTACAGGCCCGCACCTCACATACTTACTAATTAGTGACAATTTGTACATCCTTTGCTATTATTTACATTTTTTTTTCTCATGGCGGAAATGAAAGACTTTACCTGGCAGCCCTGCACTACAATGAAAACGCTGAGCGTGCACAAGCCACTACATCCTTTCATAGACAGGTTTGGAATAGAGCGAAAATGAGCGAAACGAGGCATGGCTAAAAAATGATCTGTTTGGTATTTTGAAAAATAAAATGTATAAATATACCTTATATAGGTATGGTCATACACTATATCATTTAAATATAGCATGATAGGTCTCCTTTAAAGTATTAAAGTTGAAAAGCAATGATTAATAATAATAATAATAATAACTTGAATTTATATAGCGCCTTTCAAGGGACCCAAGGTCGCTTTACAAGTAATAGGCAAAAAACAACATAACAAAACAAAAGGCAGACAGACAAAACAACAGATCGATTTAGGGGCCGAAAGCCTTGGCAAACAGATGGGTCTTGAGGGCCCCTTTGAAGGCATCGAGTGTGGGGATGTTGCGAATCTCCGCAGGGAGAGCGTTCCAGAGGGTGGGGGCTGCCACGCTGAAGGCTCTGTCCCCAAAGGTTCGCAGTTTGGTGCGGGGGGTGGTAAGCAGGCCGGAGTCTGAGGACCGCAGGTTCCGGGGTGGGGCATGTGGGTGAAGGATGTCCGATAGGTACTGGGGGGCAAGGGCATGGAGGGACTTGTAGGTAAGGAGGAGGATTTTGTAGGTGATGCGGGACTTGACCGGCAACCAGTGTAGGTGGATGAGGGTGGGAGTGATGTGCTGCCACGGCTTTGTGTGTGTGAGGACCCTAGCAGCACAGTTTTGGACATACTGGAGCCTGTCCAGGGTTTTGTTGGGAACCCCGAACAGGACACCATTGCAGTAGTCCAAGCGTGTGGTGACAAATGCATGCACCAGGGGGATTAAAAGTTCATCCATCCCGGGCTTTGAACCAGCGGAGGACACACCGCATTCGGGCCGCCGGCTCGACCCACTGGGCTATCTATTCCTTAGACCATTGAACTGTTTTTATAATACTGATAATTGTCTTTTTGTTCACAACTTCTCCACATTTCAAAGTGTTTCCCAGAACGACCTATCTTTCTTCCTGGCTTGCTCTATAATGATACTACAATTCAAATGCAATACCAACAACAACTCAACAGCAACAACGCAAACTACGACAACAACCCACACATTGCGCATTGTTTAGAGCGTTCATAAAGTGTTGAAGCCTCAAGTTTGAAACTGTTTCAACCTGTGACCTGTCAGAATCGAGACGAGGCAGTGCATTGAATCGCGTGAATGGACCGCGAACCAGTCAAGTGATTCATTCAGGAAATGAAGCAGTTGCTGCTTCGGACGTCACATGTCACGTGATTTGAAGCAAGCTTCGAAGCACTGCTTCTATGGAATAGGAAGTCCAGGGTTGAAGCTCCGTTCGAAGCTTCAGTGTCAAACTGCCATCACTAGGTATAAGTGTTATGAGTGTGTTGTGATTGAGTGTGATATGTCCCTTCGTTGTTTTACGCAGTTATGTATAGTTATGTGCAATGTGACGCTAGCGGAGCTAACGGCTAGCGGAGCTAACGCTAAGGTTACACAGTACTATGTAGACACGTGTTGCTTGGTGTATGATGTAAATGGCTGAGAGGTAGATTGTGTTTATGCATATCGGTTGTATATGTTTCTTTGAAGTGTGTGTATTGTATTGGAATTTGAGTGTGAGGATAACAGTGAGTTCTGAGTGTGACGATTTTATTGTACATTTCTGTTGTATTTTTACCATGATGTCATCGTTGTTATGTGGATGCTGTTGCCTTATTGATCTCTGGTGTTGTTGCCTCATGGAAATGAGCATGGATACATGTTTTTGTTGTGGATTGTTTCCAAATGAGCAGATTACATCCTGCAGTTGAGCTACAAACAAGCTAACATTTCTGCCTTGTGTGTTTTTCATATACAGAGGTAGAGTCTGCCGCTGGCCCAGGTACCCCTAGGCCTGAGGCCAGTAACATAAACAAAGACCATATTACTTCCAAAACACGTCGCGCATTGTTTCTGATACAGCAACGTGTCTGATAGGGCCGTGAGCGTAAAGCCAGCCCACATTTTAGTAATGTTGTCAAGACCGCAGCAAATCTTTAAGATTTGGGTACGGAGGAAAAGAGAGAGGGTTGTATTTTCTGACACAAAGGGGACACATATTTATGTATAAAAGACATAACAAAAAAAGTGCATTTTGCATGATAGGAGACCTTTAAACTTAAACACAACTGTGCTTTGTGCTTTGAGCTTACTATGGTAACATGCTGATATTTAGCTCCTATATTCACATAGCTCAGTTTGGCATGTTAATGACCTTTTACATCACATCATCAGCGCTAAGCACAGCGTACAGGTTAGGCTGATGGGCATGGCAACAGTACTTGACTTTTGCATTTTATGGTATATATTTTTTGATAATCATCTCAATGTTAAGGATAATCTGTACTGCTTTGGTAATAAAGGTTTCTGAACTGTCATCCAATAAAGCTTATTTAAAATGTAGAGTGAATTGAAATACTATTTGCTCAGAAAATACTATTAAACAGTTTTGTTTATGTTTAATTTCCTAATCTATGCAATGAATGAAATCAAGAGGGGGTCCTGCTGCAGTGTTTAGTTTAATGTGTACATATTCATACAGACAGGTAACAGGTTGGAACAGGGTCAGATTGGCGTCGTAAGAATTCCAATGAAATAAAAGAAAAAATAAATGATGAATATTTGATACTAACAAGATAAATGATGTAACCACTTGCATGTTTCATAAGGAGGAAAGTCTGTGTGGTGTGTGCCTGTGTGTACGTCACAGTTTGACCCACCAAGTCCTTCAACCAAACACAATGCAATTACTGGAAAGGGGACAGTCTCCGTCTTCACCAGTTTCTCTGTGTCTCCACTCTGTACTCCCTGTCTCTCTTTGTACTTTGTTTCCTAACTTGTGTTAAAGCAGAGCTGCAGAAAGGTCACCACAAAGCTTTGATCAAGACCCCCACTTTACTAACATGACACGCCATTCAACAGTGTGTGTGTGGGGAGGTGTTGTCATGGGAGACCGGGAGGTGGGGGGAAGGGCATTCTCCTTACTGCAGGCATCCACGTCAATGCCCTATCACACACACACACACACACACACACACACACACACACACACACACACACACACACACACACACACACACACACACACACACACCACACACACACACACACACACACACACCACACACACCCACACACACACACTTTTATTTTCTCTTCACTGCTGTTTAAAATAAATAGTGATGTAATTCCTTCTGAAGCTGCTCTGCTTCACACACGACACTAAATAATGATATTTTTTAACCAACAGTAAGATGACGTCGAAGAACATTTTCAAAACATTGTTAAACCTTCCAAAAATGTCCTCTCTCCCCAGGAAGTTCCTTACTTTCTGAAACAGTCCTCTCTTTCCCAAAGATATCCTCACTTTCCAAACAAAGGCCTATTTCCAAAAAGACCCTCTCATTCTGAAAATGTTCTTTTCCCAAAGAAGTTCAATCACATATTGTACGGTGTAAGGTGTAATGTCAAATCTTGGGGTCAGTGTTGGTACAAACAGATAGTTTCACAACACAGCGTGTGCACAGACAGTCAGATGTCAAAGGTCACATCATATCACAGACAGACAGCAGCTGAGAGCTCCTCACATTGATCCGTCTGTTGACCTATATCGCCTCAAAACATTTCAAATGGAAACACTGTGCATGTTCAGTCAAATACTAAATCATCACACTGGCCAAGTCTTTCAATTCACACTGTGTTTGTGACACACAGTTCAACCTGATTCCAGAACACCAGAAGGCTTCTAATGACTTGCTTGTCAAAGTTTTCTTGTGCAGTCAAGAACTTTGTTTCCTGCGGGCGACAGTAAACACATGGAGTACCATGGAAACCGTAGCAACAAGTGAAATAAACACCTGCAGAGATCATTCATAGCACTTTGAGCTAGGAGCATTGATATAAGGTGTCATGTGACGTGAAAACAAGAAGACATGTCTTATCTCCAGTACTTTTAAATTCGACAAGCAGGTCAGCAGCGTAGTCAAATCCTGCTTTTTTTAAATAAGACTTTTGGCCAAAACCAAGTCGTATTTATCTTTTAAAGACCTGGAAAGGGTTATTAACGCCTTTGTGACCTCGAGACTGGACTACTGCAACGCTCTGTACATGGGTATGGACCAGGCATCAATTAAACGCCTGCAGCTAGTCCAGAATGCAGCTGCACGTTTGCTGACTGGCCATAAAAAGCGTGACCACATCACCCCAATTCTGGCCTCACTGCACTGGCTTCCAGTTCGGTACAGAATTGATTTTAAAATCCTTTTATTTGTTTTTAAAGCACTAAATGGGCTGGCTCCGGCCTATATAGCTGAACTCCTCCAGCGCTACACCCCAGCCAGAGCTTTAAGGTCTGCTGACCATCTGCTGCTGGTAGTGCCCAAGACCAGGCTCAAAACCCGAGGGCACCGAGCCTTCGCAGCAGCTGGCCCCAGGCTCTGGAACACTCTGCCCCTCCACGTGAGGTCGGCCCAGACCCTAGGGGTTTTTAAATCCTCACTAAAGACTCACTTCTTCTCTCAGGCCTTCTAGTCAGAGTGGAGCACGACTCCTGACTATTCCCTGTGTTTGTTATATATCTGTTGTAAATTATTGTCTTTTATTGTGATTATAAGTGTTTTTTATTGCATGTACAGCACTTTGGCTCGACCAAAAATCGCTTTTAAATGTGCTATATAAATAAAACTTGATTTGATTTGATTTGATCTCTCAAGACCATAAGCTCAAACTGGTTTTCATATTCACATCAGTGTAGTTGAACATACATTGTAGGTATAGCATATGTTGTTCTTAAAATGGATCTTTGTTATTGAATTTAAGCAGTTTTTTGTATATTGATCTTGTGTTTTATATACAATTGTGATTTTTTGATATTATTTAGGTGGAAGTTTTAAATAATCCCAATGGGTGTTTTGCCTCATCCTGCACTATTCATCATGTATTATCCGTTATGTATGTGTATTTTTAAATGGTGCAAAACCATTAAATACAAAATAAAAAAATACAAAAGGCTGCTGTCTATATTTTGGCACTGACTTTGACAGATTGACCTCTGGTAGCAACATAGCTACACAGCTAGCAAGAGCTCTACCAAGGGCCCTAACGATGGATATGCATTGTCGAAGTGGTCTGTTTTAGACATGTAGACAGACCTGGCGTGGTAGTTGTGGTGCCAGGCGCTGCTCATGGTGTCCATCCCGCCCCGGTCCACCTGCTGCGGACCCTCCCCCAGCTTTGTGGAGTGCCAGGAGTGAGGCCGAGACGCTGGCTCACTGCGTCTGTGAGAGGAAACACAGAGAGAGGGTTTGTGTACACGCACTCCTTGACTTCCTAAAACTCAAGGAAAGTGTATGGCTAGCGGGACGAAAACCATCACACAGTCAGCCATAACATAAACAGCTCTGTGTCATGTTCTGTTCCACCATGGGCACACGAGAGAAGAGCCTTCATGTCAGGCTGAACACATTACTAAATGACAGAACAGCTCTGTGTCATGTTCTGTTCCACCATGGGCACACGAGAGAAGAGCCTTCATGTCAGGCTGAACACATTACTAAATGACAGAAAACAACATAAGAGGAGAAATGCAAAAGAGCCATTTTCTAAAGGAATAGTGTCTTTTGGGGAAGATTGATTAACAAATCATCACACCCCCATAGCTGTACATCTGTAGCTGAGCCAGCTGCCAGCGGTGATCAGTATGTTTCAACAAAATAAGAAAACATTGGATTTAACGGAAAGAAGCACATGTGCTGAGGGGTCCGTTTGTCTCTGGAAAGACCAGTTGACGAGCACAGTCATGGTTTCTAGTTTTGATCTAGTTTGTGTCCTTTCCTTCTTGCACAGATCCTCATTCAAAGAAAGTCTTTTTTTTTTAAAGCTCCGCCCAGAAAAAAGACAATTTCAACATTAAAAATATATGTACGCACACACGCACACTTGACACACTGTTTTCTGTCAATCCAGACTCAATATGTCCTGGATTTTGTATAATGCCAGTTCACAGGGAAACAGTCCATGTCATATTCTCCATTCTGTTCTTTCCAGTTCCTCTTTTCCTTCAGTAAATCTGTTGCCATTGTTACGCTCCTGTCACTGAAAGTCAACACTGCAAATAGTTCACATTGACAGCTCAAGTGGCTCAAAGGGCAACGTGCTTCTCTGATTAACGTTTCATGTAAATTGGGCGTTTGAGAAAAGTTGAATTTACCTTCACGATAATCCAAAGAGAAATACAATATTTGACCTCTGTAACAGTAATGTAATGTACGAATGTGAAGTGAGAAGTACTGTATGTGAATGCCGCACATTGTGAAAAATATAAAGCAGCGGCCTCGCTGGTGCTGATATTCATTCAATTGGTAAATTTTTGTGTTTAGTTCAAATAAGAATATTTATGACCTCACCATCATTATTTGAATGTGTTGTGATAAGAGAGACGTTGTGGTTACAATACTCTTCCCTCGTCTGATGTGAAATGTTCTGTATTTATCCACACAGATAAACAGGAAGAGATTGTATCTGAGTAAGTAGGAGACAGAGACATGAAAGCCTGCATGTCTGCGGACAGCAGGAACCTGGGTACAGCCGGACGTGACTGGAATACCTCGACAAGTTATCATGGCTGTGACACGTGTGCAGACCCTCTCTGGGGACTGGCCTGAAGACAGTGTGGTAACATTTGAGTTTTACCACAGAGTGAAACCTGGACGTCCTGACGCTGCACTCAGAAGCAACCAGGGTCCAACACATAGATATCCTTTCGGAGTCCGTATGCCATGTCTGAGTAATGAATGTCACATCCTGTCATAACTCTTTTGGCATATCAAATTTAAAAATGTAGTTTGTTGTCCTAAATACATATCTCTTTCCAGTTATAATAAACCCCCAGTTTACTTTACTTGTCTTCCATGAACTGACCCCCCACCCAAACTGTGTGGAGCCACACTCTGCTTTAGATCCTTTCTGTTTTAAAGATTGTAAAAAAGCAGAAGAGGGTCAGGTAGTTGTTTTAGTTTGTGCTACAATATAAGTCCCGAATATTCAGTGTGCAAATGAGTCAAAATGAAAAGGTTAGGACTAAAGTCAGACTCCATTTCGCCAGCAACCATTAGAATTAGTTTGATCCAAGCCAACAGTTATGGATTGAGTTACAAAGAGATCCTCAAACAGTTTTCTTTCTTGCACAAATACTAAAGCAGTCTATTGTTAAGTTACTTACTTCTGAGTATTTATTATGTAAAATCTCTTTCTGCAAAACCTTTCTTGAACAGATCAAAGCTAATCCAGGCTTCCAACTTGTCTAAATGTCATCTGTGTTTCTGACTAAAATCAGCATGTGCCCTGTGTTACCTGGAGGTGAATCGCAGGACTCTGGAGATGAGGCCGGTGGCCAGGACGCTGACGTTGGCCTCTGACGGGGATCGGCAGAGCGTACCGTCAGACCGGCCCAGCTCCGCTTTCTTCTGCTTTTTCCGGAGCTTCCTGCGGTAGAACGCCTCCAGCAGTTCCATGGCTACAATTCAAATGACTCTTCTCTCCTGCTTTCTTCTTAGCTGTACTCTTCCTGTCAAATTGTTTCGTCTTCTTTTAGAAAATCCCAGAAAGTCCCATTTCCACACCCTTGAAATGGTACTGTTTGTTTGGTGTTTCCATCTAGAAGGCTACAAGAAAATATATGTTGTCTGTGTCAACTGCACCAACCCAACAGCTCACATGATCTCCTGAGTAGAAGAGTACTTCCAACAACGTCTTGTTCTCTCATGAAATTAGAATACTTGGATGCATAGTCCACTACACAACTTGGACCTTTATTTTCTTTGTTTGCGATATCTTTTCTTACCTTTGTGCTGTACTTTCCCTCTTTTAAACTTGAACCTAAGATACCCTACCTGCTTCTTCTCTGCTTTAAGTCAATCAACTGTAGATGTAATACACACAAACACCTCTCTCTTTGTGAAACGTGTCCCACATGCTGCAGTCCACTGTCAGCCAATCCTTTGAAAAATGTGCAACCCAGAGAAGATTTTCTATCTTCAGCTATTCCTCATTTCCATCAAAACTCCATTACAGAGACTCTGCACTGCTGATCCGTCTCCACTGTCCTCTGATCTGTCTCTTTGCTGGTGCTCCAGTCTAGGGCTGCCTGGTCAAGTCGCATTGCATTGGTCCCTGAGCTCGTTAAGCAAACGGAGCAATTAGAAGTCATTAGGCTGTATGATAAAAGCAAGTAAACATCCTTGGACTGGCTTGTTCTGGATGGTAGCTGTTGATACAGTGTGTGAGCGAGGGACACTCAGAGTCTGAAGAGAGAGAGAGGGAGGACGGGTACAAGATAGTGAGAAAGAAGGAGTAGCAAGAAAGGGAGGGGAGATGGAGGGAGATAAGAGTTGTTAGGGAGAAGATACTGTGGAATGAAGCAACTGAAAGACATGCGGAAATAGGGAGAGAGGTAAAGGAATGGGAAGAGAGGAAAGACAGGAGGACGAGAGAAATGGACATCCACAATATCTCCTTTCCTGTCGAACAGTCTAAAAATAAAACAGAGAATAGCTTGAGGAAGTGCAAGTGCAAAGAGAGATAGAGTTTGTGAACACAGAGGACAGCTGAGCAGAGCCGCGGGGGGGAATATGTCCCATGATGCAGCGTGTGCTCCACACTGAACAATGAACTGACTCTTATTGATTGTTAGATTGTCACTGCAAGACTGGAGCCCAAAACACAAGAACAAACATGATGTCAGAAGATAGGAATCACTGACCAGTAGAGGGGAAATGCAGCAAATGACTTTGTTAATGGTTCCTTACTTTGAAAAGTGATTCTTTGGAAGGATATTTCCCTTCAATCCAACTTGACAACTATCAGATGGATGGCCAGGACATTTGCTACAGACACACTAGAAAGTAAATGCTAGTGACTTTGATGATACTCAAGCTTTCCTCTGGCAGCATCAGGTCAACGTTTCAATACGTCCGATATAACGAAAGACATTCCCATCATCCTTAGTTGACTTGTATGTGCTAACTAGCTAATACTAGCATGTAGCTCAGAGCATCGCCTAGTGCTGCTTGCCTCGTTATGGAATCTTCATTTTCTTTCAATATTAAAAACGAGCTGAAACCAGTAACCTTTCAAAACTAAAATGACTAAATGTTTTTCGGCCCTCGTGGTGAAACAGTCCCTACTCAAAGACCTCTGGTAACTTCTCAAGGATCTCTGGAAATCGCTCTGGACTCCACTTTCCTTAAGGAATATTTTCATCTCTTCTACAACCCACTGAAGGACTCGATGCTTCCTCAAGAACATCTTTCATTCACAAGCGGTAAAGGAGTCTGTGAGGACAACTATGATTTATTCTAGGCCAGAGGTGCCCAGTACGTCGGGAATGCTGGTAGATCGCGAGTCATTCTTAAAAAAAAAAATCCAGTTCCGTTAAAATAGACAGGTTTTGATCCCTCCTCCCTTGGCCTCCCTGCCACTTCATTCAGGAGTTTACTTGATAGACAGAAAAAGCGACCTATCGTTTTCCAGTCTGTTAACCCAGAATGCAAAGCGATACAAAATCAGTCAAATGCCGGGAAAACTATAATTAAGTTTAAGAGTCAAACAACAAAATGAGTGCGGGACCGAGCAGGAAGCTAAAGACACTTCCACCCAGAACGGGAAGGAGTGTCTTTAGTTGTGACGTCACATTCAAAGGCATAGCAGCGACTTCCCTCCGAGTAGCGAGGCGGGGCAGTTTACACACGCAGCTGCTACATGCAGCAACACACGGAGGAGATGACGGAGAGGAGCGCTCCAAGGTGTTACATGTTACCCGTCTTGAGGTGGACAATGCTCCTTGCTAAGAGTGTTTAGCATGTGAGGGCGGTAACACGAGCAATTTGTCTAAACATTTAGCAAAAGTGCTCCTCATTCAGACGGAGGAATGCACCGACTGTCTCTCTAGCAGCTCTGTAGCTCCATCCACGAGGAACGTTTCCACGTCAGGTGTTCTGTATGCTAGCAGCAACACACGGAGTTAACTCAATTATACAAACATGGGTTAATGATTAGAGGAAACTGAGTTATTTAGTTTGTTAAAGTTTCAGCTATTCTGTTTACAGTTCTGTCATCACATTATTTAATACCATTTGTTAAAACACTGTTGTTTCTTTTGATGTGAAATATTATTTATTTTATTTAAATAAAAAGCAATGTTAATTTTGTAAACAATTTGTAAATTTAATAATATATGTATTTTTGAATCAAGTATTAATCTTTATTGTCTTCAGTTTCCACATGCCTAAAACAACCTCAAGCTAAATCTAAAAGTTGATGGCTAAATAAGAGCGTTTGAGAAATTGTGCAAGGCATACAGTAATAGTCCGAATAGTCGATTAGTCGTTTAATTACTCGATAGATTAATCGGTTATGAAATGAGTCGTTTGTTGCAGCCCTATTATCCCATGTATAAATCAAACGTGTTATTCAGCAACCCTTGCAGTTTGGGATTTTATTTTTGGTTGGTAGACCTCGCTGAGCTGGTCATTTCAAAAGTAGCTCACCAGCCCAAAAAGTGTGGGCACCCCTGTTCTAGGACTACTGGACCTTCCTGGGGAGATCTCAAGGTCCCTGGAATCCATGGGAGCCTGCCTGCAGACCTCCACTCTCAGGACAGTTCCGGTGCAGACCTCCACTGTCAGTACAGGAAGTGACGATTCTGACGCGTTTTTTTCCCGCCCACCGAAGGACTGGTTTGATGTAAGTTTTCAAATCACAATGGAGACGCATCACGGAGGTGATGAGTCCGCCCACCGTGCACTTTGGGTCGGCCTTGGTCAAGCCCTTTTGACCCCCCCAGCCTGGTTCTTGTAAAAGTTTTTTGCTCAAATGACACCATGGAGGAATGTAACGGGAGTTGACAGGGGACTCTGCCCGCCTCACGAGTGACATTATCCGGTCTCGGGTGTCCCCCCTCGGGTGTCCCCCCACGGCCTGTGTCCAGCCCCCTCCCCCCCCCTGAAGCGTGACCAATACGCACCGTAAAGGGGTCCCACGGGTCCCGCAGCGAGGTGCACCCGGCAAACACTGTTGTTTCTCGAACCTTCCACTGTTGTCTAGCAGGTGTAACTAAAATACAAGATGTCGTATTTATATATATATATATATATATATATATATATATATATATATATATATATATAAATATATATCTATATAGATAATAAGTGGCAGTCCGATTTTATTTTGTATTTGCGTGCATTTCCTGTTCGGAAAGTGGCGCTGCGACTGTACTGATAGTAACAACAATACAAGGTGTCCGTATATATCTATATATATATATATATATATATATATAGATATATACATATGTATATAATAAGTGTCACGATCCGTCAAGATCCGATTTTATTTTGTATTTGCGTGCATTTCCTGTTTGGAAAGTGGCACTGTACTGATAGTGGTGATTTTATTTTGGAATTCTTAGCGTGCACTTCCTGTCCTGAGAGTGGAGGTGTCCTGAGAGTGGAGGTCTGCACCGGAACTGTCCTGAGAGTGGAGGTCTGCAGGCAGACCCCTGTCCTGGAATCAACGCAAAAACCCTAAGCTTTCTCGAAGACCAGTGCATTTTCTCGTAATGTCTTTGGACCTCTGTTACAACATCTGGTAGCCTTTTAAGGAACCCAGCATCTCTCCTGGGACCACTAAAGCCTCCTCAAAGACAGGTGCACCACCAGGACCACCTTTGAGTAGGACTAGAGATGAGACTTCATATATCAGTCAATACTCATTGTTGTGTCTTAATATTATTTCTCTGTTTAGTTCAGGGGTGGGGAACCTCTGGTCCCCGGGCCGTATACAATTTGATACGGCCCTCGAGGTAACTCACGCAAAATAGAAAAAAAATTAAGAAATCTAGACCGCAAAAGAATTAAACAAGCGAGTACCTGTTTTTCCTGGCCAAGGTCAGGGTCCTTGAACACAACATGTCATCACGTGGTATATATCTCGTCCGACAGGGGTTTAGAGCTGCCGGAGAGCACCATGACATCGCTCCGGGCCGGGACTTCACAAATGTCAGTAGTACCCATAAGGAGCCGTACACATGCCGCAGTGTCTTTAGCTGAGAGCCCAGTGGCTGTGTCTTTAGTTGAAAGCCCAGTGGAGATCTGTTCATCTGTCACACTGAGCATACAGTTATAACTGTGTTGTTATTAGCATCTGGTTAGCTCGCTATGCTAACGAATATAAGAAGCTTTTTCTACAACCAGTGAGGTAAAGGCACATCTTTATATGATCATTATAGTTATAAAAAAAATAAGAGAATAAAGTAAACAGGTATAAAATACTATATGACAGTAAAAAAAAGTTTTTATTAATAAACAAGAATACAGTGTGAAAGGAGAGTGATTTGTAAAATATCCATAAAGAAAATGAAAATCTGCTTACTGTTCTGTTTCATATGGGTGTTGAGAAATGTGTCCATAGATTCCCCCCCCACACTTAAATCATATTCACATGGATAGGAAACTAAATTGCACACATCTTGTGTCCATATCTTTCTGTATTGGTGGTCATGCCACAACCGTGCACGTGCATGTGCGAGTCATGGTAAGATATCTGGATTAAGAGGTTGCTTTTTCTTTGCACAGCATGAAAGAAAGGCCAAATGAATGGACTGTGATTTTAGTATCTTTAAGCAGAGGTCAATCATTTGTACGGCCCTCGGAGGATGTTGAAAAAATTGAAATGGCCCTTGAGAGGAAAAAGGTTCCCCACCCCTGATTTAGTTTATATTGTCAAGTCCGCGTTTGCTAACCCTTTTTGTTGTCTGCCATTTCCTGTTTTACTTTGTCATTTCCTTTCTCATTTCAGGTAGTTCGACTCCTACCTTGTCACTATGCTCACTGACCTGACTACCTGCCCCGCCCTTATTGTTTGCACCTGTAGAGTTCTTTGTATGTGTATATATTCTGTGTGTTCCCTGTGCCCAGTGCCAGATCGTTTTCCACTCTTGTGTTGCCTGTCAGCCAGTTGTGTTCTGTGCTACAGGAGATTTAAGTTAGCTTTTTTGAGAAGTCATTTGTGAGTTTTTGTATTTCCTTATATCACCATAACTAAAATCTTTTTTTTGATTCATCTTTTGTCTGGAGTCGTGCATTTGGGTCCTATCTTTTGTGTTTGCCCCAGTCGTAACACTCGTGTGTCTGTTCCAAACTAATATCAGTTCATCTGTTCTCATGTTTTTGGTGTGTGTGTGTGTGTGTGTGTGTGTGTGTGTGTGTGTTGTTGCCATGGGAAACTGTTCCTCAAGAATAATAATCTCTTAGATCTGCTCTGAACCAAAATGGGAGCGAGTAGGTGGGCTAGAGTGGATACTGGGGACACTCCACATGTTTGTGAGACTATGCCAATAGCTTTCCTCTGTGCAGGGGGTGGACTGGCCATTGGGAATACCGGGAGTTTTCCCGGTGGGCCGGTGCTGTGCGTGGGCCGGAGGGCCAAACAAAAACAATTAAAATAATTTGTTTTTATTTGATTAATTTTTTCAATTTTTTGCTTACCTAAATCCTACCGGCCCACATTTGTAAGTGTTCCGGCCACTCCCTGGAGGCCCAGCCCAGCCCAGTGGGGTGTGGGCTGGGCCGTTTTGATAGGCTATGTTCTATCTATCAGATAGTTTAACTTTCACACATCAGGCCCGTAGCAGCTGTCACTACTCAGTGTATGATCAGGAGTGAGTGACTGAGAGACCTAGCTGGCAGTTGCTTACAGATGGATAAACAAGCTCCAAAGCGTAAAGGCGTTTTTGTATAGTTTGTGTATACAGTAGGGGTGTAACGGTTCACAAACATTTCGGTTTGGTATGTACCGCGGTTTTTAGGTCACGGTTCGGTACGTTTTCGGTACAGCAGAAAAAATTATCACAAAACATAAAATATTTGTTGTTTTTTTAAAATTATTATTAAACTGTGAAGAATGTATTCACTCAAATAAATACAAAATATAATATAATAAACATTAAGGTGCAGCATTTTCGATGAACTGAAATCATCTGTATTTGAACTGTACTGTACTAGTACCTAAGCAGCCAGTTTGACATTAGGACTTGCTTGTCATTGTGTTCTCATGTTGTTTAAAGAAAGATGAACTTGTCCACATTGCTTGCCGAAAGGGCAGATCTGCTGGCACTAACAATGTCTCCTGCTGTGGAGAAAACCCTCTCTAGGGACAGAGGTAGCACAGCCAGGTAGCGCTTTGCTAACATGGCAACATAAGGATACTTGGCGTTTGTAATAGCTTTGGCTCGGTCTGGACTCTCTGCGAGCGGTGGAGGCTTACATGCTAGCGGGAGTTGGGTTTGCACTTCAGTCTTTTGGTACCGGTGATATTCACGTTCGGGTGATGCCTTTTCAAATGAGTGTGCAAGTTTGATGTATTGCCAGCTGCGTATCCAATGTTAGTTGAACAATGCCGACAAACAGCTTTGGTTCGGTCCACCTGTCTTTGTCCGTCATCCTTGTTCGTAACTGCGAAACCAAAATGTTCCCAAAGCGGAGACTTCAATGATGCTGGAGGATTTTCAGCTCAACTTTATCTGCGTTCGCCATTTCGACAGTTCCTCAAATGACTGACTACATTTGAACGCATCCCTCTGACCAGCTCTCATAGTATGCCTCTCGTCCAATGAAATGACTTGCTCGCTCTATGACGCGTTGAACCCAATGTGAGCAAATTACACTGAACGCTGCGACGCAGCACCTGAGATTACTTCCAAAAAGTTGTTCACGTTCTCAATTTTTTACGTTTAACGTTATATTCGTTCGGTACACTTCGGTACACACGTGTACCGAACCGAAGGGCCCGTACCGAATAATTTGGCAGGGAAACGGGGTTCAGGGGGAGTGGCTGTACCCGTAGGATAGAAAAGGGGGAAGTGACGTCTGACTCAGAGGTCGCGCGGCTGTGGAGAAGAACGTGTTGCCCACATTCTGTTACTGAGTTTAGGCTAGTTAGCTAGCAGGTTTATTGTTTTGGGTGCAGTCGCTTTTTCCTCCACTTGCTGTTCAAATAAATGTTGAAAGAAAAAGTAAATCTGTTTACAGTTCTGTTTCATGTGGGTGTTGAGAGATGTATCCATAGATTTAGTCCCTAATTTTGCTCTCAAAGTGCACCAGATTGATGCATTTAACTTCAACATTTAAAAAATAATCTTCCCGGGGGAGCTTGCTCTCGGACCTCCCTAGAGGAGGTGAGGTCCACCACCTGCCCACACCCCCTGTTAAATGGTCTCACCCACATTGAGGATGCTTCATACGCCCATGTTTTATTCCATGCGTCAAGTCAGGCAAATTGGGTCAAAATGTTATTGCATCAATGATCTGTTAACATTAAAATCACTAAATATATGCTGTAACTATTCTGCTCTAGGCAACTCAAGGGCTCAGGTAATGTGATTACTATATGAATAATTGTCCAAAATAACATTAAATGCATAGGGTTTTTTGTTAAGTAACATACTTTGGTCGCCGGCCGGCCGATACATGCCGCGCATTAAGTCTGTCAATTAATCCCCGGGCGACTTTTTCCTCCCAGTCCACCCCTGCCTCTGTGTGTAAAATATATATGTAAATGCTGTGTTTATGAAGGAAATGTATCGTTACTAATCCTGTTTTTTGATTGGCTGGCAACAAAGTTCTTATCAACAATTGAACCACTGCTACACTTGGCACTGAAACGGCAAGAAACCAAACAACAGTTATTGATCATTATTGGACATTATTGATCCTCCATGTTCCCAGGGGATATTGTAGGCTAGGTACAGCATGGGAGTGCCGTAGGGGGTCTAGGCACCACCAAGACCAGGGGTAGGCAACCCGTGGCTCTAGAACCAGATGCTGCTCATCAGCCCGAATAACGTTTCTTCCTGTACCTTTGACATAAATAAGAGCTATTTTTCTAGTGGACAGCTAAAATATGCCTCACATCCCACTACGTCTATGGGGGAGGCTAATCCAACAATGCTGGTTTACCTATGCTTGATACTGTTTGGGATAAATTAGCAAACCACAAAAGTGTAATCTTCAAAGACATTTCCAGGTAAAAATAGCAATAGACTTTCAACATGTTTCTGCGTTGTCGATATATAAGTTTGCAGATGCTACAAACTAGTTATTGCATATAGTATACAACTTGAGAATCTGTGTTGTCAAATATGTCTTGGGCTCCAGACATATTTCCTTTTGTGGCAAAGGGGGCAAAATGTCTTTTTTGACAGTGAAGGTTGCTGGACCATGACCTCGACAGGCCAGATGATGCCTGGCTGAGGAAGGACACGTCAGGCGACAGGAAAGCAGCAGGTTGTAGAGGAGACTCAGAAAGGCTGATAGATGTGCCGGAGCGTTCTGTACGCGTGCTGCCGGAGGATGTGAGGGGGGGGAGGGACATGGAAGTGTCTGACAGCTAACTAACAGAGCCCAGCTGTGCGTGTGTGAGGGAGTGTGATGGTACTGCGCATGCATGTGTTTTGTGCAATTACACAATGATGGAGTTTTAGAAAAATGTGATGATTCAACTAAAGAAACATGTTCGGAGAGGAAAGGAGAGATTCATAGAAAGGAGAGGAGTAGAAAGAAGAAAAGAGAGATTAAGGACAGATGAAAAGGACAACACAGGAAAAGAGATGATAGGAATTGAAATATGGAGAAGTGAGGGGATGAAACAGGGAAGAGAGGAGGAGGAAGAGCAAGGTAGGACAGGAAAGGAGAAAATAGGAGATGAAAGGAAGGGAGGACAAAGGGAAGAAAAGGAAATGAAAGAAGGAGTCAGATAAACACAGTGTCCTCTCAAAATAAACACCCAGCCTCATGAGGCTCTGAGAGCCCACTTCCTGCCCACTCAACCCCCTACTCTCTCTTGTTTAATCTGATAGCCACCCAGAGCCCAGGGGATTGTGGGTGGAAAGAGCCAGAGCTTCATTAGCATACATTTTAACGACTCTGTTGTTACAATCACCTGAAAACATGTTGCTGCTTAAAGGCACTTCGGCAGGAAGCTGAGGAATACTTTTAAACCTGCAAGACGTTCAATAGAACTGTCACCCTTCCAACATAAAAGTATTCTAAGTATCATGGAGCTGTGAGTTTTCCAGATCACAAGACCATGTATCTGTAACTTCACAGTTCAAAAATATTTCAAGTATTTGAGCTACTTTGAGCTAAGAGAACCTCTCCTCTCCTAAAAGAAAACAGGGTAAAAGTCTGTAGTGACACTAGCACCCTCCAGAGGCTGAGCTGTTCATCACACACACACACACACACACACACACACACACACACACACACACACACACACACACACACCACACACACACACACACACACAACACACACACACACACACACACACACACACACACACACACACACACACACACACACACACACACACACACACACACACACACACACACACACACACACACACACACACACACACACACACACACCACACACACAGTGTGTTGGCCCTTTCTTGTTCATATGTTATGTCATTATTATATTACAGCTTGATGTCAGATATAATAAGGGGAGGGACCACTTTGAGTGACAGGTGGGTGCCATCTAATGTCGCTAACTGCTTGCTATATATTTAAACTGTCATCCGTCCAAGAAATGTGGAAATGCTAAATAATAGAACAAAATAATAGTACTTTTTTATATAGTTCCAATTGCACTGCTGCACATGTTGACAGAGATGTTTCAAACACAGGAACCCCACAAGGTTGTGTGCTTAGTCCCATTCTCTTCACACTCTTTACCAACGACTGCACCCCCATCCACACCTCCAACTCCATATTCAAATGTGCAGATGACACCACAGTAGTCGGTCTTATTACAGACAATAAGGAGAGGTGGAACATCTGAAGGACTGGTGTAAGGAGCACAACCTTGTCCTTAACACCTCCAAAACTAAGGAGCTCATTGTTGATTTCAGGAGGACAAACAAGGAAGTCCATTTCCCCCCCACATCCATGGAGAAGCAGTGGAGAGTGTGGAAGACCTACGGTTCCTTGGAGTCAACATCTCCAATAATTTAACATGGACCTCAAACCTGGTGAAAAAGGCACAGCAGAGACTGTTTCTCCTGAGGAAACTGAGACAGGCCAGGCTTCCACAAAAACTGCTGGTAAACTTCTATCAGTCGACTATTGAAAGCACCCTGACCAGCCGCAGAGCGGAAGGACCTGCTCAGCGCATCGTTGGGACTGAGCTGCCCAACCTTCACAACATCTACAGAGTGGACTGCAGAAGAAAGCCAGCAGTATCATCAGAGACATCACACACCCCGGCCACTCACTGTTCGAACCGCTGCTGTCCGGCAGACGGTTCAGGTCAATAAAGTCACGCACCAACCGACTGAAGAACAGCTTCTTTCCCAGAGCTGTGGCCTCCATCACTCCCATCCCTGTCCAACCACAAAACTCACTATAACTTTGAACATGCACACATACAAACACACTACTTCCCATCAAAGTCTGCAGCCAAAAATGCCATATGTTATTTATTTATTTGTATATTTATTAAATATCAAACAGATATTTTTAGTAACTATTTATACTTAAACATTGTAGCTTTTCTTTATTAAATAATCTTTAAAAATGTATTTTAACATTCTGGTAAAGTGCATTTAAGTGATGACCCTGATTATACTATCTCTGCTTTATCACTGCTTGTATGGATGTGTTATTATTGATGTACTGCAGTGAGAGATGCCAGTTACACTGTGATGACAATAAAGAGATTCTATTGTAAAACAGGCTTTTTCCTGTGACCTCTGTAGCTGTGACCTCTGTAGCTGTGACCTCTGTAGCTGTGACCTCTGTAGCACGTTCCCCAACATAGTGGGTATTAACTATACTTTGATGCGTAAACATGTAAACGCTCCTGTTAGCGAGGTTAGAAGCAGCACCACACTGTCCATGTCCACTGTCTGGCTTCTAAAAGTGAAGAACAGATCACACTGAAGTTTCAAGTTTCCATCGTCTGAAGATATGTACCTGAAAGGAGTTCAACAGATGCACCCTTTTCACACACCTAAAACACTATTCTGGTGTGATATTTAAATAATGAAATGTCAGTACTATGTCATACACATAATATACTATTGTGTAAATAACCTGATGTCTTTTAAATAACTTACTTACTTTACTTTCCCTGTTTTGATTCTTATCCCAGCTTGGATCATATTCAGGTCAATATTTGGATGGAACATCACTTTTGGGTTACTGATATCCCTAGAGTACATCAATGATTCTTGGACTGTGACAAAATCCCAAACTAAAGCAAACTAACAAACAGCTGAACTGAGCAGCTAATAGAGACACAGGAGGTGGTTACCATAGCAACTTATCAGACTGCTCGCACAGTTTGTTTTCCTTTCCAAACCCTGAGTCACAAACACACAACAGGACAATGATGAATCCTCTGCCGAGACACACAAAGGAAGCACCGACAGGACATGCTAACCCAGAGATGATGACCTCTTCAGCTGACCCTTATCTGACATCACTTCCTGTTTTAACCTGTACAATAAGGTTAGAAAAATAAGAAGATGTATCTATGACAGAAGAAACTGTTATCAGCTTCCAGGCGACAGCTACTACTCTGAGGGCTTTCTCTGACTTGTCTCACATGGGCCGTCCCTCTCTCTCTTCAAATCACTTTTTTAAAATGTATTATAATTGGCATTTATTATTTGTATTTACATTTTCTTTCAGTTTAACACTACAAGAGGAGAGATTTTAAAGATGAGAACTGCGGTGGCTGACAGGTAGCAAACGCGCTACAGCAGCCCAAAACATTTCCATTCAGAAAAACAGATTGCACTTCAAAATACACAAATGTGCGGTGCACTACAAAAAGATATTTACCAACTTCACAACACATGTGCAGCATTTAGAAGACATTCACGAGCTTCACAACACATGTGCAGCATTTAGAAGACATTCACGAGCTTCACAACACATGTGCAGCATTTAGAAGACATTCACGAGCTTCACAACACATGTGCAGCATTTAGAAGACATTCACAAGCTTCACAACACATGTGCAGCATTTAGAAGACATTCACGAGCTTCACAACACATGTGCAGCATTTAGAAGACATTCACGAGCTTCACAACACATGTGCAGCATTTAGAAGACATTCACGAGCTTCACAACACATGTGCAGCATTTAGAAGACATTCACGAGCTTCACAACACATGTGCAGCATTTAGAAGACATTCACGAGCTTAACAACACATGTGCAGCATTTAGAAGACATTCACGAGCTTAACAACACATGTGCAGCATTTAGAAGACATTCACGAGCTTCACAACACATGTGCAGCATTTAAAAGACATTCACGAGCTTCACAACACATGTGCAGCATTTAGAAGACATTCACGAGCTTCACAACACATGTGCAGCATTTAGAAGACATTCACGAGCTTCACAACACATGTGCAGCATTTAGAAGACATTCACGAGCTTAACAACACATGTGCAGCATTTAGAAGACATTCACGAGCTTCACAACACATGTGCAGCATTTAGAAGACATTCACCAGCTTCACAACACATGTGCAGCATTTAGAAGACATTTACGAGCTTCACAAAACATGTGCAGCATTTAGAAGACATTCACGAGCTTCACAACACATGTGCAGCATTTAGAAGACATTCACGAGCTTCACAACACATGTGCAGCATTTAGAAGACATTCACGAGCTTCACAACACATGTGCAGCATTTAGAAGACATTCACGAGCTTCACAACTGTTAGAAATTAAAATCAATGTTTAATAGCATAATGTAGCTTAAACATACCGTCAGTTTAAATGCTATTTTATTCTGGAAAAAAACGGAAGTTCTCAATACCAAGCTTTTATTCTGAAAATCCTTCATGACAACATCCGGGACTACCGTCCATTATTATCACTAAAGTGGCTATTGACGCCGTTAACATGTATTACATATAAAGTTATGAAATAGTTAAGGAAGAGAAAAGGCGTGTTTAGATATATTGAATGTACAATGTCTGTATCCTCTGATATGCGTAACAACGGACATTAAAACGTTGGAGAGCCGGCATGCAGGGAGGAGCCAGCAGAGGATATAAATACAGCGAGACCTTCGGGGTTCGGCCTCTTTCTTCACCTGGCGGAGCCAGAGACACAGCTGTTTTTCTGTCGGACAATATTCTGTTTGTAACATTACCGCGCCTTTATTTGAATTAAAGTACCAATTTGAAACCATCTCAGAGACTCCATTTAGTCTCCTTTTTAAGCTTCTCTCCTGGACGCGAGAATTATTACACGGATAACAATTGGTGACCCTGACGTGATTCTCGTTAGACCGGGAGAGACTACACAGCCGGCTGTGGCCCGGAACCGCGGGCAATCCGTTCGACACACAAAGAGCTCAAACCATCGGTAAGAAGAAACCTGTTAAGTCAAATTCTTCGATAGTTTATGCAGGACAATTTTAGGATTGTGTGTTGGACGGCTGCTTCCGGTTCCTGAAAACAGCTGGGAAATGTAATGTTAAAACAACCAAATTTATAACAACACCACGTGGCGTTGTTTTGTCACAAGCAGGTGAGTTCAAATTACTTATTTTTCTTATATTTAACCCTGCATGCTATTCGTTTGTCTGTTATTACATGTCGGCAAGGAGCTAATCACTTCAATAGTGTTTTTGTTACGTTTGGAACGTGAATAGTTTTAGGCTATTCAGCAGTTGGACTGCTTGAGACAAATAACACAATCACAGTAGAAGCTGAGAATATTGGAGTGAGTGTTTGTGTTAAAGACAGTGTGAGGCTGTTTTTTCTTTTTTAAAAGTCCTTTGTGTGATGAGGGCAATCATTTCAAGTGTTTCTTGTTACGTTTTAATTTAACGTGAGTAGTTTTTTAGAGGCTATTAAACAGTAGGGACTGTTTGGACAAAAACAAAGTTGAGTGAGTGTTTTAATTACAGTGTGAGGCTTTCTTTTTAAAAAAAGTCCTTTTCTGGGAAAAGGCCTGAGGAGTTTGAAGCTTTCAGTGGTTGTTTCTTCTGTTTTCAAACAGACATTGCGTGTGGATTACGATGAGAAATGCGACATTTGTGCGTTAGATAGACGATATTCTGCTAATTGTGTTTGGATAGCGTCTTAATTTGTCCCATTATGGCGTGTTTAAACAGAGGAGATAACCATACTGGCTCTTAAAGTCAAAATATTACGTGCATGGGTTCAGAGCCGCATGACGTAAGGGTTTGAGTCCCATTGATAAATTGTACAATAAATAGAAATGTTATTTTAAACTGCAGTGCTTTGTGTTACATGTTGTCATTATTTCAACTCCCATGTGAAAGCCGAGGAGTTTTCAAATCCCTTTGTTCTTCAGGTTAAAGGTTGGAAAAAAGTTGCCATCTTGTCTTGCCCTCATGTTGAAAATAAGCCACACGGCAGTCGCCATTTCGTGAAATGCTAATTGAAAGTACTCGGTTTGTTCACACTCACATGAGGCTGGGCACTCCATATTGAGAAGGACACATCATATTTCTTGGCAGAGTTGGAACTATAAAATAGACAGGTTATCTTACCGTGGGAAGTTTGGTATTTGTAGGAGTCTGGTTTTGTACGTATTTCTGCTTACAAGTGTGTATTGGCGGATTTGTTGGGAATATTCTTGCTTGCAAATGTGTTTTGGCGGTTATGTGCTGTGTTGTTTAACCATATTATCCCATTTTTAAGGAAAATAAGCTTCTTCTTGTTAAAAAGAGGTCAGTTTTGACAAAGATACTATAACATTTTGAAGCTTGATTTTAAGTGTTATAAATGAACACATGCTTCATCGCCGAGATAGAATTGCAAGTGGTTTCTAATTATAAGATAAGAAACCTTACATAATACTCTTTCAAAAAGGCAAACAAATGTATTGAAGCTAACACAAGTTATGACATTTACATAATTCCAAACATTTCGGAAAGTGGAACCCAGTAGAGCCACACCAGATTTCTAATTTTTATATTTCGGAGTCAAAACTGTACACAGTACAATTGTTGTCTATTTTTTTTTACAATTCTGATTAAAAGATTTTGCATAATTGTTGAAAATAATAAATAAATAATAATAATCATTTAGATTTTATAGATTGACCATATTAAAAAATACAGATTTAAAGTTCGGACGAACAGCAACGAAGGTACTAGTCAAAGGACTAGTGCTTCAATCTTTGATACATTTCATATTTTTTCATTCAAATAGTTAGAGAACATGTCACCAAAAGAAACTAAATTAAGGCCAGACGTAGAGCCAGGCACAACTGCAGATATCAAGGAAAGGGTAAAAATCAGATCAGATGCTACAACAGTTCCAAAACTTAGACAGAAGACATGGAACCAAGCTGAGAAACTGTGGGAACAGTGGCAAACAAGAGGACTGATTCCGGCAGATGATCAGCCTGGACCAACAAAAGCCCATAGAAGAGCAGTACTCAACTATGAGCACGAACAATGGCTACAACAGCTAACTATATGGAGGGAAGCTGAAGAAAAGACACCGTAGCTTGTAGGAACAAGACAAGGAGAAGGGAGGTGAAACTTCCAGAGAAGGCAGGGCAGACACCTCCAACAATTCAAGCTCAGGAAGAACCAGAGAATGCAGGGCAGACACCTCAAACAGTAACATCTCTGACAGTGACAGAAAATCAGAAGCAGAACCAACAACCAGGAGGTTTCCGAGGAAGCAGAGGCAGAGGAAAAGTTCTCCGGTTTGAGGGACGCTACATATGCGATCAAATGGGCCATTGGGCTAGAGATTGTCCACAACAACAAATGAAACACCCAACACATGCACCAAACAACAGCCCTCCATGCAGATACCCCGGGGGGCGGGGGTTCCATGATGACAACGGAGGCAGGGGGACCCAGAGATGTCAAAGACGATGAGGGGTGCCAAACATGACCCAAATGCCGCTGACAGCCTGGTATCAACCACAACAATGAGGAAGCTCAGAGGGCCAGACCACCAGGTGATGCATCTTCAGCACAAGGGTATTTTGAGAACCAGCTACATTGAGCCATGTCTGTCACCACAGGAGGGAGAGGTTGAATGTTATTTAAAAGATAGTGAGTAGCATATTGCATTTACACATAAAGCATCCACAGAGTAGTAGAAGATTAAAAAATAATAGAACATTTAGCAGACTATTTTTGTAATTATGAGAAGGAAAGAGATTACGAGTGATGTTGTTCCCCTACACAGAAAACTATTGTGTCCACACAGCTAGTGAGGTCAAGACGATGGTTTTCCACCCAAAAATATGAAGACGGAAACCTGGTACTCGCCCAAGACGGAGGATCCTTACCAAGTCCTCCTGTTTACACCGACTGCAGTTCAAGGGGCGGCGATACACCTGACGTGGAGCTGTTGAGACCTGAAAACAGAAACTCGATTCTGCTGTGGTGAAGTCTGGCTACAAAGGGAGGTGTCCGATAGGGTCGCTTGTCTCAAACCAGTGAAGAAGTCAACAAGAACCCAGCAGAACTAGAGAGTGACTGTTAGCGGGAGAACAGTGAAGGAGCGACAGAAACTGGCACAACATTTTCCAGCCAGTGCATAGATAGACCCCGTCAGAAGACCGGGGCTGTGTTTAAAGGGGAACTTCATTTATTGTTAGTGGAAGTGTAGTTTTTTAGTCAAACAATTATGTGATTTATGGAGTCAGATTACAGTTTTTTCTCATAAACAAAATGTTATAATCGGTCTGAATTATCTGTTTCAAAGAAATGAGCTGCAGATTAAATAACATAACACTGATTGAGAGCTTGGATGAAGAAGTTGTAGGGTTTTTACAACAGTTTCAAGAATCAGTTTTTATTTATTTATTCTTGAGTAACTTTACTGATTTATAGTGTAGTGCGTAAGGCAATATCTCATTTTGAGTGAGGGGCACCAGCCCTTCATGCATGTCACCCTCTGTGAGAATAGTTCGTATTTTCCCTCTAGTTTAGAGAAATATTATTTTATCATATCTTTGTTCAGCAGTAACAACCAATCCTCTAATCCTAGCATTATTGAGACGCATTAGCGACACCAGGGATATTGTTTTTCGCAACAACAATGATGCATAATACCAGGACAAAAGCCATTGTTGAAACAAGTTGACAATTTTTTGTGCTAATGGCAGATTTTAGTGAATGTTTTTATACCCGCAGAAAACCATACATCATACGATATTTTTTGTACGCCTTATGGGTACATGGAGAAGTTATGTTTATTTGATGCAACGTTATGGGTTTTACATGTCCTGTTCAGAATAGGGTAATCATTGCAATATTAATTGAGCATGTTATGCTCAAAGGAGGGAGTGTCATGATTATACAGACATGTTGATTTCAGTGACGTTGTAGTTAATAAATAATAACATGAAGTTAATAATAAATCTCATAACGACAAAAGGTATGCCGAAGCTTGGGCCTCCTCCAAGGAGGGAGTGGTCCAGTTTTAGATGTTAGACGAATAGAAGTAATGAATATGTCAGAACTCTGAGTAATATTATCCAAGTTTTGTCTACACAGGCTAGGAAAGCTACAGAGATACCAGACGAGACACCAGAAGAGACTCCTGTTCGGCCAGGTGAATGGGTGAGGGTGAAAGTTCACAAAAGACAGTGAGCTGATCCCGGTGGACGGAACAGTGAGAAGTTGTAATAAACTTCACACGCGTTCCGGTTTAAAGGTAAAGAAAAAGGAGCAAATTGACACCACCTCACACATTGTCACCCTTCACTGGCAACTTCCAAAACATTATTGGGAGTTAGGACTGATTTGGAAGAGCTGGAACAAAACAATAAATAGAAATAAGATAAAGATAGAAACAGCTCAAAAGACGAATTGTCTATAGATTTTTATAGATTGTACACTAAAGTGAAAACCTATTTTTGCTTTACATCTGAAAAAGAGTCCAATTTTTGTATACGTTATTATAGTACTCATTATTTAAATTCTGTAACTGACACAACCATGGAGAAAATAGAGATGATGTCAAGAACAAAGCCAAAGCAATTGTGGGGTCCCCTAGGGATAAGAGTCAGAATAGCATTGTTGATTGTGCTCATTACACTTGGCACCTTTCTGGTTAGATGGGGAGTACAATATCAAGTAAGACATGGATCCATTAGTCCACTCATAGAGAATGCCCACATCACTAACAAAACTCCAGCTGAGTTTCAGAGACTTTCACTTATCCCCAGAGCCAAAGGATCAGCTGAGCAACAAGAGGAGGATTTAGAAATACTCGTTCCCAAAGGTGAGGCGGTTATAATCAAGATGATTCACCCCCCATATATGCAGTTCTTGTATCAAATGATGAGATGGGTTTAAGTGATCGGGATAATCAGTGATGGGGATTTACAGATTAGGGGAATCTCCAAATACACTGGATCCATGTTTTAGTCTGTACCAGAAACACCCCCTGTTAAGTTTATGGACAACCGACCGGTGACCTGAGCAAAGTTATTGAAAATGATTACAGTAGAAACAGGCTACTAACCCACAAGTACAGCTTTGTATGTACAAACTCTATGAACGAAATTCCCCAGCAGATTGTGGCGACATTGCAGATATGTCCTGTCACAAAAGTTAGTTACTTATGTTCTAAATAACAGTGAGATTTAAAGTGACATTGAAAATATGGGGATGTTCTTTTATAGTGTGTGAAATATGTGGTGCTTGAAACATGTAGGTATTTTTAAAATAATAGAAGAAAATGGTTTCCTGAAAGAGTTATTTGGAGTAGCCATGTTACAGTGGGTGAAAGCAATGTTTAAGGATATGGCACAACTATTAGTAGACATTAATTACATTTAACATCTAAGACAGATAGTAAGATTAGGAAAATAGAGTGGAAAGGATTGGATTTATTTTACCTCAGTGTGTTGGAATTGACTATAGGTAATGCGTCCCGAGATCTCTCTCTCTCTCTCTCTCTCTCTGCCTGTCAGAACGCTACGACCCCATCTTCAGACAAATGACCTCACCACAGGAGACTCCTCCTCCATCGAAAAGACAGAGAACCCGAGCTGAACCAACAACGACCTGAGGCATCCAGAACCATCTCCACCTAAGGCATCCAGAACCAAACCCGCATGCTGACAAAGAGGCAAACTCTCATCGGTCCCTCAGACAGGACATGAAGTTCCAAACTGAGCCACGAGATTTGGCACAAGAGCAGAGTGTGGGACATGAGAGCGGAATACGCACTCCATGCAACAGCGTAGAGACTGAAAAGGAGGAGATGAAATGCAAAGCAGTTGGGCCACTGAAAAGGGTTAGACCGGGCGGAAACACCAAGCGGATGGACTGAGGAGAGGACAGAACCAGAGGAGTTGGCATGGGCCAGCAGAACGTGAGGGGGTCGTGGCTTGACAACCAGAGGGGGAGAGAAGGAACACGGGAGTGAGTGAGTTTACACATAAACACACTTATTAGAAAATAATCCTAAAAACACACTGAGGGTAGAACATATTATTCAATCTTTTCATTATATAACAAATTATTCTTTTAGAGATTCTTATTCATGTGAGAATTTGGGGAAGATTTAAAGCAGGCAAATCTTTATTTGAATGGAAAATGTTAAAGGTAGAGCTCCACAAGCCAAAGAAAGTATTCCAATCTGGAGTATTGGTTTCTCCATTGTAGCATGGTTATTACCATAGGAGAACTGTTAAGGTAGAAACAACATTTGTTTGTCGTCCAAGATGTAGAGTTTTAAAAAAAGACACTAGGCAAAGAGCGATTGAAAATTTAAATTCTGAAAAACTAGTATAATTGGGAGTAATACATGCGGGGCCTTGGATCACTCAATTTAATGGTGCATATTTTTGACAACAAATATCTTTCAGGGAGAAGGGGTCGCTCAACCCACCCTGCAAATGTATTAAATCTTACTTGCAGCTTCAGAGGGAGCGCACAGCACCAGAGTATGAGTTTTTAAAAGACAAATGCCACCACCGCCTAATGCTCATCCATTTAATCAGTGATGACCTGACATTTAGAGATGGTATTTAAAGGAGAAACATATCTGCCATAAGTCAACATTCCTGAATTGAACTAATTATCACATGCTCGGGCACCGAAGTTTCCACACACTGTAAAAGGAGTTAGCATGGTTCTTCAAGGAGACCAGAATTGAAGATAAATTAGTGTAATGCGTTAGTGATATTCCACCGGTTTTCACACACTGTTTCAGGGACTTTATCACTGCATTAAAGCAGACCACCCAAAGCCACCAAGTAGGAACTTTTAAGTGATGAAATTCTACAACTGTTGTAACTAACCACAATCTTCTCCCAGAAATGACAGTCTAGAATGCCGTACCCCAGAGTAGATGTTTGGTGGTATCGTGGAACTAAAACCTTGTACTCAGTCTTGCCACAGGATTGGGCTGGGACCTAGCACAGCCAGTGATGTTTTTTATGTAGTTAATCAACATGGCGAAACACCCCAAAGCCAGTAAGGCTAAGAGACCAGGCCCAGGGGGAGTTTAGGCTCCACTGTGTACAAGGATAACATAGAGCCCAGGAGAGGCCTAGATGTTGCATTTCCATGTCCTAACGTACCGATTGATCACGACGGCCTCTTCTAGAGAACATATTGTTTTCATACCTTAAATAGTATGAAAGGAGGGAGGGTACATTTCTCATGAGGGGACAGTTTCCAATGCTAGTAGAACAGGACGATCCACCCCATATACAGATGTTGATGAAAATGATGAGTTAGTTTGAATGAGTTTAAATGATATGGATGTTCAGAGATGAGATTGTTCAATGAATGTCCAGCCGATGTGATTATTTAAATGATGAACTCATGTGAAGAAGTGAGCAAACTAAAATGCTAAAATGGAGTGAATCCATTTCAATTAACCTATACTATTCCAAGATAGTGTATTTTTATTTCTTATTATTACTCTATACTATTCCAAGATAGTGTATTTTTATTATTACATTACACTGGTCCTAGATAGTTTGTTTTATTTTTATTATTTTTCACTGTTCTATATGATAGATTTCATGCATTTTAGAATCATTACTATTTTAAAATGGGTCGTTTCTTTTCACTTTGTAAAAACAAGTGCCTTAACACTGAGCGTGGTATGAGAACGGTTTCTGTGAAAGGAGGGAGGAAGAAATGTTCTGAAACCAAGCCATTGCTGCTATTTTGAAGAATGATATTGAATGTTAACACTAGAAGTTATGCACAAGAGAAAACTTAACACAGTCAAAGTATTTTTGTATTTTTGTAAAGTTGAGGATATTCGAACCATTCCATTTTGATTGTATGTTTTTGATATGAGTTATGTACTATGCAGAGTTCAGATGAAGAACTCATTGATTTCAGTATTATACACACCTTTTAGGTGTGTAAGGAGGGACTGTTAGAAATTAAAATCAATGTTTAATAGCATAATGTAGCTTAAACATACCGTCAGTTTAAATGCTATTTTATTCTGGAAAAAACCGGAAGTTCTCAATACCAAGCTTTTATTCTGAAAATCCTTCATCACAACATCCGGGACTACCGTCCATTAGTATCACTAAAGTGGCTATTGACGCCGTTAACTGTACCTCAGATAGCATTCCCTCTCGCCTTCTCAGAGACGTTTTAGATTCAGTTGGAGCAAGTATTTTATTAATTGTAAACACCTCCCTTAGCTCAGGATGTGTCCCTGCTGCCTTCAAACATGCCGTGGTTAAGCCATTACTTAAAAAGAAACATCTCGACCCCTCCTTTCTCGAAAATTTTAGGCCCATTTCCCAGCTACCTTTTTTATCAAAAGCCCTGGAGAGAGTGGTCTACGCCCAGCTGCAGTCTTTTTTAACCACGCATGGAATCCACGAAAAGTTTCAGTCTGGCTTCAAACCCATGCACAGCACTGAAACAGCCCTTTTAAGAGTTTTTAATGATCTGCTCCTAGCCGCCGACTCAGGTAGCCCAGCTGTCTTGGTGCTGTTGGACCTGACAGCTGCCTTCGACACCGTGGGACCATGGCATCCTGTTGTCACGGCTTGAACAGTCCGCTGGCATCACAGGCTCTGCCCTTGCATGGTTCAGGTCCTACCTGACAGACCGTAGCTTCGCTGTGCAGCTAGGTGCCTTCTCCTCTGCAAAAGCCCCTCTTACCTGTGGGGTTCCCCAAGGCTCGATTCTGGGCCCCATCCTTTTCTTACTGTACTTACTACCCCTAGGCTCAATTCTCACAAAACATAATATTCCCTTCCACTGCTACGCCGACGATGTACAGATATATCTCCCTCTCGAAGCAAGTGTCACACACTCATTACAACAGTTGATGGACTGCTTAACTGAGATAAAATCCTGGCTGAGCAAAAACTTTCTAAACCTCAACGAAAGCAAGACTGAGGTCATCTTTTTTGGACCCCAACCTCCAGCCTCCCAGGTTGATATTCTAGGCTCCCTCCAACAAAACATCCTCCCCTCAGTCACGAACCTTGGGGTGACCTTCTCCAGTACTTTTAAATTCGACAAGCAGGTCAGCAGCGTAGTCAAATCCTGCTTTTTTAAAATAAGACTTTTGGCCAAAACCAAGTCGTATTTATCTTTTAAAGACCTGGAAAGGGTTATTAACGCCTTTGTGACCTCGAGACTGGACTACTGCAACGCCCTGTATATGGGTATGGACCAGGCATCAATTAAACGCCTGCAGCTAGTCCAGAATGCAGCTGCACGTTTGCTGACTGGCCATAAAAAGCGTGACCACATCACCCCAATTCTGGCCTCACTGCACTGGCTTCCAGTTCGGTACAGAATTGATTTTAAAATCCTTTTATTTGTTTTTAAAGCACTAAATGGGCTGGCTCCGGCCTATATAGCTGAACTCCTCCAGCGCTACACCCCAGCCAGAGCTTTAAGGTCTGCTGACCATCTGCTGCTGGTAGTGCCCAAGACCAGGCTCAAAACCCGAGAGCACCGAGCCTTCGCAGCAGCTGGCCCCAGGCTCTGGAACACTCTGCCCCTCCACGTGAGGTCGGCCCAGACCCTAGGGGTTTTTAAATCCTTTCTCAAAACGCACTTCTTCTCTCAGGCCTTCTAGTCAGAGCGGAGCACGACTCCTGACTATTCCCTGTGTTTGTTTTATATCTGTTTGTAAATGATTGTCTTTTATTGTGATTATAAGTGTTTTTAATGCATGTACAGCACTTTGGCTCGACCAAAAATCGCTTTTAAATGTGCTTTATAAATAAAACTTGATTTGATTTGATTTGATTTGAACATGTATTGCATATAAAGTTATGAAAGAGTTAAGGAAGAGAAAAGGCGTGTTTAGATATATTGAATGTACAATGTCTGTATCCTCTGATATGCGTAACAACGGACATTAAAACGTTGGAGAGCCGGCCTGCAGGGAGGAGCCAGCAGCGGATATAAATACAGCGGGACCTGAGGGGTTCGGCCTCTTTCTTCACCTGGCGGGGCCAGAAACACAGCTGTTTTTCTGTCGAACAATATTCTGTTTGTAACATTACCGCGCCTTTATTTGAATTAAAGTACCAATTTGAAACCATCTCAGAGACTCCATTTAGTCTCCTTTTTAAGCTTCTCTCCTGGACGCGAGAATTATTACACGGATAACACAACACATGTGCAGCATTTAGAAGACATTCACGAGCTTCACAAAACATGTGCAGCATTTAGAAGACATTCACGAGCTTCACAACACATGTGCAGCATTTAGAAGACATTCACGAGCTTCACAACACATGTGCAGCATTTACTAAAAGCGCTGCTTAAACCAAACGCTGATGTTCAGGGATGATGAAGTGGGCTTATTTGAACAATGTGATCACATGACTCCTTCTGATGTTACTGGAGATCTGCTGTGAGCTAGCTAGCTAGCAAACACTTACTGTTATGAGACAGACTAACTCTGCAACAGAGAAAGTTGTCCAGCTTTATAATCCTGAACGTAACCAAGCGCTCTGGTCCCAGCTGTGTGCCTCACTTTTTAGTGTCCCCTGGTCTCCCAGCTGTGTGTGTCACTTTTCAGTGTCCCCTGGTCTCCCAGCTGTGTGCCTCACTTTTCAGTGTCCCCTGGTCTCCCAGCTGTGTGCCTCACTTTTTAGTATCCCCTGGTCTCCCAGCTGTGTGCCTCACTTTTTAGTATCCCCTGGTCTCCCAGCTGTGTGCCTCACTTTTTAGTATCCCCTGGTCTCCCAGCTGTGTGCCTCACTTTTCAGTGTCCCCTGGTCTCCCAGCTGTGTGCCTCACTTTTTAGTATCCCCTGGTCTCCCAGCTGTGTGCCTCACTTTTTAGTATCCCCTGGTCTCCCAGCTGTGTGCCTCACTTTTCAGTGTCCCCTGGTCTACCAGCTGTGTGCCTCACTTTTCAGTGTCCCCTGGTCTCCCAGCTGTGTGCCTCACTTTTAGTATCCCCTGGTCTCCCAGCTGTGTGCCTCACTTTTTAGTATCCCCTGGTCTCCCAGCTGTGTGCCTCACTTTTTAGTATCCCCTGGTCTCCCAGCTGTGTGCCTCACTTTTCAGTGTCCCCTGGTCTCCCAGTTGTGTGCCTCACTTTTCAGTGTCCCCTGGTCTCCCAGCTGTGTGCCTCACTTTTTAGTATCCCCTGGTCTCCCAGCTGTGTGTCACTTTTTAGTGTCCCCTGGTCTCCCAGCTGTGTGTCACTTTTCAGTGTCCCCTGGTCTCCCAGCTGTGTGTGTCACTTTTCAGTGTCCCCTGGTCTCCCAGCTGTGTGTGTCACTTTTCAGTGTCCCCTGGTCTCCCAGCTGTGTGTCGCACTTTTCAGTGTCCCCTGGTCTCCCAGCTGTGTGTGTCACTTTTCAGTGTCCCCTGGTCTCCCAGCTGTGTGTGTCACTTTTTAGTATCCCCTGGTCTCCCAGCTGTGTGTGTCACTTTTCAGTGTCCCCTCGTCTCCCAGCGGTGTGTGTCACTTTTCAGTGTCCCCTGGTCTCCCAGCTGTGTGTCGCACTTTTCAGTATCCCCTGGTCTCCCAGCTGTGTGCCTCACTTTTTAGTGTCCCCTGGTCTCCCAGCTGTGTGCCTTACTTTTCAGTGTCCCCTGGTCTCCCAGTTGTGTGCCTCACTTTTCAGGGTCCCCTGGTCTCCCAGCTGTGTGCCTCACTTTTCAGTGTCCCCTGGTCTCCCAGTTGTGTGCCTCACTTTTCAGTGTCCCCTGGTCTCCCAGCTGTGTGCCTCACTCTTTAGTGTCCCCTGGTCTCCCAGCTGTGTGCCTCACTTTTTAGTATCCCCTGGTTTCCCAGCTGTGTGTGTCACTTTTTAGTGTCCCCTGGTCTCCCAGCTGTGTGTGTCACTTTTCAGTGTCCCCTGGTCTCCCAGCTGTGTGTGTCACTTTTCAGTGTCCCCTGGTCTCCCAGCTGTGTGTGTCACTTTTCAGTGTCCCCTGGTCTCCCAGCTGTGTGTGTCACTTTTCAGTGTCCCCTGGTCTCCCAGCTGTGTGTGTCACTTTTCAGTGTCCCCTGGTCTCCCAGCTGTGTGTGTCACTTTTCAGTGTCCCCTGGTCTCCCAGCTGTGTGTGTCACTTTTCAGTGTCCCCTGGTCTCCCAGCTGTGTGTGTCACTTTTCAGTATCCCCTGGTCTCCCAGCTGTGTGTGTCACTTTTCAGTGTCCCCTGGTCTCCCAGCTGTGTGTGTCACTTTTCAGTGTCCCCTGGTTTCTGTTGTGTTTTCAGCTATTGCAGCGCTTTGAGTAAACGCTGTTCGTGTTTCGTCAAGTTAGTGAAGATGTTTCTTATTTGCATGCGTTTCGGCACATTTGTGTTTTTATATTTGAATACATTTTGAAAGTGTAGCACGTTTCTCCTAATGGAAGTGTTTTGGAAGAAATTCCTCTGATTGGCTGTTCAGCTAGCGAAACCAAACATGTTTTCAATGGACGAGAGTGAAAATGGAACGCACACGCCAGCTCTATATGGCGCTGGCACACGCTATTTGTTGTTTGTTTATATCACGTAGTCTGTTCTTCTTCTCTGTCTTCCGGTTGTTGCCTCTTTTGAATGACGAATACACACTACCGCCGCCTGCTGGTAAGGAGAGTTATTGCCACTCACGCATGCGCAGTTCGTACGTGCTCGGCTGAAGTCTTTGCGGTGTGTTCCAGTGCGACACATGGCCAAGACGCAGGAGAACACGGCAACGCAACAGTCGCCGTCGGCAAGCTCTCTGGTGACTGCTTGCTGTGTCAGGGCCTGTCTGCCACCATATAGGGAACTGATCACTGTGTGTGCTGAGCACTATATTGAGTAGCCAATATTAGCTAGGATCGATGGAGTGTTAAGTTAAAAGTCCAACAGAGCTGGACAGAGCTGCTAACAGTCGCCTGAAATCTGATAGCAGCCACGAGGGAGGGTTCAGGGTCTCAGCCATCTCCTACCTTTTCTTGATGCGCAGTTGAACTCCTCCTGACGAGCATGGTGTACTGTGGTGGGATGAGGGTGGTGATGGGGGTGATGGTGATAGAGTGGATGGAGGAGGAAGAGCAGGCAGGGAGGGACGTGAAGTACCAAACTCCTTGATGTATCCTGGATCCAACTCCCTGAGGAGAGAGGCACAACGTGGTTACGGCCCCTCCTCATGCTGCATGTGGTTTACATTTGAAGCAAGAGGTTTGCTTACATATGTTTATAATGTACATTTCCAAAATAAAAGCGGATCGCCAAATGGCTCAACATTGAAGAGAGGTGGAAAACTCCCAAAACAATTCTGGCTCAGAGCAGATTGGCTAATCTACAACCATCACTCACATGACTGCCAAAATAAAGCAGGCCTGCTGCGTTCAAGTCCGACCGGTTCAAACAGGACTGTCTGCATGTCTGTTTCTCTTTCACTTCACATCACATTCATCATTTGGTCAGAACAGTGGCTCATGGAGCTGTAGTCCCAAGATGGTTGATGGTATCAAAAACAGTGATAGAGAGTACAGGTCACATGATCCTGGCAGTAGAAAAACTCCTTTAAGCCCTTTAATTATCCAAGCAAACAGATCAATAAATTACCTTCGGTTTAAGTATTTGAGCTAATCACCTGTCAACAAACACAAACACACACACACACACACACAAACACACACGCACATTCACACACACACCCACACACACACACACACATGCACACACACACACACACACACACACACACACACACACACACACACTCACATTGAATACACAGGTTTACTTAGCGTAGTGACTAATTATTGGTACATCTGTACTTAACCTAACAACATAATGTGTGTGCCACTTGGGGCAGCTGAAACACGTTGTGGACACTGACATATCACCATAAATAGATTTATTGAACTTCTTGCTCTGATTTTGTCTTTACCTACTCCTGAGCTAAATGTTTTCCAACAAGTCTCTATCTGTTCCTGTCTTATAGCTTCTTTAACCTGTTAAGCCTGAACGACACTGTGACTCAGGCAGTGGCGGCTGGTGGAAAATATTTTTGGTAGGGCTGTTGATATAGTGAGTAAAAAAAAATGTTTTGGGGAGAAATGACCCCTTAAATTAGGACTTCTGGTGATGTAATGGCGCGTTTCCAGTGCAGCGTGGAGCTCGCTTTAATGCTGCGTTCAGACCGGACGCGACGCTCCTATCGCATCGCTCTAGTCGCTCGAGTTTCCCCGTGGCTGCCAGCTGTGTTTACTCGCATCATTCAAACAAGACGCGCTGGCTCGGGAGCTACAACTACAACAAAATGAACATATTTTACCGTGATTAAATTGTAATACACGTTTCTAAATGATGCCGACGGAACAACATACTGACACCGGTAAGTAACAACACACTGATACCAGTTAGTAACAACACACTGATACCGGTTAGTAAAAACCATGAATTAATGCTTTGACAAGTCTGCAGACAGACGGCAGGCGAAAAATCTTTTAGAATGCTTGTTTTCTGAATGGAGCTTGGTTAAGCTAACGTTATGCTCCGACCGTCCACACTCACAACAACGGCCTATACAGACATAAATAAACCAGCGACTGTATTCTCCATGACACAGGCAGTCTGTGGTTTGTACTTGTTTAACTTTTGTCTAGTTCTGAACAGATCGTATCTGTCCCCGGCTGTTTGAAGAGCAAGCATGGGGAACAAAAGATAGCATGTACCTGTTAGCATCCAGCTAGCCATGCCTTTCTGGTGTACCAGCTGTGTGTGAAGCTTCGTTGATACGTTTTGTCTTTATCACGAGCTTGCTGTGATATATACAAATCGGGTTGGTCCGGTCCAAGGTCTTTAAGTATCAATTTATCTCCCAAACTTCTCCTTTGGAAAGGATTGGAGAGTAGCTCTTGCACGGAATTGGGTGCGGACCGAGGTCCGGCGACTCCACCTGCACACCATTTTCATCCAACTACTGCGTCACCTTGGTCACTCACGAGTCTAAAAAACAACTCACGTCAACGCACGTAAGCAACGTGGGCGCCAACGTGAGCGCCCTCGTGACCAAAATATTTGACGGCGCTGATTGGCTGAAATTATGTTTCGGCGGCACAGTTTACTACTGAGACTTTTGCAACGTGCTGGTTGCTGCTGTTTGGCTCGGGGGCTCCACCTGGTAATGATAAACTAATGCCATGGGCAAGGCCAGGCAGGAAACATGTGACTTATCAGTAACTTTAGACATCGTAACACAATTTTAAACGAGATTTTATTGTAGATTATACATTTTACTGATACCAATTGTATGATATTTACCTTGTTCATTAAAAATAAAAATATAAAATATATATTTTTTAAATATTGTTTTTTTAAATATTTTTTTTATATATTTTTTTGTATGTGGGAAGAGGTGGGGCGGCGCCCCTAGCGCCCCTCCGGCCGCCACTGGTCTCAGGGCATTTGAATATTTAAAATCCTATTAATGTGTTATACCAGATTAACGAGAAGAATCTCAGCTAACTGACGATACGAACCATTTTTACTGAAACAAAACACAAGTCTCACAAGAAGCGTTAGCATTAGCCCTTAGCTAAAACGGGCAGATGCTACTTCCGGTGCTAACTAGCAAAAACGATCTTTAAGACTTAATATTTTCTGCACAAACTACATACCATCTGAAAGCTGATACTCCACAGATTATTTTGTTATAAATATCATCCCTGTAGGACACAAACTCACTGAGCTAGCAGCCAGAGCAGAGAAGAAAAAAAAACAACAGTTTTCAAAAACATAACAATAATTATGTCTTACCGTTGCTGTTTTGTGATCAAAGCTCGTGTTCAAGGGAATAAAAACGCTGCTCAAGGTTAATCCAATGTCTCTTAGTCACTTTAGAATTGTTCCTGATAATCTATCATTACATTCATGGCAGCAGAGTAGGTATAAAGTTTCGCAGTCCCAAGCTAATGCTGTCTCACGTGCTGTTTACGCAAACCTCTCTCTACTTGACATAAGTGTTTAGCGGGACTTACTAACTGTCACTCGATTCTAGTGGCTCTAACGGTTCAGAAAAGGTGTCAATCACCCAAATCGACCAATGGGTTCCAAAGATATGATCCTGCGTAGTATAAACTACGCCCGCTCCGGCTCCATTGCGCATTACGCAGCAGGAGAGCACCGCAGCAGCAGAGCACCGCAGCAGAAGAGCTTCGCAGCAGCACCCGCACCCGCAGCAGCAGAGAACCACAGCAGCAGAGCACCACAGAGCACCCGCAGCAGCAGAGAACCACAGCACCACAGCGACGATAGCAGGTAACAGGTAACAGGTAACAGAGCACCACAGAGCACCACAGAGCACCACAGCAGGACAGCACCACAGCACGCAGCGACGATAGCAGGTAACAGGTAACAGAGCACATTTCAAGGATGTTGATTTATTTGCTTTTAGATCTTTTTCTTGTGTATCCTCTTTCCATTTTAGCAAATAATGGCAGCCAGAAGGGAGAGCTTCACCACCGAGCAGGTGCTAGAGATGCTAGCTGACGATAGTGGGGCTATGATCATACCAGATGACTCTTCTTCGGATGATGAAGATCTCCTCCAGCCAGACCTGGATCCAGACAGTAGTGACTCGGATGTTGAACTTCCACTACGGGAAAGGTATGTAATCTCTCCGTTTTTATATATTACTTATGTGTTTGGTGGAACTGTGTCACAGTTCTAGCTTAGCCAAGAAGCTACAGGAATGATTGGGCATTACATTACATTACATTGCATTTGGCTGACGCTTTTATCCAAAGCGACTTACAATAAGTACAATTGACCAGGAAGACACAACCTTGAAGAAAACAGAATCATAAAGTACATCAGGTTTCATAGAGCCAAACATTTCAAGTGCTACTCAGCTGGCTATAGATAAGCCAGTCCTTTATTAGTATATAAGTGCTCTGTTAGCAGTTCATTAGTTAGTAATTCTATCGCTCAAAGTGGAGTCGAAAGAGATGAGTTTTCAGTCTGGAAGGTGTGTAAGCTTTCTGCTGTCCTGATGTCAATGGGGAGCTCATTCCACCATCTTGGAGCCAGGATAGCAAACCCACGTGTTTCTGCTGATGGGAACTTGGGTCCCCCTCGCAGCGAGGGTGCAGCGAGTCGCTTGGCTGATGCAGAGCGTAGTGCACGCGCTGGGGTGTACAGTTTAACCATGTCCTGGATGTAGGAAGGGCCAGATGCTAAATAGTGTTACTTTTTTTTTTGGAGTTACATTTTCTAAATGAATGGCCAGTGAATGAATATATATATGTGTTTACTTATTTATTTGGTGTAATATTATTCATTTATAGTCCAATATTATCCTTTTTATATATTACTTTTGTGTTTGGTGAAACTGCATCACAGTGTTAGCTTAGCCAAGAAGCTACAGGAATGATTAGACAAAATGCTAAATAGTGTTACTTGTCTTTTTGGAGTTACATTTTCTAAATGAATGGCCAGTGAATTAATATATATGTGTTTACTTATTTATTTGGTGTAATATTATTCATTTATAGTCCAATATTATCCTATAAGTATAAGCCAGTGAATTAATCTAATCTCTTTGTTTTTCCACATTTGTTAGATGAGGAGTGACCCCAGCAGGACAAAGCCACACACCCAGAAGACTTTCAGGGAGCAGCTTGCTGCAGAATTGTTGGAGTTTGCTGAAGGGCCTGCACCACCACCCCCTCCTCCACCACCACTCACATGCATGCCCGAGTATTACGGGGAAGATGCCACCAAGGTCAGGAAGAACTGCAGGAGGTGCCTAGATGCTGGACTCAAAAGGGTGAAGACACCTGTGTACTGCAGGAAGTGCCAGGTCCCTCTGTGCTTCACTGTCAAAAAGAACTGTTTCAGGGAGTGGCACGACCTAAATACTGGAACATTCAGGTAGGTATAACGTTCAGGTAGGTATAACGTGACCTACAGTGTAGTTTTATTGTATAGTGCGTTGGTACAGTTACATACACACACACACAGCTACACTTACACATACACACCTACACATAGCCACACACCTACACCTCTTCTTTAAAAAGTATATATATTTTTTCTAAAACAATTTTTTTTTTTTTTTGGATGGGTCCGATCAGAGAGCTGGTGGTCTCCCAACTTATTTCTTGTAATAAAATTAGCAATTATTAAACCAATACAAGGAATCGGAACAAAGATACAAACGTAATAAACTATGGAATGGAATAATCTAGGACATTGAAATTCATTGAATGGAAAAAACAACAATGGGAATCATTTCATATATGAAAGATGGAAAAAATGAGTTATGTAACACGAAAAATGTATAATGACCAGGTGGTAAGATGTGACACGTTTGAGTATTAAAGTGCACCTATCATGCTATTTTTAGGCATATATTATGGGTCTCAGATATATAAAAACATGTCTATGTGTTTTTCTCAAAATACAAATATATCATGCATTTTAGAAATCCCTCATACCCCTCTATTCCAGCCCTGTTTAGAGAAATGCGGATTTTGGGTCCTTAGCTTTAGAAAGAAGAAGAGGCGGAGCTAATGCCTGATCAGAATTCTACCGGAGATAAAGTTAAATTCTGCTGTGATAAAACGCCATCCTGTTCTAAACCACATCAAGGATTATTTCTGAAACAGTATGGAGCTCAAATTATTTTTCTCTTGCGGGTTTATCACAAGGTGAGTTCCTTTTTTTATTTCCTGCTTTTTAAACACATGTGCTCTCCAGTACAGGTTAGCTCTGAGTGTTAGCGATGCTAATGTAAACAAAGACCATATTACGTCCAAAACACGTCAGGCATTGTTTCTGATAGCAACTCTCATTGTACCCCTGTTTTTGGGGTACCAGTGGCGCATTCGGGGGCCCGAATGTTTTTTCTGTAGCCCCGGACAATTCTCCCTCAATAATATAATACATTAACCGTGCTTTACACTAGAGAGGACGGCAGGATTTAAATTTCCCGTGATCAGTGAATGCAACAGAGGCAAGCACCGGTGCCAGCAGCAGGGACCGTGTTGTTAGCATCTGGTTAGCTAGCTGCACTAACGGACATAAGGAGCTGTTTGTTCCACAACAATCTGGAGGAGAGTCCTCTCTTCTCAGACTGAGAGACTCAGGTGAGCTAAAGGACTCTCCGAGTGTTTAGATAGTTCACTTTAGTCTAAGTTATCTCAGTGGGTCTCAAACGGTTTGGTCACTCATAAATTATGTAAAAGATTATTTCTGAGGCACACCTTCATACGATCATTAGTTATAAAAAATATAAGACAATAAATGAAAAATAGTTATGAAATAGCCTACTATATGGCAGTAAAACAAGAATACAGTTTGAAAGGGGAGTGATTTGTAAAATATCCATAAAGAAAAAGAACATCTGTTTACAGTTGTTTCATCTGGGTGTTGAGAGATGTATCCATAGATCTCTAATGTTGCTCTCAAAGTGCACCAGATTGATGCTTTTAACTTCAATATTAAAAAAAAAAAAATTCCCGGAGGAGCATCCCCCCTGACCCCCCTAGAGGAGATGATGACCCCCCCCTAGAGCAGTGGTTCTCAACTGGTGGGTCGCGGACCCGTTTCGAGTGGGTCGCGGACCCGTTTCGAGTGGGTCGCGGACCCGTTTCGAGTGGGTCGCGGATGTGTGAGTGAAGAAAAACATTGAGAAAAAATAAATTGGAATGATCTTTTTTTTTTTGGGGGAAAAAGTCAAACTTTTATTTTGAAGGCCCGATGTTCTAACGCTGTGCATGCAGTCGGCGTTGGACTGGAAGTACCGGAGACCTTTTTTGAAAGCTTCTGTCATAGTGATCATCTTCTCAATAAAATATCTTTGCTGATGTTTTTCCGAGTCTTCTGGCCAATCAGAATCAAGAGTGTTGCCGGAAGTCCCCACGGAGAATAACTTTGCGGTAGAACTCTTCTTTATACATCCATGGGTACAACTTCAGATAGAAATGAACACATAATGAAATATGATCCCCGGTATGATGACTGACAGGTCACAGAACAATGGGAGCTATCTCCCCTTACCCACAATTTAAAGTAAGTCACACAGACTCTCTCCTCTTTACTCTTCTCGCAGCAAGATGTCAGAACAAAGTGAAAAACAAACAATGGCATAACATATTATTAATATGTCGGGTAGTAATAGATTTATTTATTTTCTTCTCAGAGTACCATAATGCATAGTTTGTTAGTATTTCTAAAAATCTCCTGGGGAGAATCCCCCCAGACCCCCCTGCTGGGGTTGGGTTTTCAGCATGTGCCTTTTTATATCGTTCAGCTTTGATTCCATCATCTCATTAAACCTTTTTAAAAGCATACTTTAGTTATGTGAAGGGATATAAGGGATACATGCACTGTACTTCACTTTTATTAATATTGTATGCTGAAAAGCGTATATATTACAGCACGATTTTTTGTTGAATAGATTTGAGTGCTTCAAAATGTTGGGTCGCGATGTATTGACCAAGTAAAAAGTGGGTCCCGAGGCCTGACCAGTTGAGAACCACTGCTCTAGAGGATGTTAGGTCCACTCCCCACTTATATAAATAGCACTTTACCCCTGCCTATATGCCGTGAGCTGATTATCGAGCCTTCATTAACAGTAGCGGGTACACTGTGTGTGTGCGTGTAGGGATTGTTGCAGTAGAACATTCCACTGTAGCGTCCGGTACCTTAATGGGAAACCCTACATGTTTGAGCACCCTCTATGAAACGTCAAGCTACCCCACAGCACCACCAAAAGAAAATCTCTGACGCTGCCACTGTGGGCTAAGCCCCGAATGTTTCCAGGTCCAGGAAACGCCCCTGGTGGGTACGGAGGAAAAAAGAAAGGGTTTTATTTTCTGATGCTGCGTGAGTTCCCCGACACACAGGGGACACATATTTAGGTATAAAAGACATCAAAAAGTGCACTTTGCATGATAGGTCCCCTTTAATGTTGTATCCATTATGTGTTAAATATACCTTATAAGTTATTATCAGTTTTTGTTTGATTGTTTTTCTGATTTGTGGATTGTTATGTAGTTATTTTATGTATTTAAGTGTTTTTTTTGTATGTATGCCTTGTAATCAAATAATTTCTTAAAATGCAGAAAACAAAAAAAAGGAAAAAAAGAGAGAGAGCTTGGGGCCACTGATGGTTAGAGCAAGTGAAGTTAGAAGTTCATATAGTACTTGTTGTATACATTGGATTTAGAATATGTGACAAAGCTATTAGTATGTAGTATTATACAGCTCAGACCCTCACTACGGACCCTTTGAACGTGAATGCTGGGGGGATTTACTGCAAGACACTATAGTAGGCGATGACAGAAACAAAGCCCTACTGGATAGGCTCGTCTCACTGCCATAGAGATATTTCAATAAACCATCTTCAATGAAGTCAGAGCTCTTCCTCCCTCCACCTAGCAGAGCCATTTCAATCTACAATCCTTTTCAACAGAGAGAAGAATACAGACAATACACAACTGACAAACACACACAGTAACACACCCAAAGTTATATTATTCACCGGGGACATTCCACTGATGAGTATTCAGAACAAAGTTGTGTACAAGGTTGTGTCTTCCTGGTCGATTGTACTTATTGTAAGTCGCTTTGGATAAAAGCGTCAGCTAAATGCAATGTAATGTAATACAACAAACACACACGCACACACACCCATTAGAGTGAAACCTGTCGAGCTGGTCAGAGGAATGTGTGGCAGCCACAACAACCTGAACACACACACACACACATATATAACCTCAGGTTGAACCTTGTACCTCATGCTTTTTGGTGAAACCTTGTTCACAGTATGTTCATTCAAATGCGTGGGGCCCCCAGAGTGTCTTGAGACCAAACCAACCAGAAAGGCTGAGCAGCTCAGGGATATTTTGCTAATCGTCCTATAACAGCAGAACATAACAGGTAAATAAAATGTGGTAACATCATCTAAAGAGGAATACAATTGGTAATATTATTATAGATTAAGTACGGAAGAGGATTAGGGCCACATAAAAGGTGAGATATTAATTTAAACTTTAATTAAAGTCAGAATCCTGGGGAAAAAGAAAATCTGGAAAGAAAAGGTATTTATCTTCTTCAGAGAATAAATACTTTTTTCCTCAGAATTCTGAGATTAGAGACAAAATTCAGATTTGTTCTCAGAACTCACTCTTTTTTTAAAACAATTTGTGACATCTCAAAAAAAAATTCTCATGTGGCCTTAATTCTCTTCTGTACTTCACTGAGTTAAACAAAGTTATAAAGCTCCTTGAAAAGTTTGTCCTAATTCCTACGGTAAAGGGCTAGGAGCTACCAGGGCCTGGTGGGTTACATGTTAGCTTTGTGATCCTCTCCACAGCAGTCTGACTTTAAAAGACCTTTTAGGATCACTAACATGTACACAGTGATTCCCTAAAAGAGGGCTGACAGATGACCCCTCCCCCCCAGTCCCTGTGGGGGAGCTCTGTGTCCCACAATGCTGTCAACACACAGACACGCACATAGAGCAGTTGCCCAGGAAACGGTTGTGCTGTAATGACTTCTTCCTCTTCTTTTTCAGCGAGAAACTCAAACATTCATTAAGCTCGATTACGTCAAGCAACAACAAAAGAGCACAGAGAGATACTGGAGATTGAATGAAGAGGAGAGAGAGGAGAGAGAGGAGACGAGAGCGAGAGAGATAGAAGAGAGAGGAGAGAGAGAGAAGAGAGAGATAGAGAGGATAGAGAAGACGAAGATCGAGCTTCGAGCGCATCGCTCGCTCGCTCTCTCTAGAGATAGAGAGAAGAGATATGATGCTCTCGCTCTCGCTCTCTCGCGAATACATAGAGTACTCGAGCATCCATGCAAAGTCCTGCCGCAGTCAGCCTCACCACTTGGCTGATAATATGATGACATGTTAAAACTTGTACATTTACAGAAATATGTGTAAAATATGATTTCAAACTAATTTGGGCATCAAAATATATGCTTTCCTAGTAGCAACACTGTATGACTGAAGTACTGTGCTGGGGCTTTTGAGCTGGCTTTGCCGTGGGCATGACGACACTGACTCTTCAGTCAACCCTGGCATTTTCAGGGGATTGGTGGATTTAGTTTCCTCCCTGCACACTGTGCTGGGGGAGCACCTGAAGACCGCCACCCTTTTTGAAGGCATGTCAAAGACCTACACCACATTGATTTAAGAATAAGAATAATTATTATTAGTTTGAAACATCTTCAGCTTTTTGTATTACTGTTGACTATGCTGTTGTTCTGTTACAAACATACATACATATACATATATTATATATATCATATATATATTTCCATACATATATATATATATATATATATATATATATATATATATATTATATACATATATACATACATTCATACATATGTTTGCAAGTATTGCTAATGCCATTGTTTTTAAGTTTTTGTACATAGTCCTAAGTCTCAAATGCTTAAATTGTTTATGGAGGCATTAAAATGTAAGACTGGTAAATGAACACTGAAAACTCCTGTTTTCTTTGCATGAAGTCATACTGGGATGTTTGCTGAAATGGATTGCATGTGGCACAGCCCTACCTAGAAAACATTCCACCAGCCGCCACTGGGGCCAGTATAATACCGGCATAAACTAAACAGGCACGTTTCCATGAACTGGTTTGGAGTTAATAAACTACGCTACCACTAACACTTCCTCTCAGCATCAATCCATACTATTGATTTGATAGCCCTGAAGGAGCCAACATGCTCATTTAGCTGGAATACATTATATTTATTTATTCCCACCACGTTTGTCACATGGGTGTGGTTTATGAATTCACCTGTTGCATGCTGGTTTTGTGGATGACAAAGAGGGGTAACTTGCCCATATGTTCTGTTAACCGAGTGGTCCTACTAGTTATGGTTTGTTTCTTTGTTAAACCAACGTTAACTTTTCCACTTCACAACATAAAGCCGAAATTAGTGGGAATTGAACCGACACAAGCCCAATATCACAAATACACATCTGTCTCAGGGGGCTTTACAGTGTGCAGAGCATACGACCCTCTGTCCTGAGACCCCCGCATCGTACAAGGAAAAACTCCCCAAAAACTCTCGCCAATAGGCTATTTTTCTCAAGTCATTATGATTAAAGGTATCGTGCTCTTCATGGCAGAAAGGTTTTTAGTTTATTGGATGGAGGGTAAATCTCCGTGGTTTGAGACAAATCTTTCCAGAACACACAGACTGGGGCCCGGTTAGCTTTGCATTCTGTCTGAGTCACACAAACAAAACAAACAAAGAACATGCAAATACAGTTCAGTCTTGTCAAGGTTGAGCTTGAGGTGATGAGCAGACATCCACTGAGAGATGTCAGCTAGACAAGCAGAGATGCGTGCGACGAACCTGGGTCTCTGAGCGGGGAAAGGACAGAATTAATTGGGTGTCGTCAGCGTAGCAGTGGTATGAAAAACCATGCGGGCTAATGACTGATCCGAGCGAGTTTGTGTACAGGGAGAAGAGGAGGGGACCAAGAACAGAGCCCTGAGGGACCCCTGTAGTTAATTGACAAGGGTCGGGCTCGGACCCTCTCCAAGTTACCCTGTAGGTATGGTCTTTGAGGTATGAGGCGAGGAGGGAAAGTGCAGAGCCTGAAACTCCAGGTTCTTGGAGAGTGCGAAGGAGGATCTGATGGTTCACCATGTCGAATGCAGCAGACAGGTCCAACAGGATGATGACAGAGGAGAGGGATGCTGCTTTAGCAGTGTGCAGTTCCTCAAGTGACAGCAAGGAGGGCAGTTTTCTGTGGAGTGACCTCCTTGAAACCAGACTGGTGCGGATCCAGAAGGTTGTTCTGATGGAGATAACAGGAAAGTTGTTTAAAGACAAGCACGTTCAAGTGTTATAGACAGGAACGGGAGGGAGAGAGACAGGCCTGTAGTTTATAACATCAGACGGGTTGAGAGTGGGTTTTCTTTAGGAGAGGGTTTTACTCTTGCCTCCTTGAGACTGATTGGAAAGTGACCAGAAGTTAGAGAAGTGTTGATGAAATGGGTGAGAAACGGTAGAATATCAGGAGCAATAGTCTGAAGGAGGTTTGAAGGGATAGGGTCCAGAGGACAGGTGGTAGGGCGGGCAGAGGTAATGAGGGTAAGAACCTCACTTGGAGAGAGAGGGAAAAAGGAGGTTAGTGAGTGGTTGAAAGGAGGGTCTGGTGACCCAGTGGTGAGTCAGAAAAAGAAGAGCGAATATCATCAACCTTTTTTTCAAAATGGTTAACAAAGTCACTTGACAGAAGTGAGGAGGGGGGAGGGGCTTTGGGAGGGTCCAAGAGGGAGGAGGGGGAAGGGGCTTTGGGGGGGGTCCAGGAGGGGGGAGGGGCTTTGGGAGGGTCCAAGAGGGTGGAGAAGGTGGAAAATAGTTTTTTGGGATTGGAATAGGAAGATTGGATCTTATCTTGAAAGAAAGTGCTCTTTGCCTGAGAGATCGAAGCAGAGAAAGAGGAGAGGAGAGCCTGATAGGTTAGGAGGTCGTCACGGTGTTTGGATTTCCACCGTTTCCGCTCTGCTGCCCGAAGGACGGTTCTATTAGCACGCAGTGCGTCACTTAGCCACGGAGCAGGAGGGGACTGACGAGCCTGCCGAGATGTGAGAGGACAGAGAGAGTCCAGAGAGGATGAGAGAGTAGAGAGGGGAGTTTCTGCAGCAGAGTTTGGAGGCAGGAGTTGGAACGAGTCAGAGGAAGGGAGGGCTGAGAGCACCGATGAGGCAAAGGTAGAGGGGGAGAGGTAACGAAGGTTACGGCGGACAGGTGCAGGATGAGAAGAGATTAGTTTGTTATGTTTGGAAAGGGGTAGAGAGAATGAAATGAAGAAGTGATCGGATGTGTGGAGCGGGTTTACAGAGAGGTTAGAAGTAGTGCAGTTCCTTGAGAATATGAAATCAAGGACATTGCCAGCTTTATGAGTTGGTGGGGATGGAGACAGTGAGAAAGCAAAGGCGGTTAACAGAGATGTTAGTTCGTCTATCTTCCCTGTCTGGAGGTTGAAGTCTCCGAGAAGTACAGCCGGAGGGCCAGTTTCAGGGATGTGTGAGAGGAGATGATCTAATTCCTCCAAGAAGTCCCCAAGGCGCCTGGCGGACGGTAGAGAACAACAATGGTTAATTGTATAGGATGGGTTACTGTGACGGCATGGAATTCAAAGGTGGAAGGAGTGAAATTAGGTAGCTTGAAGAGGGAACAGCTCCATTTGGGAGAGAGCAGGAGACCAGTGCCACCTCCTCTGCCAGTGGGTCTGGGTGTATGGGAGAAGGAATATGCTGTGGAGAGAGCTGCTGGGGTGGATGTGTTGGATGGAGTAATCCAGGTCTCCGTGAGAGCAAGGAAATCCAGAGACTGCAGGGAAGCGTAGCCAGAGATGAAGTCAGCCTTAGGAACAGCTGACTGGCAGTTCCACAGGCCGCCTGAAACTAGATGTTGGATCTCAGTGGAGCATGTGGGATAGACGAGAGCAGGCCGGTTATATCGATTACGAGATACACGGGGCCAGTGATAATAGAGAGAGGACACATGAACAGGAATGGAGAAAATACACATGATTATAGCATGAGGGGCTAAACAACCAAATTAAATAAAACACCAGCGATACTGGTTAGAAAGTTAGAACGATATTGGCAGATTCACGGATCAATAACTCATGAACAAAACGTTATTCAGACACAAATGATGTCTCCTAAGTACCGTGGTAAGGTTGACAACGAACTACAATCACATGTTGATAAAAAAAAGCCAATATGCGCCGTCCTCGCTCCGAGCTGGACACATTACATTGGTCTCTATCTGCAGCCGGAGAAGAAACGAGTGCTCAGGGACCGTCTGCAAAGTGCAACTCTGAAAAAAGAGAATATAATAATATGCAATCACTTCACGATTATACAGTATATTACTACCAAACTCATTACACACATCAATGTGCATCGAGACCGGGTGACGACACTACCTATTGACGCAGCAACCACTGTAAGTTATATTCTTGTTTAATTAGACTTCTCTGTTACATTTATTCTACTCTGTATAATTGTACAGATTGTACTGTATAATTGTTCTGTAGTTATTGTAGCTAAAACGGTGCTTTTGAGAGATTTTAAATCTCAGATCTGCTCAAAGGGAACCTGTAACACAGGTCTCAGTGGGGCACTCAACCCTGCATTACAATATAGGCAGGGCCACTCTGCTGTCGCCCATCAGCTGTAGAGAGTTAACTAATTAGAGGGGCGTGGCCCCACAGCTGTGAGAACTCAGCAATCAGGCTCCATTTTAGGTAGCTCTTTCCTGGAGCGTTAGCTTCAGCGTCAGACAGCCGAAGACTGACAAAGACATTGGAGTCCTGCGGGACTAAGACTGACAAAGACATTGGAGTCCTGCGGGAGTCACGAGGGTGGCAAAGAGGAGGCAAATCCTCCTCTGACTGAGCTAAGTATCGCTGGTGTTTTATTTTCTTTTCTTTAGTTTTCTAGCCCCTCATGCTATATAATGTGTATTTTCTCCATTCCTGTTCACGTGTCTTCTCGCAATCATCGCTGGCCCCGTGTATCTCCTATTCGCTATAATCGGCCTGCTCTCGTCTATCCCACATGCTCCACTGACATCCACCATCTAGTTTCAGGTGGCCTGTGGAACTACCAGTCAGCTGTTCCTAAGGCTGACTTCATCTCTGGCTACGCTTCCCTGCAGTCTCTGGATTTCCTTGCTCTCACGGAGACCTGGATTACTCCATCCAACACATCCACCCCAGCAGCTCTCTCCACAGCATACTCCTTCTCCCATACACCCAGACCCACTGGCAGAGGAGGTGGCACTGGTCTCCTGCTCTCTCCCAAATGGAGCTGTTCCCTCTTCAAGCTTCCTAACTTCACTCCTTCCACCTTTGAATTCCATGCCGTCACAGTAACCCATCCTATACAATTAACCATTGTTGTTCTCTACCGTCCGCCAGGCGCCTTGGGGGACTTCTTGGAGGAATTAGATCATCTCCTCTCACACATCCCTGAAACTGGCCCTCCCGCTGTACTTCTCTGAGACTTCAACCTCCAGACGGGGAAGATAGACGAACTAACATCTCTGTTAACCGCCTTTGCTTTCTCACTGTCTCCATCCCCACCAACTCATAAAGCTGGCAATGTCCTTGATCTCATATTCTCAAGAACTGCACTACTTCTAACCTCTCTGTAAACCCGCTCCACACATCCGATCACTTCTTCCTTTCATTCTCTCGTACCCCGTTCCAAACATAACAAACTAATCTCTTCTCATCCTGCACCTGTCCACCGTAACCTTCGTTCCTCTCCCCCTCTACCTTTGCCTCATCGGTGCTCTCAGCCCTCCCTTCCTCTGATTCGTTTCACAACTCCTGCCTCCAAACCTCTGCTGCAGAAACTCTCCTCTCTACTCTCTCATCCTCTCTGACTCTCTCTGTCCTCTCACATCTCGGCAGGCTCGTCAGTCCCTCCTGCTCCCTGGCTAAATGACGCACTGCGTGCAAATAGAACCGTCCTTCGGGCAGCAGAGCGGAAACGGTGGAAATCCAAACACCGTGACGACCTCCTAACCTATCAGGCTCTCCTCTCCTCTTTCTCTGCTTCCATCTCTCAGACAAAAAGCACGTTTCTTTCAAGATAAGATCCAATCTCCTATTCCAATACCATGCTACGTCTGACAACACCCAATTACTATCTGTCCTTATCCCGCTCAGAGAACCAGGTCGTCGCACGCATCTCTGCTTGTCTAGCTGACATCTCTCAGTGGCGATGTCTGGCTTCATCACCTCAAGCTCAACCTTGGAAATGACTGAACTGCTTTCCTTACGGGAAAAGATTGTCCACTACCTTGACTCTGACAAATCAACAATTCGGCCCCTCTGGTTGTTTTCCTCCTCCCCGACTCAGACTGGCAAGGACTCTGGGTGGTGATCCTAGATAACAAACCTGGTCCTTCACTGCAAACATCGGCTGCGACAACCCGTTGCTGCAGATACACGCTTTACAACATCAGGAGGATACTCCCCAAGCTGACCCAGAAAGCCACCCAGGTTCTGGTCCAGGCTCTCGTCATCTCACGCCTAGACTACTGCAACTCCCTCCTGGCTGGTCTAGCCTGCATGTGCCATCCGACCTCTGCAGCTCATCCAGAATGCAGCGGCTCGTCTGGTCTTCAACCTTCCTAAATGTTCCCACAACCACTACCTCTCCTCCGCTCCCTTCACTGTCTCCCGGTAACTGCTAGAATCTACTTCAAGACACTGGTACTTGCATACCATGCTGCGAATGGATCTGGCCCTTCCTACATCCAAGACATGGTTAAACTGTACACCCCAGCACGTGCACTACGCTCTGCATCAGCCAAACGACTCGCTGCAACCCTTGCTGCGAGGGGGACCCAAGTTCCCATCAGCAAAACACGTGTTTGCTATCCTGGCTCCAAGATGGTGGAATGAGCTCCCCATTGACATCAGGACAGCAGAAAGCTTACACCTTCCAGACTGAAAACTCATCTCTTTCGACTCCACCACTTCCAGCCATAGAATTACTAACAAAGCACTTATATACTAATAAAGGACTGGCTTATCTATAGCCAGCTGAGTAGCACTTGAAATGTTTGGCTCTATGAAAACCTGATGTACTTATGATTCTGTTTTCTTCAGGTTTGTTCTTCCTGGTCGTATGTACTTATTGTAAGGTCGCTTTGGATAAAACGTCAGCCAAATGCAATGTAATGTAATCAATAGTCTTCTGTTGCTCATACTACAATCAGAGAGTTTGGAAGAATATGGTTTGGAATAATTTTGGTGAATATTTATACTGTATAATAGTAACGTTATTGAAGATGATGCCATATTATTGAAGATTTTACACTATACATATTCACCAAAATTATTCAAAAGCACATTCTTCCAAACTCTCTGCTGTAGTATGAGCAACACGAAACTATTGATGTGTGTAATGAGTTTGGTAGAATATACTGTATAATCGTGAAGTGATTGAATATTATTGTATTCTTTTTTTTTCGGAGTTGCCACTTTGCAGACGGTCCCTGAGCAACACGTTTTCTTCTCCGGCTGCAGATAGAGACAATGTAATGTCTCCAGTTTGGAGGACAGCACGTATGGCTTTTTTTGATCAAAATGTGATTGTAGTTTCATTGTCAACCTTACCACGGTACTTAGGAGACGTCATTTGTGTCTGAACAACGTTTTGTTCATGAGTTATTGATCCGTGAAATCTGAATCTGCCAATATCGTTCCAACTTTACTCGACTTGTTGTCACTCAGTCATCAGCTTCTATAGACTATCTGCATTTAGTTATTGCGTAATAATTATTGTGTTCCCACGAATTACTAATGCGTGGGAACGTAATAACTAATTCGTGGCCACGCATTATTAATTCGTGGGATTTGTAGTCTTTCCAGTTGCGTATTTTTCATAGTCTTATATTTTAACAGTTTTACGACAAACTGTGACTTTTTTGAAATGGAAATTATTTTTTAAGATTGGCAAACATCATATGTGTAATTCATGGCACAATTCAAACGGGATCGAAAGATAAGTTTCTCTCTCCATTGACTTCAATACATTATTTTTTCCGAAATAAGGTCCCATGGACCGGAAGTAGATGGGCGTGGACTTCGCCACTCTATTCTCGTCTACTTTCGAGGCGAGCTGCAGCTCGTCTCAAACAAGCCTAGTGTGTTTGTACCGGGTGACAGGGTTGCGTTCCAATAGTCCATTTAGCTTAGAACCTTCCTAACCAAGTGAAATGACCCGGAAGTCCCTCAGTGGCAGCCATGATAAGTGCCTTTCCATTCTCTAGATCAGGGGTCGGCAACCCCTGGCACGCGTGCCAGCATTGGCACGCGGCAGCCGTAACCAGTGGCACACTAGAATAAGTGGAATAAGTGGTGCCAAAATATTTAAATTGGTATTTTGGGATCCTGAAACGAGGCCGCCGCCAGAGCAGATCTCCCTGTTACCCGCAGAAGGAAGCCATGCACACACAACGCAGCGCTCTCTTTAACTCCAGGTGACTTTCTTCTGCCGCTTTCCTCCTGTGGTGCTGATCGTTTCACCACAGAGAGGAAAGCACTTCACTAATTGCAGTAGCCTACCCATAAGGAGCTGTACAAATGCCGCAGTTTCTGCGTGGCTGTGTATTTAGTTGAAAGCCCAGTGGCGATCTGCTCATCTCTCATTGAAATAATATGCTACAAAGGGGCGGACTGGCCATCTGTGTGTTGAACTTTCCTGTCGGCTCCCAGACCGTAGTCGAGGAGTACAGACCTCTGTTTTTCTGCTTCCTCGTTTCACTTCCAGAAACATACACACGTTCTCTCACTGTCGCTCTACCATCCACAAACACGTATGCACAAGCCACCACCTCTCTCTCTCTCTCTTAAAGGGACAGCGATCTCATCTCACTCTGCATGGCCCTAATATCATAACATGTGTGTTCTGGAGAATCACAGAACGGACAATCGTCCTTATTATTATGCTGTTTAAACCAATTATTTAAATGTGTTTGTTAAATTCGACATCATGTAAGTTGCACTGACAGGTCCACACACTGCTTCCCCCGCAGAGAGGCTCCCCCGCCCCCCTGCTGATAGTTGACAAGCGTCAAGCTCCCCCCCCCCCCCCCCCCCACTTGATAATTCTCGATCGTTGGCACGCTGATAACAATTTTTTTTGAAAATGGCACTTCATATGAAAAAGGTTGCCGACCCCTGCTCTAGATGAAAGGAAAGGAGGTTTCAAACTTCCTTTATAACCTCCTTTAGCTTAGGAACCACTGGACCTCCCTTGACGAAAGGAGAGGAGAAAATGCTGCCCCACAATGCATTGCAGCCGCAGCATTTGCCGTCACACAACAGTCGGCCGTTCACGGAAACAACTGATTGTGAGCGAGAAATGATATCATGAAAGTTACGAGGCTTATTAAGCTTTTTAAAACGTATGTGGTAAGTTGCCAAAGTGCTTTGTTTTGAACGTTCATCAGTATTATAATCAAAAAGAGAAATATGAACGTTAGTTTTTACTGAAATGATCAAATAAAGTCAACATTTCACAGTTTTCACTGAGCTGTGTGGGGTTTGTTCAACTTGTAAAAGATGTTTGAATGGTGATATACACAGTGATAGATGTTAAGGACTAAACGTATTGGGATCATTTGTATTAATGTGGACCGGAGGGAGAGGGTGACGAGCATAAGTTTCACTTTCCTTTTTTATTTCAATTCCAACTTTGGTCATGAAGAATATGTTTCTCTGTTGTCCACGTTCATAAAGCTTAAAGCAGCAGCATCAGAGCACGGTGCAGAGTCTCTAGATGAGTTTACAGTAGTCCCTCGTTCTTATTAAACATCCATGTTGTAGTCCGCTGTATAGAAAACTGTAGTTTCCATAGTTTCCCCACAGCAGCAGACGCACATTCATAACGTCCGCTGGCGCATCATAAACACATCGGATAGTGAAAGTGCAGTCGGATTCTCTAAAGTACCGCAGTCTCTTCTTCTAAGCCCTTTTGAATTCTCCTATCCACTATCCCTTAACCGCGTGCCGTTTCACTCAGAGCTCAAGGAATAGGAGATAAGGTTAGAATTTAGGAGCTGATTTTTGGATTATTGGAACACAACCCAGGAGAAACCCCCTTGATGAGAAACTCTAAGAAATGATCGGGGAATCCCTCCGGAGTGGAGTCATGACGACTGGATCTGAATACTTTTTTTATATTTGGTGGTTTCTGTTCCAGCTGTCGAAATACAACTAATGTGTTGTGTTATATTAGCTGTACAATTTACCACATAGGTGTTCTTAGTTTCATACCTCCTGTGTTTAACGAGCGACTTATCAAGTAGGCGGCGAACGGCATAAAACATGATTAAACATGATAGTATATAAAACCATGCTCGTATCTACAACCTATAGAAATGCAAAACGGCCTCAGTTTAGACGTAATTATGTCCTCCTGCTTACCGCATCATTTATGAGGAAACATTTCATAACATTAACACAACATATTCGAGGTGGTTTTAAATAACATATCCCTATTTATTTATGTCTCCAAGTTGTGTGTGTGTATGTGTGTGTGTGTGTGTGTGTTTGTGTGCACTGAGCAGTCTCACACAGGCGTTTGTTTAATCATTTTAAGATCAGCTTTAATCAATGTTTGAAAATGAATTGTTCATATCTGATAAATGAGGTAACATTTTGTTTATGGTATTATTTCCACATATTTCTCTCCATTCTTCCTTTCTGCCAACGGTGGTCGCAGTTTCTCGTCTCTCCCGTTGTTGTGCTTAGTGTGCACGCATGGGTTAGAGTTTGCGTGGAGGATCGCACGTTTTCCCGTCAAGTTAGTATTTTATAAATCGCAAATATTGCGTAGAAACTGGCGGCCGCCATTTTTTGAGCGTATATCCCTTTATAAATGAGGCCCTGATGGGTACATGTTAGCTTTGTGATCCTCTCCACAGCAGTCTGACTTTAAAAGACGTCTTAGGATCACTAACATGTACACAGTGACTCCCTAAAAGCAGTGGCGCCAGGGGGGGGGCCACCCTGATATATGTGTTGGCCCCACCACTGGCCCCCCCCACCACACACACCGCCTCGCCAGTCAAGTATGCGTAGTAGTTTTATCTGATATTAAACAACAAATACACAGCCAGCGAGTCGCTTGATTGAGCTTCCAACGCTCATACTGCAGCCCCTCCCTCTCCTACTACTGATACTCGCGCGCACCACTCTGAGATTCGCACAGACAGCAGCAGGTTGCAGCAAAACGTTTCTTTCTACTGACTTGATAAAAATCCACCAGACTTCTAGAAGGTAAGTCATATATGTTCGTTGCCTGTTAAGCCCCACAACACTTTAGGCTTTAACCTGTTAAGCCCTGAGCCTGTTTTTCAGGTCTCAGGCTCGAAAATGACATTCCCAGAACAATTGACCATATTTTCCCTTCTAAAAGGGTTAAATAATAATCCTTTTTCTCAAAGTAATGATAAACCTGTGAGTTGGGATGTAGAAAAGTCAGAATCAATATAGATGTTTTTTATTTTTAAAGAAAAATTCCGATTGAACATGGTAAAAAACTGTAAATTATAGTGTCCGTCCAAAAAAATATGTTGTACTTATAGTGAAAACTAAGCTTGGATGATGGGTTAGTCGACTAAAAGCTTTAGGAATCCAAAGTACAACATATAGTACCCTGTATCAAGATTGATGCAAAACAAGTGATATTTGACCTTTTTAGAGAGGTTTAGCAAAAAAACCCTCTTCTGGGGCCATTTGGGTCGATTTTCCTTATCTCTGGCCCCCCTTCTTCGATTTTCTCTTTCTGACCGTTAGAGCCAATAGAATCCAAGGGAATCGTCCTGCACACACTCATGTTAAAAAAAAAGATGGCGTGAATTCGGTGCAGTCATCTGTTAGCATGTGTCGCTCAGTTGCTAATTCAGAGGCTCAGCGTTGAGCATTGTGTTTTTTCTTTTTGAAAAATAAATGTAAATGATCAGTTAGATGAGTTTCTTTCCGTTACATGGATATAAAACATTCATAGTTTATTAAATGAACATGCCCTCAGACACTGTTTTCTGCAAGATATTGCAGGAGGCCCCCGTTACCGGGTTCTCTCCTCGGGCTTAACAGGTTAGTGTGTTAGCTTTAGGTAGCAAAAAAACGGAGATATGCTTACCTTTAGCTGTTATTCTGATCAAAATGTGTGTTCAATGGCATTAAAACGAGAAAAAACACTGGAAGACCTGGAAAACAGGCTCGGGGCTCAGTAAAGGCTGGCTTGGCTTCAGGTATAATTCGTCTGTAAACACACTGGCAGCAGTGGCGGCCGGCCCCTAGGGGCGCCGCCCCACCTCTTCCCACATACAAAAATCTACAATAAATCTACAATAAAACGCCCACGTTGGCGCCCACGTTGCTTACGTGCGTTGACGTGAGTTGTTTTTTAGACTCGTGAGTGACCAAGGTGACGCAGTAGTTGGATGAGAATGGTGTGCAGGTGGAGTCGCCGGACCTCGGTCCGCACCCAATTTCGGCAAGAGCTACTCTCCAATCCTTTCGAAAGGAGAAGTTTGGGAGATAAATTGATACTTAAAGACCTTGGACCGGACCAACCCGATTTGTATATATCACAGCAGCTCGTGAAAAAGACAAAACGTATCAACAGAGGCTTCTCACGTAGCAGAAAGGCATGGCTAGCTGGATGCAAACAGTAAATGCTATCTTTTGTTTCCCATGCTTGCTCTTCAAACAGCCGGGGACACATACGATCTGTTCAGAAACTAGACAAAAGTTAAACAAGTACAAACCACAGACTGTCTGTGTCATGGAGAATACAGTCGCTGGTTTATTTATGTCTGTATAGGCCGTTGTGGTGAGTGTGGACGGTCGGAGCATAACGTTAGCTTAACCAAGCTCCATTCAGAAAACAAGCATTCTAAAAGATTTTTCGCCTGCCGTCTGTCTGCAGACTTGTCAAAGCATTAATTCATGGTTTTTACTAACCGGTATCAGTGTGTTGTTACTAACTGGTATCAGTGTGTTGTTACTTACCGGTGTCAGTATGTTGTTACGTCGGCATCATTTAGAAACGTGTATTACAATTTAATAACGGTCAAATATGTTCATTTTGTTGTAGTTGTAGCTCCATAGCCAGTGCGTCTTGTTTGAATGATGCGAGTAAACACATCTGGCAGCCACGGGGAAACTCGAGCGACTAGAGCGATGCGATAGGAGCGTCGCGTCTGGTCTGAACGCAGCATTAAAGCGAGCTCCGCGCTGCACTGGAAACGCGCCATTACATCACCAGAAGTCCTAATTTAAGGGGTCATTTCTCCCAAAGAAAATGTTTTACTCACTATATCAACAGCCCCACCAAAAATATTTTCCACCAGCCGCCGCTGCCTGGCAGATCTATCCTAGTTAGCGTTAGTTTAGCTTGCTAAGCTAACGTTAGCTGATGTCGTTATACTGGGCTGTGTGTAATGTCAATTAGCAGAAAATGAAGAGAAAGTCAACAGACATCTCTTCTTATTTGAAGAAGAAGATGAGTAAAGGAGAGACAGAGCTGGCAGGGGAGCAGCAGCATAGGGCTAGTGAGGAGATGGCCATACATGCTAGAAAGTACATGTGGAACTCTGTTTTGTAAATGTGAAACTAAAACCTAAGTATAGTTTATTAATGTGATTGTGACCTTTGTAATCATTTAAGTCTTCTTCACACTTTAGGTCTGCAGCTCCTTCAACATGAAACGAGAATCTATGCAGTGTTTCCTCTTCTGTGTTCTGAGGTTATGAGCCGACCATTAGTCAAGTTTGTTTATTAGTCAAAACAAATGGAATACAAGCTATGTGTTTACTCTCCCCACAGTGGCCTAATCTAAACAAAATAGAAATATGTCCCGTCACCTATTTCTATCTAATATTAAAAGGTGGTGTTTTGTATCATTTATAATGTTTGAATTTGCTATAAAGGTCAATAATAGATGGTGTTTGTGTGTTCAATCACAGTATGTATTTACCATTTTATACCCCTTGTGTTTTTGGGTGCTGTTGAAATAAAATAGTCATGTTTTAAAACTTGATTTAATAAAGTCATGTCAATCATCTTTGATCCCAGTGTGACACAAACAGCTTTGTTCTAAAACAATTTATAACCTAGAGACAGAATATAACTGAAGAACTTGTTGTGTTGCTGTTGTGTGTTGAGAATGCTGAACATGTTGTGCCTTACAATAAAGGAACTTGTTTAAATTAAGCTGTATTTGTCTTTTTAAAAAGGAAAGAACAACTAGCATATATACAAAAAAAACAATAAATCACCAACACAAGCATAACACAAAACAAGGCTCTTTTAAATGTAGTTTGAAGTAAAATGTTAACTATCCGTATTATATTCACTTCAGATGAATAGTATCAGAAAATGTAAAATAAGAAACCAAAGTATATCAGTAGGTGATTCTCTTTGCCATTTGGCCACCCCTATGAACAATCTCTGGTACGCAGGTTATGTGCGTAATCTGAAAGCGTACCGTCACTTGTGTCACAAAGCGCATTTGTGTACCGACGTACTTGTGAAGCTTTTTCAGAAGGCGGTTAGATCACCGGACGACAGAGTCGGTCTCCGTGTGCACAGACAGGGCTGCTGTTAACGTCGGTCTGTACAACGGAATTGTGCCAAAACTACGCCAACCGGCTGCGGAGGGAGACTCCCCCCCCCCCTTCACTGGAGCACTGCGCTGAAACAGCTGATCACAACGTTCACACTCTGTGGTCACGAAGTACTCTACTAGCCCCCCCCTGTCGACTTTCCTGAGGTACTCCCCCGTTGATAGAAATCAACACGTAATGAATTAAGACCGCACGGTTTGAAGATTGATAGGTGTGTGGGCTGTCTTTCATTTTGACACGCAGAAAAATGTTATAATCAACATACATACTGTGTTAAGTGGATATATCCGCCTTCTTTCATTTATCTTTCCATTCCCACAACAATATACATAAAGAAATGGCATATTTTGGACATAGTTCGAATGTTGATTAATCATTATTAATTAATTTTTAAGCTGTGATTAATCTGATTACAATTTTAATCGTTTGACAGCCCTAATTTTTAAACACTTCAACAATATTTTCTGCAGCTCTTAATTACAACTTCAGATAAACATGTATTAGCCATTAAGAAGGGTTTAAGTAGCATTACCAGAATCTGAGAAGTCACATTCTGTTTCAACTTCAAATGAAACACACAGAGGCCAAAGCAATTAAGCAACGGAAAATGCAGTTCAATCCCTAGCATTGCAATCTTTGAACAAGGTTGGCCTTTTGTGTCAGTTCAATCATTTCAACCAGATACGAGTTCTTGTAGAGACTGAGCTGGAGGGTGTGGACAAGATGTCAGTACCGTCTGATTGAGCACTGCTTCTTCACAGATGGTAAAGATGTATTCTTGGACACCATCATCAGGTATTGGGATGACCTTGATAGTTGTCAAATCTTCAAGGTCAGCCGTGGATGTCAGGTTGACTAGTGCATCTCCAATGTCTCTGTCTTGATATTGCATTCTAAAACGTCCATCTATAGAGTGCCACAGTGACGCGTCCTAAAACCCGGAAGTAAGTCAGCATTTTACCACTTCCGGTTCCTTCGTCAAAAGCCAATGCAATTTCTCCATAGGCTTTAGGAAAATAGCTGGAAATAAGGTCTGTGGTTGAGACACATTTAAGAGACGGATCACGTTTTGTTTAGCCGGATTATCTCCACATGTCAACCCTACTTTTATAATTTTCCAATCATAAATCTATTGATCATAAATCCATCAATTAGATTTATGATCCGGCTGAACAAAACGTGATCCGTCTCTTAAATGTGTGTCAACTAGGGATGTGCATCTCCATCACTGAGGCCGATGAGATGCGCATCTCGATACGTTGCCACGATACGATACATTAACGATACATTTGAAACACCAGGCGATGCGATACGATACGATTCACCCCTGTTGCGATACAGTTCGATACGATTTGATTCAACATTATGCGATTCGGTGCGATTCAACACGATGCAAAAATAATGATACTTCAATTTGGTACGACAGAGGATTTTAGTTTTATTCCTTATATGCAGCAAATCATACATTAACAAAGAAGTGCTTTACATATTTGGTACTGCACATCCCATCATGCCGTTTATTTTGTACCTTAAAAAGCTCTCCAGAGTACAATGTTATAACACCTCACAGTTAAACAATGTAAGGATGCATTGCTCATGATTAACAATGTGCAAATAACAGCTACCATAGTGCCACGCCCTGATGTGCTTAACACTCATTAGGCTAACTCACCAGTGAGCAGAAAGCAGTGGGTTCTATATGAACAATAAAGAATACAAATAACCTTTCACAAACAGCTATTTCATAACTGCTTACAGTAAGGAAGACATTTAAATTATTATTGGCAGTCACAGGCTGCTGTAAACTAAACACCACTCTCTCTGACAGAACACCTCACTGAGTGATTTAACTCATATTGTCACAAACGAGCTGAGGACCAAAATGCAGAACACGGGAAACCAGAGATAGTCGGTAACCAGCTTTATTAGAGTCAATAGGCTGGTAGGAGACAACACGGCAGATAGTAGGCAAAGGGCTGGTCGGGGACAGGCGAGGGTTCCAGGAGACAGCAGGACGGGAGTCGTAGGCACAGAACGGGTCAGGGAGCAGGCGAGGCAGGCTGGTCAGGAACAGGCAGGGTCGAAACCGGGAGAGCAATCTGAGGAGTAGTGCGGGAAAGACAAGCATGCTGCGAAGTACGATCTGGCACTGAGGTGAAGGTGAAGTGGGCCTAAATACTACTGGAGCTGATGGGTGTAACAGAGTGAGAGAGAGAGACAGGGTGTGACTACCAGGTGACTAAGGAATGATAATGCAGAAAATAGGTGAGTGAGAAAGCAGACTGTGACAGAACCCCCCCCCTTAATGGACGGCTCCAGACGTCTAAACAATACTAAAAAAAACAAACAAAAGAGACCCAAGAAAAAAAAAAAACCCTACAGACACCGGTGGAAGGTGGAGGTATGGGAAAGGTTAGTACTCGTCTGAGACTGCTCTCTCGGCCTCTCCCTCCTGGAAATCCTCGTCCTCCTCGCCCGATGACGACTCCCCCCTCCTCCTCGACGAAGCCTCTGGTCCGTAGCGGACGAGTACTCCCTGGCTTAACGCCTGGTCGAGCGTGGGTCCTAGACGGCTGCTCCGGGTAACGCAGGTGGAAGTCTCGGATGAGCTGAGGGTTGAGGATATGACGAGCCGGAACCCACTGCCTCTCCTCAGGACCATAGCCCTCCCAGTCCACCAAATATTGAACCCCTCTTCCTCTGAGACGGGAACGGAGTAAACGACGAAGGGTGTAGGTAGGGCCCCCATCGATCATCCTAGGGGGTGGTGGTGGAGGGGCGGCGGAAACCATAGGGCTCTCCCGGACAGGTTTAATCCTAGAGACGTGGAAGGTGGGATGGATTTTCATGTTCCGGGGCAAACTCAGTCGAACTGCTGCAGGATTAATGACCTTGACAATCTCGAAGGGTCCAATAAACCTGAGCGCTAACTTTTTAGACTCCATCCGAAGGGGAATGTTCTGGGTGGAAAGCCACACCCTCTGGCCTACCTGGTACACAGGTGCCTTGGTTCGTCGGCGGTTCGCTGATGTGGCGTACCGGTTAGCAGACTGAAGCAGAGTTGTACGAGCCTGCCTCCAAGTCCCCGATAGTCAATGCAGGGTCTCAGGGTCTTGTCCTTCTTCGCCACAAAAAAAAACCCTGCTCCTGCGGGTGATGTGGAAGGACGAATAATTCCCGCAGCCAGAGAGTCATTGACGTAGGTCTCCATGGCCTTCCTCTCCGGTGCCGAAAGCGAGTACAAACCGGGCCTTGGGTGGGACTGCGCCTGGATGTAGCTCAATGGCGCAGTCCTAGGGCCGATGAGGTGGGAGAGATGTCGCCTTAGCCTTGCTAAACACCTCCTTAAAGTCCAAATACTCCGCCGGAACCCCTGTGACATCCGGAACCAGGTTCATATCCACAGATAGTTGAGGTGCGGCGGCCTGCTTGAGACAAACCTGATGACAGGAAGAACTCCAACCTAGGATGGACCCAGTTGCCCAGTCAATGTTCGGGTTTGTGGCGGCGGAGCCACGGATAACCCAAAATCAGAGGGATTTGGGGGGACCGTAGCACATGAAACCGGATTGTCTCATGGTGGTTCCCCGACATGAGCATACGGACCGGTGTCGTCTGGTGTGTCACTGTTCCCAGCAGGTGACCATCCAAAGCATTAGCCGGTACCGGCTGGAGCAGCCGAACCTGTTGGATGCCCAGCTGTCATGCGAGCTCCTCGTCAATGATGCTAACATCTGATCCGGAGTCGATAAAAACAGCCAGAGCCTGAGATTTGCCTGTCAGGAGGAGTCGAGCATGGCACAAGGGTCTTATATTGGGGATCAGCTCAGAGGTTTGGCCCACCAGTATACTCCCCATTACTGATGAGCTCTGTCTTTTACCTCTTCGACGTACTTCCCTCTCCTCAGAGGTAAGACTGGTACGACCCACTTGCATGGGCTCGACCTCGTACCGTGAGTCAGAGTAGGAGTGGGAACTCTCCGCCGAACCCGGAAGTCGAAATCTCCCGGAACCGGAAGTTGTTGTCGCGAGCGGCGGGCCGCTGCTCGCGTCTGTTGCTCTCCTCTCCGAGTCTGGATTCGTCCGTCAATCCGAGAGGTGAGCTCTATCAACCCATCCAAGGAAGCAGGGAGATCATAGGAAACCAGCTCATCTCTCATATAATCCGCTAATCCTCTCAGATATGCGTCACACTGCGCCGGCTCATTCCAGCTGCTGCGACGGCTACTGGTGCGGAAGTCAATAGCGTAATCCACCACCGTGCCGGAACCCTGGCACAAACTCAGCAGGCCTCCAGCAGCGTCGGGACCCAGACGAACGGGACCGAACACCTTCCGCATCTCCGCGGAAAAAGGCAGCAAACGAGGCGCAGGCTGGTGTCTGCTGCTCCCACTCAGCAGTTCCCCATAAACGTGCTCTCCCCCGTCAGATGATTAACGGTGAAAGCTACCCGAGCCGCCGAGGAGGCGAGGTGTGTGGCTGCAGTGAAAACAATATGGAACAGTTTGTGAGAAAAGGCCTGCATCCCTCCGGCTCACCAGCGTAGCGTTCCGGCGTTCCCACACGAGGCTCCGGAGCGTATCCCGTCGACCCAGGGGCTGGAGCGAGCATCGGAGCTGCGGGCGGAGGGACGGTAGCAGCCATGGTAGCGGCTAGCTGTTGTACGGTGGCGGCCATCTGTTGCATCTGGGAGGTAAGGTGAGCCAGCGTTGTCCCTGGGTTGAGGTTGCCTGGTGGGTCTCGATAGCTAAGGTAGCTATTGTGACCTCCTGTCTTTGGATGGCATCCTCAACCTCTCAAAGCGGTCTCTAGGAGACCCGGTGTTTGCTTGGTCCATTTCTGGCCAGATCGTTCTGTCACAAACGAGCTGAGGACCAAAATGCAGAACACGGGAAACCAGAGATAGTCGGTAACCAGCTTTATTAGAGTCAATAGGCTGGTAGGAGACAACACGGCAGATAGTAGGCAAAGGGCTGGTCGGGGACAGGCGAGGGTTCCAGGAGACAGCAGGACGGGAGTCGTAGGCACAGAACGGGTCAGGGAGCAGGCGAGGCAGGCTGGTCAGGAACAGGCAGGGTCGAAACCGGGAGAGCAATCTGAGGAGTAGTGCGGGAAAGACAAGCATGCTGCGAAGTACGATCTGGCACTGAGGTGAAGGTGAAGTGGGCCTAAATACTACTGGAGCTGATGGGTGTAACAGAGTGAGAGAGAGAGACAGGGTGTGACTACCAGGTGACTAAGGAATGATAATGCAGAAAATAGGTGAGTGAGAAAGCAGACTGTGACACATATGTCTAACTTTCAGGTTTCTCTTTTCAGCCGCAGACCCCATGTCGCCTATTTATGTGCGTCGCTAAGTTCCTCGTACTACTTGTGTACTTTAAAGCGGCTCGGCATCGTTAATAATCTGCGAGCGATTTTTCAAGTTGACCGTCTGTAGTATATAGTGCCGCGCACATATACCATCAGGACGTTACTGATGGGGTGCGGCTGCGGAGTGATACTGTGTGTATGCAAGCCCGCATCTAGGACAGATCTATGTATCATGGCTGTAGACCTGGTAAGTAATAAAGATACCTCATACAAAGGTCTACGGATACCTTATTACTCTCCATGACCTGCGGTCAACTATATAGCATAAAGGACTATTACACCGTCTTTCTTGAACAATCCGAAGTGTTGCCAAACGTTTGATTTGTAGGTATTTTTCGGTGCGCTGTGTTTCTCTTTCTCCTCAACGTCCGTGTGTGTTGATAACTGAGACTCTCGGCCTCCGTAGTGGCGAAGCAAATATCAAAGATCGTCTCTGCTGAGCGTTGACAAGATGAGGGGATTTTATATAAATGAATCGGTTTTTTACCGATGCAAAGACGCTACACAATCGATGCATCGCGAGTTCAACCCGGTTCAACCCAAACTGTAGCCGACGTGCACTCTTTCAACCGGTGCACTCGCATGTTGAACGTTTATGCCGGTGCACCGATGCGAATCGGTGAATCTTAACATCTCTAGTGTCGACCACAGACCTTATTTCCAGCTATTTTCCTAAATCCTCAGGAGAAATTGCATTGGTTTTTTGTCGAGGGAACCGGAAGGAGTTTACTTCGGGGTTTTAGGACGCGTCACAGTGGCGCTCTATTTCACACACTTTCCTGACTTCATCAGTAAGTCCATTGTCTCTGGAATTCCATTAGGCAGAACTAGCTTCCTGGTGTCATTTTTTTTTTTTTGCATGTGGGAAGAGGTGGGGCGGCGCCCCTAGCGCCCCTATGGGCCGGCCGCCACTGGATATATAGCTTACAAAAAGAACACTTCCTACAAGGTGTTGATGGATATGTATCTAAAAAACAACAGCTGTGTTGGAAATACACTGAAAAACCTGAAACGTTGAATTAAATAAAACATATTATGTTCAACTTAATATTACTAATACTTAATACTTCCAACTAACCTAACACAGTTATGTGGAATTTGTTGACATAATACATTTAATTAAAGTCAACGTTTCAGTTTGTTCAGTGTAGATAGAAGATGCCTTAAGACATAACAAAGAGAGGAGTCAGTTACCTGTGCTCTCTGTCAAGGATAACCTGGGTCAACTCTCCGAAAAGCAGCGGTTTATCATCCTCTCCTAGCCCAGATGTTTCTGTGTGCACCGTGAGAGTTGCAGCTGTTAGCTGACTCACAGAGTGTGTATGTTATTAGAAATGAGCTTGTTATTGTCTGCTTGGATTGACAAAAGACACTATAGTCCAAAGGTGAGTCCCAGGTGTGTGACTGCAGTTTGACCTGCTGCAGTCCCCTGACAGCACGCACACCAAGGTCCACTTTTAAGCTGCTGCTGAACAAGCCAGATATAGATATGAGCACACAAGGATTTAGGATATATATATATATATATATATATATATATATATATATATATATACCTTTACAGCAGAAAAAAGACCTGTGAGCAGAGGACTTCTCGTGGATCCCCATCAGGAAGAAGATCAAACCAAACACTGCGCTGCACACACCCTCCCATAATGCCATGTGAGCTTCTACGCCCGTTCCTGTGTGTGTGTGTGTGTGTGTGTGTGTGTGTGTGTGTGTGTGTGTGTGTGTGTGTGTGTGTGTGTGTGTTGTGTGTGTGTGTGTGTGTCTGAAGTCTAACGTCCTGCTTTGTGTCATGCCTCTCACGCGTCTTCCGGTGAATAAAAGCTGAAGTAGCAACATGCTAGCTGTCACACCCCAAACCCAGGTACCTGCATCAACCTCAACTCCTCCATCCCAAAAGACATGACTGTGACCGGTGATGGGAGAAGATTTCAGACCCTGATGACATTGATTACTTTTATGGTGCCAGGTGTCCTCTATCCATAATAGTACATCACAGTGTATTAGTTAGTTGTATAAATAATATAAACCTGCAAAAGAAACTAGTAACTGATGTTTTCAGATAAATGTAGTGAGTAAAAAGTACGTATGTAGTGGAGTAGAAGTATGAAGGAGCATAAAATGGATGTACCTCAAAATGGAACAAAAGTACTTGAGTAAATGTACTCAGTTACTTTCCACCACTGACTGTGACTGATATAGTGTGTGTCCATCTCCACTAAGCTAAACAGATGTGGTTAATACCTGTCCACATCTGTCATTTACTAAATGAAGGAATCCTTCATTTAGTAAATGGTCAATGCAACGGTATGTAAAGAAAAAAGTGAATTTATGAAGGATGTTGAAATATAATTGTGTTAACTTAAAACACCTTTACACACACTAAAGTTTAATATGAGGTAAATCAAACTAAAGAACTGTCACGATCTGTCCGTGTTTTGTCTGTCTGTTTCTGTCTTTAGTTTCCTGTTTTATTTTGTAAAGTGTTCACCCCCCGTTTCCTGCCTGTTGTAATCTGTCTGTGATTCCCTGTCAGTTTCCCCTGGTGTGTCTAATTTACCCGATTGTGTTCACCTGGTGTCCCTGTGTTTTCTCCTCCCTCCTCACCTGTGTCTTGTTTGTGTGATTAGTCTTGTGTGTATTTAAGTTCTGGTTTTTCTGTCTGTCTTTGGTCGGTTCGTCTTGTGTCATGACCTGGTCTGCGGTGAGTGTTCTGTTATGTCTTTGTGATTATGTAGCCTTGAAATAAAGGAGTCATTTTGTCACTATAGATCTGCATTTGGGTCCTACTTCCCACACACACCGTAACATTACGAACCGACCAGAAATGGGCCCAGCAGATCCGTTCGAGTGGGAATTATTCAATTTTTCCTTTTTTTTGGCTAACTGCTCGGATCGATGGAAGAGAGCACCCGGAGTTCAGCAGCGAGAGGCTGTGTTGTCGGAGGCGCGCCAAATGGCTTAGAGAGAAACCAGGTTTGGTGAAGTTCTTACCTGGCTGGATTTCAAAGATCCTCCCGGTGTGTGATTCCCCGGCCTGCTAGCCCCAGGCATGCTAGCTCCCTGCCTCCCGATTCCCAACCTGGAACCATAACGCCTTGGTTGGGTCCGTCTGGAGTCAGCCCGCGGCTTCTTCCCCATGTCCTCTCCTGTCCAGGATCCGTTCTCGTGTACTCGTCTGGCCTTATGGAGGTCCACGGAGTATTCAGGCGGCTGCTAAAAAGGAGTCGTCGCAAGGCCAGGTTAGCCCGAGCCCTAGCAGCCATGGTTCCGGTTACAGTTTCCGGCCCCAGCAGCCATGGTTCTGGCTCCAGTACCGGCTCCAGTAACCCCTGGTCGCGACTCCAGTTTCGGCTCCCAGGACTGGCTTACCGGCCAACGCCAGCTCCCCGAGTCCGGTCGGCAATACCGGCCGACTCCAGCACCTCGTCTCTTGTTGGCTCCCCAGCCAACACCAGCTCCCCGTGTCCTGTCTGCGTACCGGCCGACTCCAGCACCTCGTCTCTTGTGGGCTCCCCAGCCAACACCAGCTCCTCGTGTCCTGTTGGCTCCCCAGCCAACTCCAGCTCCCCGTGTCCTGTCGGCGTACCGGCCGACTCCAGCACCTCGTCTCTTGTTGGCTCCCCAGCCAACACCAGCTCCCCGTGTCCTGTCAGCGTACCGGCCGACGCCAGCTCCTCGTGTCCTGTCGGCGTACCGGCCGACTCCAGCACCCCGTGTTCTGTTGGCAAACCAACTCTCTCAAGTTTCCCCTCCAGACACTTCTCAAGTCCCCTCTCGAGTCACCTCTCAAGTTCCTACCCGAGTCCCCTCTCAAGTTTCCCCTCAGGTCTCCTCTCGAGTTCCCTCTCAGGTCCCCTCTCAGGTCCCCTCTCGAGTCTCTCTCGAGTTCCCTCTCAAGTCCCTTCTCAGGTCCCCTCTCGAGTTATCTCTCGAGTCAACTCTCCAGTGTCCTCTCGAGGCACCTCCCAAGTCAACTCTCCAGTGTCCTCTCGAGTCACCTCTCAAGTTTCCCCTCAGGTCTCCTCTCGAGTTCCCTCTCAAGTCCCCTCTCAGGTCCCCTCTCGAGTCACCTCTCGAGTTCCTTCTCAGGTCCCCTCTCGAGTCTTTTCTCGTGTCCCCTCTCAAGTCAACTCTCCAGTGTCCTCTCGAGTCACCTCTCAAGTTTCCCCTCAGGTCTCCTCTCGAGTTCCCTCTCAAGTCCCCTCTCAGGTCCCCTCTCGAGTTACCTCTCGAGTCACCTCTCGAGTTCCTTCTCGAGTCCCCTCTCAGGTCTCCTCTCGAGTTACCTCTCGAGTCTCCTCTTGAGTTCCCTCTCAAGTCCCTTCTCAGGTCCCCTCTCGAGTTATCTCTCGAGTCAACTCTCCAGTGTCCTCTCGAGTCAACTCTCCAGTGTCCTCTCGAGTCACCTCCCAAGTCAACTCTCCAGTGTCCTCTCGAGTCACCTCTCAAGTTTCCCCTCAGGTCTCCTCTCGAGTTACCTCTCGAGTCAACTCTCGAGTTCCTTCTCGAGTCCACTCTCCAGTTTCCTCTCAAGTTCCCTCTCAAGCCCTCTCTCGAGTCCCCACTCAAGCCCCTACTCATGTCCATTTGGAGGTCCCGCAGACTAGTCTTCTGCCGGGGGTCCTGCCAACCCCATGTCCTGTACCGTTGGAGGTTCCGCTGGGGGTCCTGCCAACCCCATGTCCTGTCCAGTTGGAGGTCCCGCAGACTAGCCCTCTGCCGGGGGTCCTGCCAACCCCATGTCTTGTCCAGTTGGAGGTCCCGCAGACTAGTCTCCTGCCGGGGGTCCTGCCAACCCCATGTCTTGTCCAGTTGGAGGTCCCGCAGACTAGCCCTCTGCCGGGGGTCCTGCCAACCCCATGTCCTGTCCAGTTGGAGGTCCCGCAGACTAGCCCTCTGCCGGGGGTCCTGCCAACCCATGTCTTGTCCAGTTGGAGGTCCTGCAGACTAGCCCTCTGCCGGGGGTCCTGCCAACCCCATGTCTTGTCCAGTTGGAGGTCCCGCAGACTAGTCTCCTGCCGGGGTCCTGCCAACCCCATGTCCTGTCCAGTTGGAGGTCCCGCAGACTAGCCCTCTGCCGGGGGGCCTGCCAACCCCATGTCTTGTCCAGTTGGGGTCCCGCAGACTAGCCCTCTGCCGGGGGGCCTGCCCACCCCATGTCCTTGTCCAGTTTGGAGGTCCGCAGACTAGTCTCCTGCCGGGGGTCCTGCCAACCCATGTCCTGTCCAGTTGGAGGGTCCCGCAGACTAGCCCTCTGCCGGGGGTCCTGCCAACCCCATGTCTTGTCCAGTTGAGGCCCCGCAGACTAGCCCTCTGCCGGGGGTCCTGCCAACCCTTTGTCCTGTCCCGTTGGAGCCTCGCCGACTAGCCCTCTGCCGGGGGTCCTGCCAACCCCATGTCTTGTCCAGTTGGAGTCCCGCAGACTAGTCCTCCTGCCGGGGGTCCTGCCAACCCCGTGTCCTGTCCCGTTGGAGGTCCCGCCGACTACGCTCCTGCCGGGGGTCCTGCCAACCCTATGTCCCTGTGCCGTTGGAGGCCCCGCCGACTACTCTCCTGCCGGGGGGTCCTGCCAACCCTGTGTCCTGTCCCGTTGGAGGCCCCAGCCGACTACTTTCCCGCCGGGGGTCCTGCCAACCCTTTGTCCTGTCTCGTTGGAGGTCCCGTCGTCCACCCTCCTGCTGGGGGTCCTGCCAACTCCTGGTCCTCTTCCGTGGGGGATCCTGCGAAGCCTGTCCCGCCGGCTCCGGTTCCTGTCCGGCCGACAGCCGGTCCTGCCCGGACCTCCGGAGCTGTCTGGTCTTCGCCCTCATGCTCGGCCCCCTGAGTTCGCCCGCTGGGGCCTTCGCCCCACCATGGACTCTGCCTTGCCCCCGGGCCCGTCCGCCCGAGACCCCCACCTTGGACTCTGCCTTGCCCCCGGGCCGTCCGCCCGAGTTTCCCACCTTAAGACTCTGCCTTGCCCCCGGGCCGTCCGCCCGAGTTTCCCACCTTAGACTCTGCCTTGCCCCCGGGCCGTCCGCCCGAGACCCCCACCTTGGACTCTGCCTTGCCCCCGGGTCGTCCGCCCGAGTTCCCCACCATGGACTCTGCCTTGCCCCGGGCCGTCCGCCCGAGACCCCCACCTTGGACTCTGCCTTGCCCCCGGTCGTCCGCCCGAGTTCCTCACCTTGGACTCTGCCTTGCCCCTGGGCCGTCCGCCCGAGTTCCCCACCTTGGACTCTGCCTTGCCCCCGGGGCCGTCCGCCCGAGTTCCCCCACTTTAGACTCTGCCTTGCCCCCGGCCGTCCGCCCGAGATCCCTTCCTGGTCCCCTACTGGGCTCCTGGGTGGTCAGCTTAGTCCCGTCCTCCGGACCCCCTCCACCCACCCTGGTGGCCTAGGGATACGTCCCTCCTCCGGACCCCCTCCACCCACCCTGCTGGACTGTGTGGGGTTTTTTGTTTTTGGGGTTTAGGGACGTCTGGGATCCGTCCCTTGAGGGGGGGGTTCTGTCACGATCTGTCCGTGTTGTGTTTTGTCTGTCTGTTTCTGTCTTTAGTTTCCTGTTTTATTTTGTAAAGTGTTCACCTCCCGTTTCCTGCCTGTTGTAATCTGTCTGTGATTCCCTGTCAGTTTCCCTGGTGTGTCTAATTTACCCGATTGTGTTCACCTGGTGTCCCTGTGTTTTCTCCTCCCTCCTCACCTGTGTCTTGTTTGTGTGATTAGTCTTGTGTGTATTTAAGTTCTGGTTTTTCTGTCTGTCTTTGTCGGTTCGTCTTGTGTCATGACCTGGTCTGCGGTGAGTGTTCTGTTATGTCTTTGTGATTATGTAGCCTTGAAATAAAGGAGTCATTTTTGTCACTATAATCTGCATTTGGGTCCTACTTCCCACACACACCGTAACAAGAACGGCTTTGGAGTTCAGGTTTGGTTTTGGTCAGTCTCAAATTTGACAACATTTATCATTATAGATATGCTGGGTTTGGGTCTCAGTTATATGCCTCCGAAGAAAACACACACACACACACACACACACGTACCTGCGGACGGTGAGCTGCAGAGTCTTGTAGGACCCTTTGACCAGAGCGATGGCCTCCTGTCTGAACCCGGTCAGCTCCACGTCGTTGATGATGACGATCTCATCCCCCTTCAGCAGAGGCTGGTCGAAACTGTGGGCTTTCCCGCCCTCCTCTACCTGCACAAACACAAGCAAGTAAGGCAAGATGCACTGAGGAAATGGAATAAGAGCTGCAGAGGTCAATGATGCCACAATGTGCATGTCTTTAGCTAATGATTTACAAACTCATAATGCATTGCAGTCCTGAGCTCCAAACACATTCTTTAAGTCTCTACTGGGTTCAAACTGAACCATATCAACTCTGGTGGTGTGTGCATGTGGGTGGTGTGTGCACGTGTGTCACTGTTGGGAAAAGTGGAAGGTTTGGCTGTTTGCCGGAAGTCCTTCTCACGTCCTGTCTTTCTAGGGGGGTTTCATTTTGAAACCTCAAAATAACTTTGGCAACTGTACTCCACCCTGCTTCTTATGGATGTGTAAGAGAGGGTGATATAGAAGTGACTCCACCTGCTTCTTATGGATGTGTAAAGAGAGGTGATTATAGAAGTGACTCCACCTGCTTCTTATGGATGTGTAAAGAGAGGTGATTATAGAAGTGGCTCCACCTGCTTCTTATGGATGTGTAAAGAGAGGTGATTATAGAAGTGACTCCACCTGCTTCTTATGGATGTGTAAAGAGAGGTGATTATAGAAGTGACTCCACCTGCTTCTTATGGATGTGTAAAGAGAGGTGATTATAGAAGTGACTCCACCTGCTTCTTATGGATGTGTAAAGAGAGGTGATTATAGAAGTGGCTCCACCTGCTTCTTATGGATGTGTAAAGAGAGGTGATTATAGAAGTGACTCCACCTGCTTCTTATGGATGTGTAAAGAGAGGTGATTATAGAAGTGGCTCCACCTGCTTCTTATGGATGTGTAAAGAGAGGTGATTATAGAAGTGGCTCCACCTGCTTCTTATGGATGTGTAAAGAGAGGTGATTATAGAAGTGACTCCACCTGCTTCTTATGGATGTGTAAAGAGAGGTGATTATAGAAGTGGCTCCACCTGCTTCTTATGGATGTGTAAAGAGAGGTGATTATAGAAGTGACTCCACCTGCTTCTTATGGATGTGTAAAGAGAGGTGATTATAGAAGTGGCTCCACCTGCTTCTTATGGATGTGTAAAGAGAGGTGATTATAGAAGTGACTCCACCTGCTTCTTATGGATGTGTAAGAGAGGTGATTATAGAAGTGACTCCACCTGCTTCTTATGGATGTGTAAAGAGAGGTGATTATAGAAGTGGCTCCACCTGCTTCTTATGGATGTGTAAAGAGAGGTGATTATAGAAGTGGACGCGTTGAAGTAAGTCAAATATGCCTGAAAGGCATTACACATTGGAAAGTAGTATCAGTGTGAAATAAAAACAATTGTATCATAACATATAGGACGAATAAGGACCTTGTTTTGCAGTACAGCGAGAGTTTGTCCTTGTATAGTCCTATCTTTTCTAAACACATGAATTATCAACTGATAACCAACATGTTTGCATTATTGAGTGAGTTTTCATGTTCTCGAGCTACAGCTGGTCAAATCTTAGTGTCATTAGTGGCAAACTCCATAACAAAAGACACACACACACACATTCTGTATTTATCAGCATGGCCCCCTGCAGTGCTGCTGTCAGCGTGTGTGCAGCAGCATCTGAACGGCTATCACTTTGTGTCTGTGTGCTGTGGCTCAGTGTGCTGTGTTCGGGGGCAGGCTGTGGCTCAGTGTGCTGTGTTCGGGGGCAGGCTGTGGCTCAGTGTGCTGTGTTCGGGGGCAGGCTGTGGCTCAGTGTGCTGTGTTCGGGGGCAGGCTGTGGCTCAGTGTGCTGTGTTCGGGGGCAGGCTGTGGCTCAGTGTGCTGGACTCTGAATCAGGGGATAGCAAGTTGGAGTCCCACTGCAGTCAGCATGTCGTTGTGTCCCTGAGACACTTCACCCCAAAGTGCTCCTGGGGGGATTGTCCTCAGAACTGAATGTATGTAAGTCGCTTTGGATAAAAGCGTCTAACAAGTGACATGTAATGTTCGTCCTCTTTAAGGTCACATTGTCTCCTCTTTGAGATGAGCTAAATCTAATCCTGAGATGGCAGTCAAAACGTCTCTGCAGAACATCACAGGCTCAGGCTGGATACAGGACGTTTGCTGTGTTTATAGATGAAGGTGAAATCAAATGTGTTTCCTGCTTCAACTGTTACCATCTAGTGCCCTGAAGTCAGATTAAAACTAGGTAGGCCTCTGTCCTCTGACTTGATACAGGACAGATTTGATCACAGTAGCAGTAGTTTGTTCTACATTTTGATGCCAAATGTAGACTCCAGGCAACGTGCTCCGTGTTCCTCTGACATTATAACACTTGAGATAACTCTTTTTGAATAGCTTCACAGTGCTGCAGTTGGCCTGGTCATTGTCTTCATCTTTATGAACACAGAGGACGTTAAAGCTGACCATATCATGTGAGTGCAATGTTAAGTGTCCATGTCCACCTGGTACTACCAAGTGGTCTGTATCTGTGCATCAGCAAGAACTCATGTTTATGCAGGTGTAACAGGCGAAAGCACACACAGTAATCAGCATGTGGAACATCCAGACTCAGATTACAGCCAGGTGTAAATGACCTGCGTGCAGCTCAACTCAACATGCCTCTCTCAGGCTGCCTGTCAGAGAGGTTCCTCTGCAGGGGGAAGTGCTTCAGGCTTACCAGCACCGCTGAGAGTGAGACCTCCCAACATCCAATGTCAGATGTCCAGAGTATGAATTGTCTTTTAGTGCATGCTGCTGTCCTCCGTATCTGAGGTGACTCTCGTCAGCCAAGTCCAAGTGGCCCATGCTCAGTACCCAAAATTGCTTCCATGCACCATGTTTGTTCAAATTCCACCAGCGTATCTAATCAGCATATTGAGATCTGATCACAACTAGGACCGAATCAAGACAATAAGAAGGATTTATCATGTGTGTATTTGTATTGTACACCTGTAATTTAGCAAACAAAGCCGGATTTGCTCTGAACCTGAAGAAATGTTCAGAAAGCTCCAGTGGAATCAGCCCTACTATTGAAATGTAAATGTTACCTCGTGATGTGGTTCCTGTCATGGCTACAAGATGCTAATACAAGAAACCTCTGACTATAGTTCAAAGAAAGCCCGAAACTAGTACAGATCGAGGTAAATACAGTTTGCATTATTTGCTTCTTCATTGACTCATTGACATACATCCTGTCTTTGCCGAAATCTAGATTTCTGAAAACGAAACTTTGCGCCCCTCAGGTACCTCTATATGACCTCACAGATCAAAGGTCGGCGTTACCCTGAGGCAGTACCGAACACCAAAGTGCCAGTATTTGTTTTGACAACCCTCAACTGTTTCCAGTGATCGACAGTGGTTTCTAGCTCTGTTCTGAAACAATGAACCCCGCCTATCTGGACTCTTTGAATGTTAAAACAACTGCCAAGAATTTCTCACAGGGTGTGCCTGACCCTGCTGAATTACAACATGTGTTACCTTTCATTCAAAACATAGTGTGTTCTGGCCCACACACTGAAGTGTTTTTGCTCATGAACTGTATTCACTGAGTGACTTTAATCAACTATGTGTGATGGCCCTGAGAGGGAACTCACAACATTACACAAGACAACATGGCGGTTCATAAAATGTGTCACTCAATGTGAGAATGAGGTGAGGCCCAAGCCACTGAATGATACAGATGTGTTTTCAGAAGAATCTAAATTGTTCAGAAGTATGTCTGAGTACATGATGTGTTGTTATTCGAGAAATGAACCATCCTCTCAGAGCTGTGAAAGAAAAACAGAGGGTTCAAATGTAAACTGCTGCTCAGCTCTGAGGAGCAGTGCACATGCCTTCACTGTGTGCCTGATTCAGGAATAAATATACCCAAATAAGGCGTGCAGATCACTCAGTAACCCTGTGTGTGTCTGTTACGGACTTCGGTATTCCAGCTGAAATTCATTATCCTGCAGCCGAGATATCCAAACAGAGCTCATACCGTGACTATAACAACATACCTCCTCTAATCAATAAAGACTGTGTGATTTGGGAAGAAATCCTCAGACAGAGCGGGGGGGGGAGAGAAATGCATGTGTATAACAGAGTGGAAAACTTAAAGGGGACCTCTCATGCAAAATGCACTTTTGTACGTCTTTTATACATGAATATGTGTCCCCGGTGTTCCAGGGAACTCACCAAGTATCAGAAAACACAACCCTCTCTCTTTTCCTCCATACCCAAATCTCTAAAAACGGGGCTGCAACGGATCTGATACAGACTGATCCAGATTTGAACACTGTCCTGACATCAGGACGGTGGTGCTACGGCTATTGGTCAACTCTCCACCTATCAGGGGAATGTGGGGTTGGGCCACGGCCGGCCATTGCTGCTGGAAAGCGCTGGAGACGCTGTAGTACATATGCCAGGCCTGTAAGTGGCGCTGTAGTCTGCTACAAAAGCAGTGAAGAAGACTTCCCGCGCATGGTTGGCAATATATTCCTTCTAAAAACATCTAAAACCTGTTAAATAGCAATAACTAACTCTTAACTTGATGAATCCACAACAAGTAGAGCTTAAAGTATTTTTATTTTTTTTATTATTTTTATACTTTATACAAAGCTTACTTGTATAGGAATGTCACTGGTGTTATGTGTTACCAGGAAGAAGAGTAACACCAGTGAGAATTTGGAGAAAACACTACCATTTTAACAAAATGGCTGCCATGTGTCAGACCAAATGTGGCTTCAGTCAATATCAAAATGGTTTAACTCTTCAATACAATACATTTTCCCATTCAAATGTTCACCCCTAGGGCTATGCAACGAGTAACACTATGACACACTTGAAAGACGCACGTAACATTTGAAGATAAATGACACCTTTAACAAACAAAGTAAGAAGTATCTGACTTATGTCTTTGTCCACTGCCTCAGATGATCTCTTGTTACAGGAGGCACAAGACAATCTCTATTTATTCAACATATATAATGAATGTGAGTATTAGGTCAATGTCATGTATTTTGGTGTCTGCAAAAGTAAGTGACAGCACTTCCACCTTTTCTGTAGAATGACTTTGTTAAAAAGCCATCTTAATGTTATGTTATTACTAGAGCTGTGAAGTTAAGGCGTTAATAACGCGATTAACGCATGTGTATTTTTTGTAGTTTCAGAGAGCATCAAGTTTAAAATACATTCTACAAGCTGATGCTGACAGCCCCGCTCCTGCTGCCCGCTTGTGGCAGACCCGGCAGACCACACTTCCATGCTCACCGGCAGGCCATCGGGAGGACCGGGAGGGTGTGTGTGTAGAGAGAGAGAGAGAGAGAGAGCGACATTTCGCCACAACTGCGCCGAGCACTTGACTTGATGCAGGAAGCCAGACAGCGGGACATTGTACGAAAAGTCAGCACACTCAGCACGGATAGTGCAACATGATTGCAGCGTCCAGGCAGCTCCCGTTCGAGCATATGCCTTGAGCTGCACATAGATCCAACAATCCATCACACACACACATGCACACACACGCACCACACACACACACACACCCACACACACACACACACACACACACACACACACACTTTGTATTGTATTATTGTATGAGAGGTTCCAGGTTGAATTGAGGCGGATATTTGTAATGTTCAGAGGTTGTTGTGTTTAATATTCATGAGAATATTTGTCATTGATCAAATGATAAACAAACATTTGCATAAAGCATATTTGTCCACTCATTTGTCCACTCACCATATATACACATTTGGTCATCCGAGCTATGAGGTACTAAAAGTTAAAGTGACAAGTGAAAAGTAGGATGGATCTGTACATATGACATATATAATATATAAATGTGTGATTAATTTGCGATTAATCGCGATTAACTATGGACAATCATGCGATTAAATATTTGAATCGACTGACAGCCCTAGTTATTACTGGACCTGAAGGCAGAATTTGAATTGTATTTTATTTGTAATTGTTATTTTCTCTATTCCACTTTTTAAGTATTTGTATTTTAATGTCTGAACACACTGCTGCTTTGTAACAAAATGATTTCCCAAATTGGGATCAATAAAGTATCAATCTATCTCTCTATCTATCTATCCATCCATCTATCTATCAATCCATCTATCTATCCATCTATCTATCCATCTATCTATCTATCCATCCATCCATCTATCTATCAATCCATCTATCTATCCATCTATCTATCCATCTGTCTATCCATCTATCTATCTATCAATCCATCTATCTATCTATCAATCCATCTATCCATCTATCTATCTATCCATCTATCTATCCATCTATCTATCCATCTATCTATCTATCCATCTATCTATCAATCCATCTATCTATACATCTATCCATCTATCTATCAATCCATCTATCTATCCATCTATCTATCCATCAATCCATCTATCTATCCATCTATCTATCTATCCATCTATCTATCAATCCATCTATCTATCCATCTATCTATACATCTATCTATCCATCTATCTATCCATCTATCTATCAATCCATCTATCTATCCATCTATCTATCCATCAATCCATCTATCTATCCATCTATCTATCTATCCATCCATCTATCCATCTATCTATACATCTATCTATCTATCCATCTATCTATCTATCAATCCATCTATCTATCCATCTATCTATCTATCCATCTATCTATCTATCAATCCATCTATCTATCCATCTATCTATCCATCTATCTATCCATCTATCTATCTATCAATCCATCTATCTATCCATCTATCTATCTATCCATCTATCTATCAATCCATCTATCTATCCATCTATCTATACATCTATCTATCCATCTATCTATCCATCTATCTATCTATCTATCTATCTATCTATCTATCTATCTATCCATCTATCTATCCATCTATCTATCTATCTATCTATCAATCCATCTATCTATCCATCTATCTATCCATCTATCTATACATCTATCTATCTATCCATCTATCTATCTATCAATCCATCTATCTATCTATCCATCTATCTATCTATCCATCTATCTATCTATCTATCAATCCATCTATCTATCCATCTATCTATACATCTATCTATCAATCCATCTATCTATCTATCTATCTATCTATCTATCCATCTATCTATCTATCCATCTATCAATTCATCTATCTATCCATCTATGTATCTATCTATCTATCTATCTATCAATCCATCTATCTATCCATCTATCTATACATCTATCTATCAATCCATCTATCTATCTATCTATCTATCTATCTATTTATCTATCTATCTATCTATCTATCCATCTATCTATCTATCTATCTATCCATCTATCAATCCATCTATCTATCCATCTATCTATCCATCTATCTATCAATCCATCTATCTATCCATCTATCTATCCATCTATCTATCTATCAATCCATCTATCTATCAATCCATCTATCTATCCATCTATCTATCCATCAATCCATCTATCTATCCATCTATCTATCTATCCATCTATCTATCAATCCATCTATCTATCCATCTATCTATCAATCCATCTATCTATCCATCTATCTATCCACTATCTATAATACTCTACTCTAATCTATCCATCTATCTATCTATCAATCCATCTATCTATCCTCTATCTATCTATCATCCATATCTATCTATCAATCCATCTATCTCTATCCATCTATCTATACATCTATCTATCCATCTATCTATCCATCTATCTATCTATCCATCTATCTATCAATCCATCTATCTATCCATCTATCTATCCATCTATCTATCTATCCATCTATCTATCTATCAATCCATCTATCTATCCATCTATCTATCCATCTATCTATCCATCTATCTATCTATCAATCCATCTATCTATCCATCTATCTATCTATCCATCTATCTATCAATCCATCTATCTATCCATCTATCTATACATCTATCTATCCATCTATCTATCCATCTATCTATCTATCTATCCATCTATCTATCTATCCATCTATCTATCAATCCATCTATCTATCCATCTATCTATCCATCTATCTATACATCTATCTATCTATCCATCTATCTATCTATCAATCCATCTATCTATCCATCTATCTATCTATCCATCTATCTATCTATCAATCCATCTATCCATCTATCTATACATCTATCTATC